>SZWC01000769.1:261544-282169 GCA_023375785.1 Penium margaritaceum | reverse complement strand
CTCTCTCTCTCTCTCGCGTGCTCTCCCTCATGCGCACGCAATTTCTGCATGTGCAACATGCACACTGCCGCCATTGACCGATTGTTCTCCACTCAGCCCGTCCATGGCCTGTATGCCTCCAATTTTCTTGCTCCATGTGTTCTTGAATTCCTTGACTGCACTTAGGGAAAAATGCATCATTCCCCTTTCTTCACCTCAGACATTCGCACCACCCACACTGCCAACCTCATTTTTGCGGACGTCATGGGCCCTGCCGCCCATGACGCCTTGGATGTCCATGTGCGTTTCTTCTTCTATCTCACGGTTGACTACTCGTGCATGAAAAGGGTCTTCGCCCTTCGGAAAAAAAGTGATGTTTGCTCCATCCTTGAGTCCTGGGTGCCTCAGGTTGAACTCACCTACGATTGTCGTCTGCACACGTTCCGCCATGATTGTAGTGGCGAGTTCATGGGACCCTCTGCTCATTCCTTGTCTTCTCACAAGGTGTGTATGAAGCCCTCCACTCCCTATACAGCTGAGCAAAATGGCATCTCCGAATGTTAGAATCGCACTTTTATTGACAGTGTCCACACTCTTCTCTCTAAGTCTGACCTGCCTCCTCTCTTATCCTTTGACGCCATGCCCTAAATGACTTCGGTCCAGAACCGCATTCCTCACGGTCCCCTTCCCCGTCATGTCACCCCCTTCGAACATTGGTTTGGTATGGGACAAACTTATGTCCTGCTTGTGCCTTAGGCTGTGTCACCACGGTTGGATCCTTTAAGACCTTCGCGGTGGCAAGCTTAGTCCCTGTGCTTGTCTCTACACCTTTCTTATTGTCTCCGCTATGTCTAAGGCTTGGCGGTTTTTGGACGCCGGACAGTTTTGCATCATTGAATCATGTGATGCGCTGTGTTTTTTAGGATGTCTTTCATCGAGACTTCTCCCATGTCGCTTCACCCTCCCCCCCCCCTCTCTCTCTCTCTCCCTCTCTCTCTCTCTCTCTCTCTCTCTCTCTCTCTCTCTCTCTCTCTCTCTCTCTCTCTCTCTCTCTCTCTCTCTCTCTCTCTCTCTCTCTCTCTCTCTCCTCACTTTGTCAACTTTGGAGGTTGGCTCTGTCACAGCCTCAGGTCTCAAGGGTCAATCTCCTCCTCCCTCTGCTAGTCCTCTTCCTTCTGCACAGTTGTCACAAGTCACTTACACCAACAATAAGTCTCCCTGTCTGCCTTCACCATCCAGTGCATCGACGCCTTCCTCCCAAGAGTCATCGTTGATCTCTGTGTCTCATTCTCTGTCATCCCCAGAGTCGGCACACGTGCCCGCCACAGTCAATACTCTGGCAACGTATCCTCAGGATTCACCTTCCACTTTCATTCCAAAGATCACGGAGTCTGTCAACGTCCCAGGGTCACGCCTAGTGTCCCCTCTTCCTGCTGTCGTCCCTGAGCTTTACACACGTAGAGGGAGACCCCAGCAGCCCTCAGCAGTTGACCTCCCAGCCCTCTTATCATTTCACACACTCTAGTGCATCCTCCTCTACTTTTGGGCACTTTGCCAAGCCCACTTGCCTCGATGCACTTGGACTTGCTAATTGTGTTGTCTATCTCAACTCAACTGTGGGATATGCACTCGTTGCACATGAGTTCCACAGTGTCCTTGATGTCTCTCTTGTAGGCTACATCGTTATATGCTTTGCAGCGAGTGGATTCCCCACACTCCCACCAAAGACTTCCATAATTCGACAGGCTTGAGAGGCAACTGATGCTGACCTCTGGGAAAAGGTAATGTAGGAGTAGATAAATGCTCTCAATGAGCACGGCGTCTTTGAGCTTGTAGACCTTCCCGTGAGTCGCAAGGTTGTCTCAGCTCACTGGGTCCTTCAGCGGAAGCTGAAACCAGACGGTAAGGTCGATCGATACAAGGCTCGCCTAATGGCAAAAGGATTTTCTCCGATCCCCGGGATTGAAATCGACGATGCATTTGCCCCAATTGGTCAGTTTTCCATTACACGCACACTCTTGAGCCCGGTTGCACAGCATCACTGGGAACTGAAGCAGATGGATGTCAACAATGTGTTTTGCATGGACACCTTGACGAAGAGATCTAAATGAAACAGCCACCAGGTTTAAACGATGGTACGAACATGGTCGCAGCGGCTACTAGAATATAAAGACCTCCTCCAATCTTGAGAGAGGTGGCTATCGTCGTAGCATCGTTGACTCGTCACTCTATCCGAGTGTCTTGTCAAAGCCCTTTGTGGCTATCCTCATCCATGTCGATGACCTACTCATTGCCTCTCTTAGCCCTGCTTTAGTCCAGTCGGTCAAGGCTCTTCTATAGTCCACATGCAAGATGAAGGACTTGGGCCCGGCTCGCGTGCTTCTCGGCATAAAGCTGGAACACGATCGCCAGTGTCGCACTCCGCATGTGCATCAAGCCACATATATTGGCAGCTTTGGAGAGTGTTTCACCTCCCAGTTGGCCAATACCTGTACTACGTCTACTCCGATGACCCGAGCAGAGTAGCGCCTGTTAAGGTCCCCCGATCCATCACAACAGGGGCAGACAACGTCACCAATTAACTCTACGTGATCGGGTCCATCATGTATCTTGTTACCAGCACTCGAGCAAATCTGTCCTTGGTTAATTTTTTCGCTCAGTTCTCCCAGCAACCTCGTCGGAAGCACTTGAGGCTGCGTTAGGCGCTCTCCGCAACACATTTTGGGTTGTGTTATCGGGTACAGCCCTCTGTGGCTGTTGATGGCTACACTCACAGTGATTGGGCACATGACACAGATGCACGCGGTCGCACATGTTACATCTTTCTCGTTAGTGGGACTGTCATCTCTTGGTAAATTAGAAAACAGGAGTGTGTTTCCCGCATCTCGAGTGAGGCCGAGTATCTGGCACTTGGTGTAGGTCCGTGTGACCAACCAGAGCACAAAGACAATCATTCAGTATGACAGCATGCATTCTCACACGAAGCACATGAACATTGAGCACCACTTTGTATGCGAGCGCATTGCTGTCAAAGAAGATCAAGTTGTCTCGATTGATACTCGTCAACAATGTGCAGAATGATCATTTCTGGGTTGTTGTTGACAATTGTTGATGGGGTGTAGAACACGCAAGTGACCTCATGACTCTCTCCACACACACACACACACACATCGCTTTAGTTGACAAATTAAAATTGCAGCTCTCGGACGTAGCATCGGGCCATGTCCATTCGATTATGCACTGTTGGCGTCAAACCGAGCGCAGAAAGTGGTCTCTGCTGTCTCCAGCTAGAAAACCTAGGCAGCAGGTTGGGGCAGCGGCGTTGTTGATGCAGCGTGCGGGCTTCTACGCTCGTTGCTTAAGTCTGCTGCCCCCTCAGTCTGCTGCTCTAGAGTCTAAGTCTGGAAGCTCTGGGTTTGTTACTCAGAAATGCACGCGCCAGTGTTAGCGCGAGATAGCAGCTCAAAACTGAAAGTGACTGATTAGGAATGAAGAATGAGCAACAATGGGAGATCCCTCGAAGTTCTAGCTCCCCCCCAATAGTGTAGAACTTGTTACTCAGCTAACCAGCCAATCAGAAAATAGTCCTAGACCTATTTTCTGGCAGGCAGGGTTTTCTCGGTGAGCCTTGCCAGACGCTCGACAGCCCAGAACCCGGGCGTCGTCCGTTTTGCCTGAAAACTGGACCATACCATAATACCAACGCTGCGAACGCAGTCGTGCGGTCAGAATCAGCTAGAAAAATAGCAGCAAGGAGTTATGGCTGCCCGAACCCAGGCAGTGCCTACGACAGTCAACGATGCCAAACAGGGCCATACAGCAGGAGACATGGACCCTGGGCACCGCATGATGCTGCAGACGCAATGCCACAGCCAGACACAACGCTAGGTGCATGCAAACAGCATCTGTAGTGGCAGTGACCGCCGGTGGCCCGACCGTCGAGGAGGCCTGCCGATGGAGCTGAGCACATCGCCAGAGGGAGGAGGCTCCAGCGAAGGGTGAGTGGGCCTCAGCGTGTGATGGCTCCACCAAGCGACACTCCAACGGCGTCAAGTCTCGTCGTCACTCATCTGCACGCCGATGTACACAAGCCAGGAGGATACAACAGAGAACAATGAGAGATGCACGAAAACCAACACTCCTCCATGACTCACAGGCATAGTGCACATGTACGGGCAGGGACACAACCAACGACAAGACTCCCCCAGGCCAAGCAGAAACGCAAGCAGGGACAGAGAGAGTCACTCACAGACGCATGCCGACTGAACTCACAGCCTTCTTGAACGAGTCGCGCTTCAGTGCCTTGGTCAAGAAGTTAGCCAACTGTCGTGCTGTCTCAACCCAAATAATGCTCATCCTGCCGTCATGCAACAACGAACGCACATGGTGATACTCAATGTTGATGTGCTTTGTGCGTGTGTGACGCACGCTGTCATTGTCGGCAATGGCCATGGCACTCTCATTGTAACAATGCAACATGATGGATGCGACAGACTTACACAACTCGGACAACAGACGACGCAACCACACACTCTCACATGCGCCTGAGCTAAGAGCAACATACTCAGCCTCAGCAGTGCTACGTGCAACGCAGTCCTACTTGCCACTGCGCCACGACACAGTTGTGCCGCCAATCAGAAAGATCTAGCCTGTGCTACTCTTACCGTCCGGACTGCCGGCCCAATCACTGTCGGTGTAGCCCACCACAACAACAGACGGCTGACGGCGGAACATGAGACATCGTCGAGGAGTCGAGACAACATATCGTAGTACTCAGATCGCGGCCTAGTAGTGGAGGTGACGCGGCTCCTGAGAAAACTGGGCCAGGAGGTTGGCGGCGAACGCGATGTCTGGGCGCGTCGTCGTCGCCAGGAACATCACTGACCCGATGACTCATAGGTACGTGGTCACGTCAACTGGCTCCCCCACAACAACTGGGTCAGAACTCTTCAGCTTCACCTGACCATCAAGTGACATGGGTGAGGGTGCGCTCGGTACGAGTGGCAGGTCCTCCGCAAAGCTGGTGGACAGCGTCTGAACATAGGCGGCCTGGTGGATGTGTAGGACACCCTGGGAGCGATCATGCTCGAGCTCCATGCCCAGAAAGACTCTGGCAGATCCGAGATCCTTCATCTGGTAGGCGGCGTGCAGCAAGTCCTTGACACGCTGGATGGCAGCCGTGTCTGGCGACACAAAAAGGAGATCATCGACGTAAACCAGAGCAAAGGCGAAATTCTGGCCTCGCGAACTGACAAACATTGCGGGGTCATCGGTGCTGCGCTGGAGCCCGCCATGAAGGAGTGTGCTGCTTATTTCTTGGTTCCAGCACCGAGACAACTGCTTCAGGCCATACATGGCCTTACGCAGTCGCCAGACTCTCCCAGTGCCATCATCTAAGCCTGGGGGCTGCACCATATAGAGCTCCTCACCCTCCAGTGAACCATGGCGAAAGGCGTTGCTCACATCCATCTGATGCAACTCCCACCCATGCTGGGCGACCAGGCTGAAGAGCGCCCGGCTAGTGGAGAACCGGCCAACTGGAGCAAAGATCTGGTCGTAGTCGACCCCAGGAATCTGGGCAAACCCCTTGGCTATAAGGCGGGCCTTGTACTTGTCCGAGGACCCGTCGGGCTTCCACTTGCGCCGAAAGACCCACTTAGCGTCGATGGCCTTCCGACGTGGAGGAAGGTCGACTAGGTCGTACATATGGTGCTGTCGGATAGCGGCGAGCTGATCGGTGTTGGTAGCGTCCCAGTGTGCGGCCTCAAGAGAGGCTCGTGCCTCGCGCAGGGTGGCTGGGTACTCCGAGCGTGCTGTGGAGCGGACTGAGAGAGTGTGTGCATCTCGAGCCCCAGGTGGGATGTGCGCGAGTGCAGCCACGACAATGTGCCGATGCTCGTGATGAAGCATGACGTAGCCTAGTACGGAGCCCGGGTGAAGGACTGCAATGATGGCCGAGGTGGTCAAGCCGAGAGCCTTGGTGCCAGGGTCCCCACTCACGACCGTGGGAGTGGAGGAGACACGTGGGGCCACAGGGGATCGAGGTGCTACGGAGCGCAGTGCGACGGTCTGTGCGCTCACCGACGTTCTGGGTCGGAGGCCGCCGCCTGGGCCACGTGTGTAGCGTGGCAGGGCAAGCGATGGTACTGAGTCCGACGGGCCAACGGAGGCGAACGGGGTTGCTGGCCCGGAGGGGCCGGCGGATGCAACCGGGGCTGCTGGCCCGGAGGGGCCAGCGGGCGCGACTGGAGCTGCTGGCCCGGATGGGCAAGCAGATGCAGCTGGGGCTGCCAATCCGTCGAGACCAGCGGACGCGAGTGGGGCTGCCGTCTCAGAGGGACTAGTGTACACGAATGGGGCTGCCGGCCCAAAGGGACCAGCAGACGTGACTGGGGCTGCTAGTCCAGAGGGACCAGTAGAGGCGACTGGGGCTGTCGGCTCAGAGGGACCAGTGGACACGACTGGGACTACCGGCTCAGAGGGACCAATGTACACGGCTGGGGTTGCCGGTCCAGAAGGACTAGCAGACGCGACTGGGGCTGTTGGTCCGGAGGGATTAGCAGAGGCGACTGGGGCTGCCGGCTCAGAGGGACTAAGGGATATGTCACCCGGAAGCGGCAGGACGGAGGACGGACTCACCACTCCCCCACGCGGTGGGAAAGACACAAACGAGCCGAAGCGAATGAGGTCGCGAGGAAACAGGTCCTCGAAAAAGAGGGCATCCCAAGACTCGACGATGCAGTGCCGGGAGTGATCCCAGAAGCGCCAGGCCTTGGACTGACGAGAGACACCGAGGAAGGTACATGGAGGTCCGCGGGGGATGAGCTTGCCACCCTGCTGCGGGACGGGTAGCCACACAATGGCCACGCAGCCCCAGACGCGAGCCGGGCTGAGGTCAGCTCGCTGACCGCACCAATGCTGGTACGGTGTGGACTGGCGGGGAAGGGGACCGAGGGGAAACCGGTTCCAGACCCAGGTCATGTAGGCCATGGCTTCAAAATAGAGGCCATCGGAGAGACCGGACTCGACCCGCATGGTGCGGACGGCGTCTGCCATGGTACGGTTCCACCATTCGGAGACACCGTTCTGGGCGGGCAAGTAGGGCGCGGATGTCTCATGGTGGATTCCGCGGGAGGCGAGAAAGGTCGTGGCCTCACCCATGTACTCACCACCACGATCGGAGCGAAAGCGGCAAAGAGAGCGGCCACACTCGCGCTCCGCGAGAACAAGCCAGTCTTGGATGGCTCGGGCGACATCGCTCTTCTGCCGAAGGCAGAAGACCCAGCGGTAGCGAGAATAGTCGTCAGGGAGTGTGAGGACATAGCGGCCGTGCTCACTGACGGACTCGATGGGGAGAGGGAAAATGATGTCGGAATAGACAAGGTCAAGAGGGACGGACGCACGGGAGGAAGACAAAGGGTACGTGGACCGATGCATTTTCCCCTGAGCGCAATCAATGCACTCAGTGGGGCACGGGAGGGGGAAAGTCTCCGGGTCAAGGCCCTTGGCCGGCTGGGTGCGGAGCATGCTGTCTATGGCGGCAGAGTGGACGTGGCAAAGGCGGTGGTGCAAGAGGTGAGTGTGCTGAGGAGAAAGTGTACTGGTGACAAACACATGGCCTGCGGCAGCCGACGGGGAGGAGACGAAAGGAGAGGCGAGGTACTGCCACAGGTTGCCATGGGCGGTGGCGTGCAGTACAACAAGACCAGAAGGACGCAGCGACACAGTGCCAACACCATGCGAGTGCACAACGTCCATGCTCATGCGGTCCTGGGAAGTGACGGACAGGAGGCTGAGCTCGAGACCAGGGACAAAGAGGACATTGATCAGAAATACGTCACCGGAAGGACCACAAAAATGAACGACGCAAACACCACGGACAGGCAACACCTGTCCGGAGCCTGTCCGGATACCGGAGACATCGCCAACATGACTGAGCATACTAAAGGCCTCACGAGAGGCCCTCATGTGATGCGTGGCCCCGGAGTCGATGATCCAGGTCTCGGCAGGGTCCTGGACCGGGGTCGCCAGATCGCTAACGGTCACATGGCAGCAAGCAAGGGACGCGGACGCGGTGGAAGGAGGTGCGAACCGAGACTGCCAATCGTCAAGCCACATAACGTCGTCATAGGAGGGGGTAGAGGAGACCATGGGAGACGACGAGACAGACAAGGAAACAGGACACGACCATAGTTCAGTCTCAGTCATGCAAGGCTGCGTAGGAGAGCAGGGGGTGATGCAACTCGCACTTCCCTGACGGCCTCTCGTGAGGTCTTTAGTATGCTCTCTCCACCGCCGTCTCACCTCTGCCGCCGTAGCTGTCGCCGACTCTGACACTTTGGCCTCTCCACCACTGCTGGATGAGGCCAAAGTGTCAGATTCGGTGACAGCTACGGCGGCAGAGGCGAGACTGCGCTCCCGCTGGCACGCATGGTGGCGATGATGCACGCCTCAACCGTTGATAGAGGGCACGTGTACCACCCGTGCCCGGGCTGGCCATAGTTGTGGCAGACCGAGCCTCCACCGCTGGACCCGGTCAACGATCGTTGTTGCTGCTGTTGCTGACCCTTGCCTTTCTTGTTCTGACGCTTCTTCTTCCCTGACAACGATGAGGTAGCTGCGACGGAGGAGGCGACGACCACGGAGGCGAAGGCAGGGGAGGCGAGAGCCTCTGTGTGCTTGAGGTGGGACTCCAGACGAGCTTCCTCAATCCGGAGGAAGAGCTCGTATGCCCAGGGCATGAGGGTGCTCTGGGCCGCCATGGTGGAGAGGACGTCGTGAGAGTAATGGACGAAGATGTCTGCGTACGCGTCACTGGCACCGCACTTGATGGTGAGGAGCACGGCCAGAGGGGATGGGGTAGAGGTCCCAAGGCGACGAAGGATGTCCTCCGCCCGCTGCCAGTAGGAGGTGACCGTCTCGGTCTCCCCCATGTGCAGTGAATTGAACTCCCGCAGCAGGCAGCTGGTCTCAGCCTCGTTGGACAGGCGATGGGGATGAGTGAGGACGTGCCACGCGGCTGCAGGGTCTAGTGTGGCGCCGGTGGTGAAGTCGCCTAAGAAGGGCTCGAGAGCGAGAAGGGAAGCCGGAAGGGTGACAAGGACTAGAGCCCGGACGGCACGACCAGCGTCATATAACTGGTCGGCCAGGGTGGCGTCATACGACAGGGTGTAGTATGCCCACAGGCCCTCACCGTGCGCCCAGATCAGGAAGCTGAGCTCCCAGCTCCGGAAGTGCTCGCCGGCCTGAAACGGTGGCGGCGGCGTCTCAAAGTTCTTTTGCCTGCGGCCGGCACCCAGAGAGGGGCCAAGGACGGAGGTCACCTTCTGCCGCAGGCGCTGAGTCTGCTGTTGCGCCAGGTAGTACTTGACAGCAGACACAGCTGGGCTGGCGTGCTCTGGAGGGATGAAGGATGGCGGCGCACTGGTGGCAGTCTGAGAGACCAACGGCTGTAGTGCCGCAAGCTGCTACATCAGGGCGGCAAGCTGTTGCTGAAGAGCAGCAAGGGGGTCAGGGTTGTCGCCAATGACGCCAGAGGGCTGTTGCCGCTGTTGCTGGTGCTGCTGTTCCTGCTGATTCTACTGCTGCTGCTGCTGCTGCAGCTGCTACTACTGCTGCTTCTGTTGCTACTATTACTCCTACTCCTACTACTGCTGCTACTGGTGCTACTGTTGCTGCTGCTGCTGCTTCTCCTGTTATTGCTGTTGCTGCTGCTGCTGCTGCCGCAGCCACTACAAGAAAGGGGAGGTGGGGCTCCCCGCAACAGAGGAGGACCCCTCCCAAGTGGGGCTACCGGCCATGGTGTGATGCCCCTTTGTTTTGGTTTTTTGTGGTGTTGACGTCAGCAGTGACGTCAGCTGAGGACGGTGGACGTCTTGCCCACCCTTAGGTTTACTTCCCCCTTCCCTTGCCCCCTTTTTTTGTTTTTTTTTACTTGATGATGTCAGAAGTGACGTTAGTAGTGGCGTCAGCAGCGGGATGATGCCGTCAGCAGTGGCGGTTGTTGGGGTCGCTGTTGCAACTGCTATTGCAGCTACTACTGCTGCTGCTGCAGCTACTGCTGCTGCTGCTACTGCTGTTGGTGCTGCTGCTACTGCTGCTACTACTGCAGCTGCTGCTACTACTACTGTTGCAGCTGCTGCTGCTGGTGCGGCTGCTGCTGCTGCGCCTACTGCTACTACTGATGCGGCTGCAGTTGTAGTAGCAACTGTTGTTGTGGCGGGCTACTACGGCTGCTACTGCTATTGTAGCAGCAAAGGAAACTGCTACAGCTGTGGCAGTGAAGCTGCTGGGGTGGGGGATTTTTTTTCTCTTGCGTTCATTTTTTCTCTTCGCTCGTCTCTCACAGCAGGCAGGTGCCCGTTGTTAGCTGCGAGCAGCGGGCTGCTGCTCGCTGGCAGCGAGTTGCTGCTCGCTGGCAGCAAGCTGCTGCTCGCTGGCAGCGAGCTGCTGCTTGCTGGCAGTGAGCTGCTGCTCGCTTGCACCAGTGGGCTACTGCTTGCTGCTTGCTCGCTGGGGGCAGCGAGCAGCAGCAGCCGCTGCTGGCTGCTACCGGTAGCTGCTCCCTGCTGCTACAGCTGGTTGCTGCTGCGGCTTGCTACTGCGGCTGCTACAGCCTGCTGGTGCTATTGTACGTTGCTAGAGCTTCTGCTTGCTGCCACTGCTGCGGGCTGCTGTTGCGGGTTGCTGCTGCTGCGAGCTGCTGCTACGGGCTGCTGCTACTACGGGTTGCTGAGAGCTGCTGCTTCTGCCTGCTGTTGCTGCTGCACGCAGCGACTGCTGGCTACTGCTACCACTGCTTGCTGTTGTTGCTTGCAGATACCGCTGCTACAGACTGCTATTGCTGCGTGCTGGTACCATTCACTGCACCTGGATGACGTTGCAGCGTGTGTCGTCGCCCGCAGGTGTCGGACGCGGCCTGCCGCTCACCTCCCCGTGTCACGCGTCGGGGTCAGCGCTGCCGAAAAATTCTCTGCAGCATTTCCCCTGGCCCAGTGGCCGTGGGAAAAATCTGATGCCGTCACCAGGCGGGTCAATGCTGCCGGAAAAAATCCGGCAGCATTTCCCATGCATTGGCGCGTATGGGGGTCCGCCAGCGTTGTCTGGCACCTGTACGCCAGTCTTTTGCTGCTGCTCCTGCTACGCTCTGGCTCTGATACCAAGCTAGAAAACCTAGGCAGCATGTTGGGGTAGCGGCGTTGTTGATGCATCGTGCGGGTTTCCACGCTCGTTGCTTTAATCTGCTGCCCCCTCAGTCTGCTGCTCTAGAGTCTAAGTCTGGAAGGTCTAGGTTTGTTACTCAGAAACGCACGCGCCAGTGTTAGCGCCAGAAAGCAGCTGAAAACTGAAAGTTACTGATTAGGAATGAAGAATGAGCAACAATGGGAGACCACTCCAAGTTCTAGCTCCCCCCCACTAGTGTAGAACTTGTTACTCAGCTAACCAGCCAATCAAAAAATAGTCCTAGACCTATTTTATGGCAGGCAGGGTTTTCTCGGTGAGCCCTGCCAGACGTCCGACAGCCCAAAACCCAGGTGTCGTCCGTTTAGCCTGAAAACTAGACCATACAGCCAGAAACCTAGGCAGCAGGTTGGGGCAGCATGCGTTGTCGATGCAGTGTGCGGGCTTCCACGCTCGTTGCTTAAGTCTACTGCCCCCTCAGTCCGCTGCTCTAGAGACAAAGTTTGGAAGCTCTGGGTTTGTTACTCAGAAGTGCGCGCGCCAGTGTTAGCGCCAGAAAGCAGCTGAAAACTGGAAGTAACTGATTAGCAATGGAGAATGAGCAACAATGGGGAACCCCTCCAAGTTCTAGGCCCCCCCCACTAGTGTAAAAGTTGTTATTCAGCTAACCAGCCAATCAGAAAATAGTGCTAGACCTATTTTCTGGCAGGCAGGGTTTTCTCGGTGACCCCTGCCAGACGCACGACAGCCCAAAACCCGGGCGTCGTCCTTTTGCCTGAAAACTGGACCATACCATAATAGCGACGCTGCGAACGAAGTCGTGCGGTCAGAATCAGCTAGAAAAATACCGTACTGCCGCTTAAATTCGGAAACTAATTAATTATTTTGGTTTCGGGGCCGGCCCGTAAACTAGTTCTGTTCCCCTCGCAACCGGGCGAAAATTATTCTGAAAATTGTTTGCGAAAAAGTCCGACCGCCACAAGCGAATGAATGCACAAGCTCACGATCAACGTAGAAGAAGCGCATGCATCGCACAAGCCGGATGTTGGGGTGGTGCGCTGTCGGCCACCGCTTGCCACGTCGACGTAGAGCGATCCCGCTTGAGCAGCGAAGCGACAGAGCGTGAACACAGACCAGAACTTGACATTTTGAATTTAAGGGTGCACTTCCCGCTTGATCCCCCCTAGCCAGCGGCCCAAATTTCAAATCCAGGTCCTCAAAATAAACAAATGAAAAATTCCTTCTCAAATGACCTTCCGAATCTTAGCGGCAGTACGGTAGCTACCAGAAGTTATGGCTGCACGAACCCAGGCAGTGCCTACAACAATCAACGATGCCAAACAGGCCCATACTACAGAAGACATGGACCCTAGGCATCTCATGATGTTGCAGACGCAATGCCACAGCCAGACACAGCGCTAGGTTCATGCAGACTGCATCTGCAGTGGCAGTGACTGCCGGCAGCCCGACCACCGAGGAGGCCTGCTGATGGAGCTGAGCGCATCGCGAGAGGGAGGCGGCTCCAACGACAGGAAAGTGGACTTCAGCATGCGTCGGCTCCACCGAGCGACACTCCAGCGGCGTCAAGTCTCGCCGTCAGTCATCTGCACGCCGATTTACACGAGCCGGGAGGACACAACAGAGTACAATGAGAGATGCACGAAAACCAACACTCCCCCATGACTCACAGGCGTAGTGCACATGTGCGGGCAGAGACACAATCAACGACCACACTCCCCCAGGCCAAGCAGAGATGCAAGCAAGGGCAGAGAGAGTCACTCACGGACGCATGCCGACTGAACTCACAGCCTTCTTGAACGAGTCGCGCTTCAGTGCCTTGGTCAAGAAGTCAGCCAACTACCGTGCTGTCTCAACCCACACGATACTGACGCTGCCGTCATGCAACAACGAGCGCACATAGTGATACTCAACATTGATGTGCTTTGTGCGTGTGTGATGCACGCCGTCATTGTCGGTGATGGCCATGGCACTCTCATTGTCACAGTGCAACGTGATGGATGTGACGTACTGGCGTAACTCGGACAACAGATGACGCAACCACACACTCTCACACGCGCCTTAGCCAAGAGCAGCGTACTCAGCCTCAGCAGTGCTGCGTGCAATACATCCCTGCTTGCCACTACGCCAGGACACAGCTGTGCTGCCAATCAGAAAGATCCAACCTGTGCGACTCTTACCCTTCGGACTGCCGGCGAAGTCACTATCGGTGTAGCCCACCGCGACAACAGACGGCTGACGGCGGAACATGAGACCTCGCCGAGAAGTCGAGACAACATAGCGCATTATTCGGATCGCAGCCTCGTAGTGGAGGTGACGCGGCTCCTGAGAGAACAAGGCCAGGAGGTTGACGGTGAACACGATGTCTGGGCGTGTCGTCGTCGCTAGGAACATCAGTGACCCGATGACTCGCAGGTACGTGGTCACGTCAACTGGCTCCCCCACAACGGCTGGGTCAGGACTCTTCAGCTTCGCCTGGCTGTCGGATGACATGGGTGAGGATGCGCTCGGCACGAGTGGCAGGTCCTCCGCAAAGCGGGTGGACAGCGTCTGCACATAGGCGGCCTGGTGGATGTGCAGGATGCCCTGGGAGTGATCATGCTCGAGTTCCATGCCCACGAAGACCCTAACAGACCCAAGGTCCTTCATCTGGAAGGCGGCGTGCAGCAGATCCTTGACACGCTAGATGGCAGCCGTGTCTGGCGACGCAATGAGCAGATCATCGACGTACACCAGAACAACGGCAAAAGTCTGGCCTCGTGGACTGACAAAGAGTGTGGGGTCAGCGGTGCTGCGGTGGAGCCTGCCACGAAGGATCGTGCTTCTGATCTCTTGGTTCCAGCACCGAGGCGACTGCTTCAGACCATATAGGGCCTTGCGCAGTTGCCAGACGCTCCCAGTGCCATCGTCGAAGCCTGGGGGCTGCACCATGTAGAGCTCCTCACCCTCCAGTGAACCATGGAGAAAAGCGTTGCTCACATCCATCTGGTACAGCTCCCACCCATGCTGGGCAACTAGACTGAAGAGTGCCCGGCTAGTGGAGAACCGGCCAACTGGGGCGAAGATCTGGTCGTAATCGACCCCAGGAATCTGGACAAACCCCTTGGCTGTAAGGCGGGCCTTGTACTTGTCCAAGGACCCGTCGGGTTTCCACTTGCGCCGAAAGACCCACTTGGCGCCGATGGCCTTCCATCCTGGGGGAATGTCGACGAGGTCATACACGTGGTGCTGTCTGATAGCAGCGAGCTCATCGGTGCAGGCAGCGTCCCAGTGTGCGGCCTCAGGAGAGGCTCGTGCCTCGCGTAGGGTGTCTGGATCCTCCGGGTGTACTGTGGAGTGGACTGAGAGAGCGTGTGCATCTCGAGCCCCAGGTGGGATGCGCGCGAGTGCAGCCACGACAGCGTACCGATGCTCATGATGGAGCATGGCATAGCCCAGTGCGGAGCCCGGGTGGAGGTCTCCAATGATGGCCGAGGTGGTCAGGCCGAGGGCCTTCGTGCCAAGATCACCACTCATGACCGTGGGAGCGGAGGAGACATGTGTAGCCACGGGGGGTCGAGCCGCCACGGAGCGTGGAGCGACGGTCTGCGCGCTCACCGACGGTCTGGATCGGAGGCTGCCGCCTGGGCCACGCGTGTAGCGTGGCAGGGCAGGTGACGGCACTGAGTCCGTCGGGCTGATGGAGGACGGGGTTGCTGGCCCGGAGGGACCAGCGGACACGACTGGGTCTACGGGCCCAGAGGGACCAGTGGATGCGACTGGGGTTGCCGGCCCGGAGGGACCCGCGGGCGCGACTGGGGCTGCTGGCCCGAAGGGACCAGCGGACACGCCTGGGGGTGCTTGCCCGGAGGGAGCAGCGGACGCGACTGGGGCTGCTGGCCCGGAGGGACCAGCGGACGCGACTGGAGGTGCCGGCCCGGAGGGACCACCGGACGCGACTGGAGGTGCCGGCCCAGAGGGACCAGCGGACGCGACTGGGAGTGCCGGCCCAGAGGGACCAGTGGATGCAACTGGAGGTGTCAGCTCGGAGGGACCAGCGGACGCGAATGGGGATGCCGGCCCGGAGGGACTGAGGGACGTGTCACCTGGAAGCGGCAGGATGGAGGACGGACTCACCACTCCCCCATGCGACGGGATAGACACGGATGAGCCGGAACGAATGAGGTCGCGAGGAAACAGGTCCTCGAGAAAGAGGGTGTCCCAGGACTCAATGATGCAGTGCCGGGAGGGATCCCAGAAGCGCCAGGCTTTGGACTAACGAGAGACACCGAGGAAGGTGCAAAAACGTCCACGAGGGGCGAGCTTGCCGCCCTGCTGTGGGACGAGCAGTCACACAATGGCCACGCAGCCCCAGACGCGAGCCGGGCGGAGGTCAGCTCGCTGACCGCACCAATGCTGGTACAGTGTGGACAGGCGGGGAAGGGGACCGTGGGGAATCCGGTTCCAGACCCAGGTCATGTAGACCATGACTTCAAAATAGAAGTCATCGGAGAGACCAGACTCGACCCGCATGGTGCGGACGGCGTCGGCCATAGTACGGTTCCATCGTTCGGAGACACCATTCTGGGCGGGTGTGTAAGGCGCGGACGATTCATGGAAAATTCCGCGAGAGGTGAGAAAGGTCGTGGCTTCACCCAGGTACTCACCGCCGCGATCGGAGCGAAAGCGGCAAAGAGAGCGGCCATACTCGCGCTCCGCAAGGACAAGCCAGTCCTGGATGGTGTGGGCGACATCGCTCTTCTGCCGAAGGCAGAAGACCCAGCGGTAGCGAGAATAGTCGTCAGTGAGGGTGAGGACGTAACGACCATGCTCGCCGACGGACTCGGTAGGGAGAGGACCCATGACGTCCGAATGGACAAGGTTGAGGGGGGCAGACGCACGGGAGGAAGACAAGGGATACGTGGACCGGTGCATCTTCCCCTGAGCGCAGTCAATGCACTCAGTTGGGCACGGGAGGGGAAATGTCTCCGGGTCAAGGCCCTTGGCCGGCTGGGTGCGGAGCATGCTGTCTATGGCGGCAGAGTGGACTTGGCAAAGGCGGCGGTGCAGGAGGCGAGTGTGCTGAGGAGAAAGCATGCTAGTGACAAACACATGGCCTGTGGCGGCCGACGGGGAGGAGACGGAAGGAGAGGAAGACAGACGAGGTACATGCCACAGGTTGCCACGGGCGGTGGCGTGTAGTACGACAAGACCAGACGGACGCAACGACACAGTGCCAACACCACGCGAGTGCACAACGTCCATGCTCATGCGGTCAAGGGCAGTGACGGAGAGAAGGTTGAGCTCAAGACCAGGGACGAAGAGGACATCGGTCAGAAAGAAGTCGCCGGAGGGACCACGGAAACGAACGCCGCCAACACCACGGAAAGGCAACACCTGGCCAGAGCTTGTCTGGACACCGAAAACATCGCCTACAGGACCGAGCATACTAAAGGCCTCACGATAGGCCATCATGTGATGCGTGGCCCTGGAGACGATGATCAAGGTCTTAGCAGGGTCTTGGACCGGGGTCACAAGATCAATAACGGTCACATGGCAGCAAGCAAGGGATGCGGACGCAGTGGAAGGAGGTACGAATCGAGACTGCCAATCGTCAAGCCAAGCAACGTCGTCCTGGGAGGGGGTAGCGGAGACCATGAGAGACGACAAGACAGACGAAGAAACAGCGCATGATCGTAGCTCAGTCTCGGTCATGCAGGGCTGGACAGGGGAGCAGGAAGTGATGCAACTCGCACTTCCCTGGGGAGGAGGGCGAGGGAGGCCGAGCTGGAGCGCGATGATCTGCTCCAACCGGCGCTCGCGGGAGGATGGCCCGGGAGTGTAGACGGAGTGCGGGGTGATGGCGCCGGAGCCCGGGTAGAAGGAGGACTGCGCCGGCGCCGACAGCTATGGCGGTGGTGTCGGTGCGACCGGCGAAGCAACCGGAGTGGTGGAGCTGCTAGATGAGGCGGAGGTGTCAGAGCCGAGGAAAGTCACGGTGGCAATGGCGAGACGGCGCTCGCGCTGGCAACGCGTGGTGGCGATGACGCGTGCCTCATCCGTCGGTAGAGGGCACGTGTACCACCTGTGCCCGGGCTGGCCATAGTTGTGGCAGACTGAGCCGCCAGCGCTGGACCCGGTCGACGACTGCTGCTGTTGCTGCTGACCTTTGCCTTTCTTGGTCCGATGTTTCTTCTTCCCCGACGATGATGAGGTAGCTACGGCGGGGGAGGCGACGGCCACGGAGGCGACGGCAGGAGAGGCGATGGCAAGGGAGGCGACAGCCTCTGTGCGCTGGAGTGGGGACTCCAGACAAGCTTCCTCAATGCGGAGGAAGAGCTCGTATGCCCAGGGCAGGAGGGTGCCCTGGGCCGCCATGGTGGAGAGAATGTCGTGAGGGTAGTGGACGAAGACGTCCGAGTACGCTTCGGTGGCACCGCGCTTGATGGTGAGGAGCGCGGCCAAAGGGGATGGGGCAGATTTGCCGAGGCGACGAAGGATGTCCTCCGCCCGCTGCCAGTAGGAGGTGACCGTCTCGGTCTCCCCCATGTGCAGGGAGTTGAACTCCCGCAGCAGGCGGCTAGTCTCAGCGTCGCTGGACAGGCGATGGGGACGAGTGAGAACGTGCCACGCGGCTGCAGGGTCTGGGGTGGNCAGGGGAGGCGACGGCCTCCGTGCGCTGGAGTCGGGACTCCAGACGAGCTTCCTCAATGCGGAGGAAGAGCTCGTATGCCCAGGGCAGGAGGGTGCCCTGGGCCGCCATGGTGGAGAGAATGTCGTGAGGGTAGTGGACGAAGACGTCCGAGTACGCTTCGGTGGCACCGCGCTTGATGGTGAGGAGCGCGGCCAAAGGGGATGGGGCAGATTTGCCGAGGCGACGAAGGATGTCCTCCGCCCGCTACCAGTAGGAGGTGACCGTCTTGGTCTCCCCCATGTGCAGGGAGTTGAACTCCTGCAGCAGGCGGCTAATCTCAGCGTCGTTGGACAGGCGATGGGGACGAGTGAGAACGTGCCACGCGCCTGTAGGGTCTGGGGTGGCGCAAGCGGTTAAGTCGCCTAAGAAGGGCTCGAGGGCGAGGCGAGAAGCCGGAGGGGCGACAGGGACAAGAGCCCGGACGGCACGACCAGCGTCATACAGCAAGTCGGCAAGGGTGGAGTCATACGGCAGGGTGTAGTATGCCCACAGGCCCTCACCCTACGCCCAGATGCGGAAGTTGAGCTCCCAGCTCCAGAACTGCTCACCGGCCTGAAGCGGCGGCGGTGGCGTCTCAAAGTCCTTTTGCCTGTGGCCAGCACCCAGAGTGGGGCCAAGGACGAAGGTCACTGTCTGCTGCTGGTGCAGAGTCTGCTACTGCACCAGGTATTGCGTGGCAGCAGAAACAACTGGGCTGGCGTGCCCTGGAGGGGGGAAGGACGGAGGCGCATTGGGGGCAGACTGGGAGACTAATGGTTGTAGTGCCGCAAGCTGCTCCGTAAGGGCGGCGAGTTGTTGCTGAAGAGCAGCGAGGGGGTCAAGGTTATCGCCAACAACGTCAGAGGGTTGCTGGCGCCGCCACTCCTCCTGCTGCTGCTGCTGTTGCTGCTGCTTCCGCTGTCGCTGCTGCTGCTCCTGCTTCTCCTGCTGTTCTTGCTGCTCTTGCTGCTGCTGCTACTGCTACTGCTACTCTTGATGCTGCTGCTGCTCCTCCTACTGCTGCAGCTGCATCAAGAAAGGGGGGATGGGGGTCCCCCCAACAGAGGAGGACCCCTCCCCAATGGGGCTACCAGCCATGGTGTGATGCCCTTTGTTTTGTTTTTTTTTTCTCTTTGTGGGTTGCTGACATTAGCAGGGGCGTCTTACTGAGGGCGGTGGAGGTCCTGTCCACGCATAGGATGACTTCCCCCTTCCCTTGTCCCTTTCTTTGGTTTTTTTTAGTTGATGACATCAGTAGTGACATCAGCAGTGGCGGTTGTTGGAGCCACTGCTGCAGCTGCTGTTGCTGCAGCTGTTGTTGCTGCTGCTGCTACTGCTGCTGCTGCTACTGTTGTTGCTGCTCTCGTTGCTGTTGTTGCGGCTGCTGCTGCTACTGCTGCTGCGGCTGCAGTTGTAACAGTAGTTGCTGCTGCTGTGGATTGCTGCGGTTGCTAGGGCTACTACAGCAGCGAAGGCAGCTGCTGCAGTAGCGGCTGTGAAGCAGGTGGGGTGGGGGATTTTTTTGCTCTTTTTTTTTTCCTTCTTCCTCGTCTGTCACACCGGGCAGCTGCCCGCTGTCAGCTGCGAGCAGCAGGCTGCTGCTCGCTGGCAGCGGGTAGCTGCTCGCTGGCAGCAGCAGGCTGCTGCTCGCTGCTCGCTCTCTGCGGGCAGCAAGCAGCAACAGCCGCTGCTGGCAGCTGTTCGCTGCAGCAACTGCTGCGGCTGGCTACTGCTGCGGCTTGCTGCTGCGGCTTCTGCAGCTTGCTAGTGCTGCTGCACGCTGCTGCAGCTGCTGCTTGCCGCTGCTGCTGCTCGCTGCTACTGTGGGCTGTTGCTATTGCGAGCTGCTGCTGTAGGCTGCTGCTGCTGCGAGCTGCTGCTGCGGGCTGCTGCTACTGCGGGCTGCTGCGAGCTGCTGCTTCTCACTGCTGCTGATGCTGTACGCAGCTGCTGCTGGCTGCTGCTGCCACTGCTCGCTACCGTTGCCTGTGGCTGTCGCTGCTGCAAGCTGCTGCTGCTGCATGTTGGTGCAAGTAACTACACCTGGGTGACGTTGCCGCATGCGTCGTTGCCCGCAGGTGTTGGACGCGGCCTGCCGCTCACCTCCTCGCGTCACGTGTGGGGATCAGTGCTGTCGAAAAAAATTTGGCAGCATTTCCCCTGCCCCAGTGGCCGTGGGAAAAATTCTGACGCCGCCACCAAGCGGGTCAATGCTGTCGGAAAAAATGCGGCAGCATTTCCCCTGCACTGGCGCGTATGGAGGTCCGCATGCGTTGTCTGGAACCTGTACGCCAGTCTTCTGCTGCTGCTGCTACGCTCTGGCTCTGATACCAAGCTAGAAACCTAGGCAGCAGGTTGGGGCAGCATGCGTTGTCGATGCAGCGTGCGGGCTTCCACGCTCATTGTTTAAGTCTGCTGCCCCCTCAGTCTGCTGCTCTAGGGACTAAGTCTGGAAGCTCTGGGTTTGTTACTCAGAAGTGCGCGCGCCAGTGTTAGCGCCAGAAAGCAGTTGAAAACTGGAAGTAACTAATTAGCAATGAAGAATGAGAAACAATGGGTAACCCCTCCAAGTTCTAGGCCCCCCCCCACTAGTGTAAAAGTTGTTACTCAGCTAACCAGCCAATCAGAAAATAGTGCTAGACCTATTTTCTGGCAGGCAGGGTTTTCTCGGTGAGCCCTGCCAGACGCCCGACAGCCCAAAACCCGGGCGTCATCCGTTTTGCTTTAAAACTGGACCATACCATAATACCGACGCTGCGAACGCAGTCGTGTGGTCAGAATCAGCTAGAAAAATA
>SZWC01000769.1:203041-229276 GCA_023375785.1 Penium margaritaceum | reverse complement strand
GTGTGTGTGTGTGTGTGTGTGTGTGTGTGTGTATGTGTGTGTGTGTATGTGTGTGTGCATGTGTGTGTATAGCATTGTATAGTACGTAGCTCCCCATCTCCTTAGGATTTGGCAAAGGACATGTGCTACCTCGTGTGCATGCCTATAAAGTATGTACAATCTATGCCCTTTACAACCCAAGGGCCTAGATGCCAGAAAAACATCTGGCAGTTATTGAGGTGAATTTCCTAACAGATGTTGACCCAGCAATATCACGGTCGAATCCATAAATATGAGGTAGCTAAGAGCTTTATTGAGCTTCCATGCACGTCTCATTGGCGCGTGCCAAGTTGCTGGCAGGAAACTACAGGACTAAATGTGTGCAACTTGCGGCATGCATCAGTGAGCCATTTTTGCTTCGGTATTCCATCTCGCTCCCCCCCTGGTTTCCTCACGGAGCAACAGCTGCTGAGTGAAAGGAGTAGGCACGTGCCTATCAGGAACGTCAAAGCTTTTGTAGACCTTAGTGGCATAAGTTTGTTGGCTCAGCATAAGCGTCTTCATTGTGTGGTTTTGCTTGATGTTCATACAAAGACACTAGTCAAAACCTGGCATGAGGGTCAAGTTGACTTCATTAGCCATGGCCGAAGATGTGGCTTTGATGAACTATGTTGATGGGCCAATGATGAGGATGCCGTTGAAGTAGAACATAGCATAGCAATCTGGTTGCTTGTTTGGTGAAGGACGATGGAGGAACAGACAATTGTCATAGGCTGATGGGAGAAAGCCAATGGATTCTAGGGCTTCAAAGCTTCCTGTACCACAAGAGAGGAATCTGCTTGAGCCAGTACAAGATTTACACCAGATTGCACACTCTCCCACTCCCATCGTTTGTTGCCTTCCAGCTGCCTCATGAACACGGTTGTGTCCATTTTCTTATTAAGGAATGTGTTCTTCATGTCGAGCTGCTGCACCTCGTAGTCTTGTACTGCTGCAATTACAACCACAATACGTACCATCATGTAGCAACTCTCTAGAATGTAGGTTTTAAAGAAATCCTTTCCCTCCACTTGTACTTTGACCTTGACGATAGTTCCATCAGCTTTTGTTTTGATGCGTAAGACCCATTTCACCCTGACAGTTCGTGAAACAGATGGTAGATCCACAAGCTCCTTTGTGCCCTGGTCCATGAGGCTGTTCTATTCCGCATCCAATGGAGCTTTCCAATTCTTTGCATGTTCTCCATTGAGGGCTTCCTTCAGCGTCTTTTGGCTGCTAAGAGCTCCTTGGTTGATGAGAAAACATCACACGGATCACCTCACAAGGATGTTATTGTCCTCCTTGAAGATACAACATGTTGTTATGGCCATGTTGTTCTCTGCTTCATCCTCTCCTGCTCTCTGTTGCCCCATCTGCTACTGCAAGAGACCTGTGAGACACTGCTCGTGGAATCCCCCTAGCGCCTCATGCTTCCGCGTCGCCTTTGCACCATTCTCCAGTCCTACCATCTCCGCTTCGTGATTAAGTGCTTAGGCCAAATGGTGGTCTCTAGAGCATTTAGGACCAATCACCCCAAATCCATACACCCCTCAAATAGCGCACATAAAACATCACCATACATGAGAAATTACAAAGAAGTTTCATAGATTGTCCTTCTTGAACATTGGAAGGTGGCAAGTAATTTCCAACCCACGCAATCTCCAATGTTTCTACTCCAAGAAATTTCATTCGCTTAAATCATATATCTTTTCACAAATCAAATCAATTGTAAATAGAATTATCCAAAACCTCTTTTTATTCTTAAAAAGATAAATTCAACAATGAGTTTGGAAGCTATAGAAATGCTTTTAAAATATCTGTATAGAAAAACATGAAGGAGATCCTTTATTGCTAAAGCCCTCGGCCTACCATTTGTCGGATATTTTAGATCAAACAAAACATGTGATTCTATAACTTAAACGTGCTTAAAATGTTAATAATATAAATTTCTGGGTTGTTTCCAGTACCCTGGGTTCTGCGTGACTCTGTTTCACAGTTCAAAAGGTACTGAAGATTGTGATACTATGGTGTGGAAAATGGCCGAGAATAATGGTACAGTCAGGAAAATTTCCAGGTTTGCTCCCCCTCCTCCCCCCTCCCGAATCCACTGAGTTTATGTGGGAAGTGTAAGAGAGGATGCACGGCTGTTTGCAGGTGTATCCGGCTTCAATTTACATTAGTACATTCTAATTCATGACATATCAAAGAAGGTTCCTAGCTTGCACCTGTGTAGAAAATGCTACGAAGACTACGCTTGCATATGCACTCACACCGTGCACTTCTGTGGTGATGGGGGAGTATGACATCCAGTTCCAAAATCTAGTCCCAACCATTCACACTCCACCAGCAAAGAAGTGCATTTGGTGAGTGTTTGTGGGAGTGGACATAAAATACCTCACAAAGAACTCCAAGATGTACAAATGTACTCAGATCGATCAAATACATACACACCTTCGATGTAAATCGATTGACATTCAGCGAGTCTCAAATCTAGTTATTTCAATAGTCTGGAGGTGTGTGTTTCGGACAACGTAATCCCTCCGATGTCGTTAAACTCCACGATCGAACGACCAATGGTCGCAAAACAATTGAAGAGATTGGCTTTGAAAAGGAACTGTTGGTTAATCGTCGGCAATCTTCCTCTGCCGGCGGCAAGGCCTGACACTTGAATAGCCGGACTTTGCCATATGTTGACGGCAAAGCCCGACTATTGTGATGCCGGATGGTGGGAGAGGGGGGCTGTTGATCGTATGACGGCTTCCACCTTTGCCGTGTGTTCAGCTGTACAAGTCACACTGGCACAACTAGAAAAAGTCGCGCAATCAACATCGGTTGTTGAGAAGTACCAAAGTGTCTGAGGATGACTTTGGTGCCGGTATTTTTCCAAAACAAGGACTCATATACATCTAGGTTTGGGAAGGAAAACACAAAAATGAAAAATCAAAGTTTATATTCAATTTTTTTGTCTTTCATATTCTTGTCAAGTTCCTGTCATTGAGTCTGAAAGGAAAATTTTTAGGAGGGTAACTTACTGCAATGTTGTCCCAATATAAGCCTACACAATATTTTTGGGCTGTTTCTGGAAATTCCAAGGAACATTCCTAAGATTAAATGCTAAGGAATTATCTTTTTTTCAAAATTTGTGCACTAAGTTATCATCCTCAATCACACAGCACTTCTCTTGTATGCATCTCCATATTCACTACCCACATGCACTATCACCTCACATCCCCCACTCTTACCTAACTTAAGCCTTACGCAGACATCATACACTAGTTGTTTTTTTTTTCATTCTCCACCAACCAATCTCAAGCACATCCCTCATTCCAACATACAAAAGTTCAGATTATTACACACTGTCCATACACGTAATCGTACACTTCCACCTACACTCCCCACATGTACTTTTCACCTTCTCCCCCCCCCCCCCCCCCCCAGAGATTAACCACCATTTAACCACAAGAACATCACTCAAACCAAAATCCAAAAGTTCACATAAGTCCACATAGTCCATACATATTTTCGTGCTCCACCACTTACACTCCCCACATGTACTTTCCCCCTCCCCCCACCTCCCTCCCCAAGAGGTTAACCACCAGCCAACCCCAAGCACATCACTCACACCAACATACAAAAGTACAAATTAGTACAAATAGTCCATACACATAGCTGTACATCTCCACCTACACTCTCCACATACACTTTCCACCCTCTCCATCCAGAGATTAACCACCAACCAACCTCAAGCACATCACTCACACTAACATGCAAAATCATGTGTTTGTACACAGCTTCCATACACATATCCGTACACCTCCACTTGCACTCCCCACATACACTTTTCACCCTCCTCCTCCAATAGATTAACTACTAACCAACCTCAGCTACATCACTCACACCACCATACAATAGTACACATCAATTCACACATTCCATGCACATAGTCATACACCTCCACTTACACTCCCTACATACACTCTCCACCCTCTCCTTCCCCCCGAGAGATTAACTACCAACAAACCTCATGCACATCAATCACACTAACGTGCACAAGTACACATTTATATACACAGCACATACACGTAGCCGTACACCTCCACTCCCCAAATACACTTTCCACCCGCCCACCCCCCCAGAGATTAACCACCAACCAACCTCAAGCACATCTCTCACAATGAGAGTATCTTGGATGGAAGCTTCTTTTGAACCTGAAAACATCATACACACTTCACCTAGTGCATAAAAGTTCATTGATTAACTCTACCTCCTCTAGAGACACATACCAGGTGGTCTCCGTGGAGTGACACACTCGTGCTCACGGCCTGTTTGTTCGTATGGTCCAGATCAAGAAGGATGAGTGAGGATCTACATGTGAGGACTTCAATGATTAGTTATAGGATTCGTAGAAAGTTTGCAGGAAGTCAAGTGTAATCCTACACTTCTGCTTCCATGTCTCGCGTGTGAGGTTCTCACAAAGGATGTCATCGTGGTTGATTGTAATCCACTGGGATTCCATGACGTACAACTTTCAACCCTTCATGTTCGGACATTGTCCAAGGAAAACTCCCCATGACGCTTTGTCCGCTAGTTTCTTGCGATGCTTCTTAGGCACGTAAAAACATTCCATACAACCAAAGGTCCTGAGCATGGTGACATCAGGCTTGTCACCATGCTAGGCCTGGAATGGTGTCATGCCAGGAAGTGACACATGGGGTACACGACTGTGCATCCGGACTGCTTGCCTGAAGGCATGTGGCCACTGGCTGTTGTCGAGTTGATCACCTAGAAGAATTTATTTCAATGTATCTTGCATCGTGCGGTTGGTCATCTCAGCCATGCCCTTTAAGGCATGCAAGGTGTTGATAGCTGCAACACAATCCCCATGTCTTCAAGTTGAGACATGAAGTCGGTGCTCGTGTTTTTCTTAGCATCGTCTGAGTGTTATACTTGTAACTTCTTGTTGCTCTGACTTTCTACCATTGCTAGCCACTTAAATAACCATGTAGGAGCTTTATCCCTCGTACATAGAGGGAATCTCCACATGAATATAGTTGCGTCATTAACGAAAAATAGCGATGAACCGAACTCATAGTGGCTGTAGGAAGTGGCCCACAGATGTTCGTATGAACAAGTTTCAACCGCTGACAGAAATCACACTTAGAGGCAGGAGGAAACATCTATCATGGTAGCTTTACACAAATACAATCCTCACACGGCTACGATGAGTCCTTGCCACCGTTGTCTTTAAAGTCGAGACCGTTGACTTGGGCATTCTTCTGCGTTGACTGCTCAATCTGGTTGCTAATGTTCTTTCAACTGCACTTTTCAACCACTATGTGAACTATGGTTTTGGGATCTCCATCCTTACAATTCTTTCATTCAAGTGTAGTAGTTGGCGGTGTCAATCCGTTCAACCGCTGTGATCATTTAGAGAAGTAATTATTGGATGCTAAATTGTGTGATTACTCATTGGGTGATCTTTTTTAGGCTGTTGTTATAGGATAAAGAGAGCTCTTCAAGCAGAATATTGCTATTGGTGACAATCTTACAAAATTGCTGCAAATATTCCACCACACTCGACTAATGACAAAGTCTCACCAGCTTGTACCATGCATTAAAATCCTTGTTAAGCTTGCCAAAAGGAGTGGGAATGGCCTATGTGAAGTCACTTTAGACCTCTCGTTGCAAAAAATATGCGTTCCATGTTGGATTGATCTGCTTGGGAGGTAGTACGTCCACAACAACAATGTGAGGGCGGTCTCATGAGTTGCTGATCAGGATCCACTGGTCTCCCACTGCCGTCAGATGTCCTCTAGATCAAAGCACTGGCTCAAAGGCATGCCACGCTAAAGCAAGTCTGTTATGTCATTCTTTTTCTTTGTTTGGCACAGGAACGGTGAATTATACCTCAAAATTTGTCCGACACATCCGTGCTGTCAGTCCTTTTATGTTTACGAGACCAAAACCTTGGGGAGGGCCACACACTTTTGGGGTTCACTCAAGATTTGGCTCTTCCGCTTGGTGAGCATTGCTTCCCACACCCCAAAGTTTAAAAAATCCTCCATCACCACGTTGAGTTTTTAGATAGTATGGTTGTTGAGGCTCTCTAACACAGATGTTTTCTGGTACAGATTGTTGTTGATTCATGCTTTTGAACTCATGCCTCTTGCGGATAGTGGCAGTGGCAAGGGATTTCTCAGCCCAACGGGTCTGTTACCTAGTTTTCCGTCTGAGTTGTTCATCCATCACCATTTTCCAAGTTGTGTGCCATACGTATCACTGCTACTACTTGACGTGTATATTGGATCATGTGTTCTTAACCCTCTATTGCTGAAATCTTTGACGGTCACTGCTCGTCACAATGTGCACAAGCCCCTTTCACCATTCTCATCCTCGTAGTTTTTTTGTGGAGGACATAGATGCACGCAAGACTTGGACAAGGTTTTTGTGTAGTAGTGAAATCATTGGCTATCCCTCCAATACCAGAGATGCTCAGTGCGAGCGACGCATGTGTGGAAGAAACCGGGTGGTCTTTAGTTCCAACGAGGCCTGATGGATCTTTTATCAGTTCACATATGTCTTTTTTGCGACTTCTAAGTCTAAGCACGAGCTTTATAGTTGCTCATGCTATGTGTGTGGGAGTTTTACAGAGTTGCAAGTTAGGCATTTTTGTGAAGAGAACAATGGAATTTTGTGTTAGTTTTTGGACATAGTCATGGTTCGAAGATTAGTGCTACTCTCAAGCTTTCAAATGTACAAAACTGCTTGCAATTTGGTTAATTGTAGCTCCCGCTACGTCAACTGAGGTGCGGCATACCAAACCAACTGCTCACTTAGCGGCACACCTGATGCCTATCCGCCGAGGCACCCTCGCACATCAAGGACACATAAAAAAACCTTTATGGAGGCGCAAATATCCCTACACATGGTGGCGGTGCGTGCTATGATTTTGGGGTTCATTTCACTAAGGTAATAATCAAGTTTGGTGATGGATATTGACGTGGTTCGAGAGGTGTCCGCAGACTTGCAATCAGAATTCTGACAGTCCCTGAGTAACAAACTGTACTACTAAGTGGCAGACTCCAAGCCAGGAGTTTTATTAGGTCCCCCAATAACAACCTACAATACTGATTCCAGTGGATCTTATCCACCTGAGTCATCCGGTGGATATTCCGCCAGATGTACATTGTTACCCATGTCCGGTGGATTTATCCACCGGATGCCAAATTTTGGCCAAGTCAACGAGCCGCATCACACACCCAAACTTTGAGAGATAGTAGTTTCCTCATTACTTAAAAAATTCCAGCTCTAAGTTGCATAGAATTCACCAACTCGTCAACTTTTAGGAACTTTCATCTGGATTTGGAGCACTCTCTTGACAGCTACAATAAGATACAAGAATTTCCCTCCTTACAACAGCTTGTGGACGCCTCCCAGCTCCGTACCCGAGCATTCTGACGGGCAAAATACAACATTCTTCCCCTTGCACCTTCCATGAACACCGCTTCTGGTTGCACTCACTCATCTTCCGCTGCGTCCTCTAGCCCTTCACAGCTGGTCATCCCAAGTCTGGACACGCTCATGACGTGCTGATCCACAAGTTGCACTTTGGTCAAGCAATCTGCAAGCATGTGGTGCATGCTGCAACGTTGCAGCACCACCTGTCCCTTCTCCGCCATTTCCCATGTAGTAACGCACATTGATTTGCTTCATCCTTTTGTGTTGTATCAGGTTGTTTGTCAATGAGACGGTTCCGGTGTTGTCCTCCTTGACAGCTTCGGCCAATGCGATGTACTCCAGATTTATTGTGAAGGTGGCGAAACAGTCTTGATTTCTGCTGCACCATGAGACTCCTACACCAGCTAGGAAGAACACATAGCTGGATGTGTACTTCCAGTTGTCCACATCGCCAGCGTAGTCTGCATCCGTGTAGTAGACCAAAAACCCAGGGTCAAACCATCCCTTACCCTCAAACCTCAGGCACGCATGTTGTGTCGCATGGAAGTACTTGAGGATGTAATTGACCGCGTTTCATTGTAGTGGCCGGCCACATCCTGCTAGCTTGGCCCACCGGATAGGCCAAATCTGGTCGAGTTGCCACCATGGTGTACATGAGGCTACCCAGCGCCAATTGGAAGGGTACCCCTGCCATGTCTTCCTATTCTTCCTTTGTTTTCAGAGCCATTGTTGCACTCAATTCACAAGCTGTGGAGAACGAAATGCAAACTGGTTTGCATTCCTCCATGTCATACCACCACAGCACCTCAGCCACGTATTTGGCCTACCCCAGCTCAAGCATGTATACCCTCCGGTTCCACATGATGATCACCACAGGGTAGAATTCCAGCTCCTCCATTTCTGACATCCAGAATCTGTTACTCAGCTCCTCCTTTAGTTGCTGTAGGCTTCGCAGGTCCGTCATGAACAAAACCATGTCATCCACGTAGAGTGTGACGATTTGTTGGAGGTGCATGTACACGCTGTGATCCGAATCACCACACTTGAAACCGAGTTGTACCATGAAGCTGTCCATCTGTTGGTACAAGCACCAGGGTGATTGTTTTTAGCCCATATGAGGACTTTTGCAACTCGCACACCTTGCCCTCTAGCACCTCCACCCCCTCCGGTACCTACATATACATCTCTTTGTCTATAATGTCATTAAGGAAAGCTGTCTTTACATCCATTTGGAAAATATTCATTTCCTTTGCAATTAAGACCGCAAGGATCATCCGGATGTTTCTAAACTTGGCACCAAGGGGTGAACATCTTATCGTAGTACTTGTCCTTTCGCTGTGCGTATCCCTTTGCCACAAGCCGCACCTTGTGTTTTTCAACCACACATTCTTTTGTGAGCTTGGTATCGAAGACCCACTTTGATTCGATGACTTTGGCATCTCCTTGCATATCAACCAGCTCCCACATGTTGTTTTCTTGGATGGATGCCAACTCTGAGTTGAAGGCTGCGTCCTGTTGCTCCCTTCCCGGTCACGGAAGTGTCTTTTGCACGGTCCTTGGCTCCATTGATGTAGCCAGCATGCACCGCGTCATACTATTCTATTCACCGGCGCTTGTTTCAAAGTGCTTCAACGCTCTCTACTGCCTCCCGCTACGACGTGGCAGCTTTTGTGATGCCTTGTCACTCTGCTGTGATCCCTCCAACTTTGCACGCCCCGGTAAATCATCAAACAGATGGCTCCCTCAGGATGTCTCCCGCTCTGGCAAAACGTTGCCCGGACGGGCAGCACGTGCAGTGGTTTTTTCATAGATGCTCAATGCGTAGTCCACCAAGAGTGCGCGCCTCGGCACCCATTATGCCTCGTCTGCCGGATCCTTTTGGTGGATCTTCACATCAGCTTGATTGCCATCTGAGTCCTCTGCATGGGCTAACACCTCTACTACTTCATCGCGTTCCGGCATTACATCCTCAACTTCAGCGTTCGCTGGCTCCTTCTTGTTGTCAAGGAGTTAGAACCACTCCCCTGTCCTTGCAATGTCCACCACGCCCATGTTGGTGCAACCAATATAAATCTGCTACTTGTTTAACTCAACATCTTGGCTACAGATTACCTCCTCCATGTGCAAGTCGTAGAGCAGATACACCTTATATGCACTCTAATAGCCAGCTAGAGATACAGTTTTATCCGTGGCTCCAGTTGCATAGCCTGTATCGACACATGCGCATTACACCTGAACACATTCGGGTGTGCCACACTTGGCTTGCACTCGCACTTCCCCTTTAGCACCACTGTGGAGGTGATGTTGTTTGTGTAACTCGCCATATGTACAGCTTCTACCCAGACGCTTTGTGGGAATTCGGCATCAACCAACATGGTCCGTACCATGTTCAACAGCATCTTGTTTTCCTGCACTGTCACGCCATTGGGAAAAGGTAAATAAGGTTTTTTTTTCAACTTATGTCTTGTTACTTAAGCCACCCACTGCATCCCACGTACTCTCCACTATTTTCAATGCATAGCACTCTAACCTTCCGGCCAGTCTTCCTCTCTACCATGACAACATACTCCTTCAGCCGGTCGAGAACCTCGCCTTTCTGGTTCATGAAGTACACATAGAGTTTTTTGCTGCTATCATATATGAAGGTTACAAAGTTAAGCGTGTTGCTCTTTGACATCATTTTGAATGGTCTGCACACGTTGTTATGCACAACATCCAAAAGGTCAAAGTCACGATTCACGTTCTCGTTAAATGGCTTGCAACATGCCTTGTCCAAAATGTACAGCTCATGATTTTTGTGCGTTTTGTTTGTTGCCTCTTGCTCACCATCAATGATGAGGCTACATACAATTTTGCACTTTCCATCTCCTCGCCATCTCCTTCATGACTACGGGTGATGAATGTCCCAATCGTTGGCGCCAGGGCTCCATGTCAGCCCCCCCTCCTTTGGCTAGTTTGATGGTGTGTTCTTGCAAGGATGCTAAATCTGAAACCACAGAGATAACCTTGGTCTCCACGATGAAGGGACATACCTCGTGCTTAGCCTCTAGCACGGTCTTACCGCCACCATCCTTATGACAGTCCCTTTTCTCCTGAAGAGTACATTGTACCCCTTATTCTTCAAGCGGCTAACACTTAAGCCACGTATGTGTTGCACGTCCTTGATGACACACATCACCCATTTTCCACCAACTACCACCTCCACGTGCACGTCTCCTTAGACAGCCGCCAGTTTGACCTTTCCGTTTGCGACCACCATGGACTTGATGGACTTTTAGTTTATTTTTCCGACCTTCTTGACGTAGTGATTCTAAGTGCCATTGAGAACCGCCTTCTTGCCTTTGGCGTTCTTGCTGCCAGCCCTTACCTCCTTGGTCCACTCACGGGTCCAGTGGCCCTCCTTGTCGTAGTTATGGTACACACCCATCTTAGTGCCCTTCTTACCACCGCCATGTCCGCCGCCTCCCTTGCTCCCGCTTCCGCCACCAAATGTTTTGGTGAAATGGACTCTGTTGCTACGTCTCGTTGCAGATGCATTCTACAATCACACCATAGGTGAGCTTGCCTTCTGTCCATCCTCCCAAGACGGTGATGAGAGGGCTTCAATAATCAGGAAGGCCATGAGGAGAGCCATCACCTGCAACCGTGTGTTGATTGTCCATCCCACGTCATCACATTGTGAAACGAGTAGCTCATTTTGTTGCATGGCAGTGATGAGATCATCTCTCTCCTCGATTTTAATCATGAGGAGTTGCATAATTAAAAATAATCTGCAGGCAATTTAGAATCATTGATGAGTTAGTGATTTTTCCAAGCTCTATTGCTATCAACATACAGTCCTAGAAGAAGCCCCGCTGCTCTTCATCCGTACCGAACACTAGCAACATGAGCACCTCCATGTTCTTTAAAAAGGCTTCCTTCTACGCTTTCGTGGCTATCACTTTGTCGAAGAATTTCATTCCCTTCGTGACCTTCAGTAACCCCTTATGCGCAAGGTGGATCTTAAACTGCCACCACCATAGCCCAAAGCCAAGGCCGTCGGTAGACTTCTACATGGACTGCGTCTCCTTATTTGCGATTGCACAGTCTTCTACTCCGGTTTCTCAAAGTTTAACGGCAACGTCGTCCACGGAAAAAATCACGTCCTCTATGAACAATGTGAAGACCAGTCAGGGTCGTAAGCCCATGAGACTTTCATCAGAAACCTGATTGTGTTCATTTCCAACAAGACACGATGGATCTTTTGTGAGTTCATGGCTGTGTTTTGTGTGAGTTCTGATTCTAATCGTGAGCTTCCTGGTCGCCTCATGCCATGTGTACGGTAGTTTGAAATAGCTGTGAGACAGTCATTTCTGCAAAGAGGATAATTGTTCTTTGGTTAGTTTTGGACGTGGACATGATTTAAGAGTTGTAATGCTACTATCGAGCTTTCTAATGCACCAAATTGGATGATATTTGGTTCACCAAAGCTCCTGCTATGTCAGCCAATGCATGGCACACCAATCCAGCTGCTCAGTTAGCGATCAGCATGATGCCCGTCCGCCGAGGCATCCTCACACATAATGGACCCATCAAAATGCCTTTTCTGGAGGCACAGATGCCCCTACACACACTGATGGTGTCCCCCGTGCTTTGAGGGTGTATCTTTATGAGTTAAAAATTGAGTTCGGTAATGTTGATTGATGCGGTGTGAAACTTGCCTACAGACCTGTACTCGGGATTTCGACTACAGTCCCTTAGTGACAAACTATACTACTGAGTCACGGACTCCAAGCCCAAATTTTGGATTTCCCCCAGTCACAACCTGTACAACTCATTACGGTGTATCTTATCCACTAGAGTCATCCGGCGGATGATCAGCCGGATGTACCTTGTTGCTCACGTCCGGTGGATAAATCCACCGGATGCAATTTTTTGGCTAGGTCCTCAAGCTGCATCGCACACCCCAACTTTTAGAGACCATAGCCTCCTTGTTCTATGTTCGTTGGATTTCTTATCCTACTTCCTGATAATTTAATTCTTAATAATATTTAATGGACTGCAAACATGACTCTTGCACAATAAATAAAAAAATCGCATACTCTTATAGGACAAATGGCTTCAAATTGTAGACAATATTCCATCTTGATTGATAAAATTTTAAGCAAGAGGAGCATGTTTGGCTCCCCTCACCTTTGAAGCATGCGAGTTTGAAATTTTGTGTGCCTATCAGTAGTCACGAAAGTGTTGAAACTTGCACATTTGATTCCTCCTTGCTCCTTAAGCATATCTTCTCCAAGCTCCATTACATCTAAAATTCATAAATATAAACAGTATTTGTTTTCCCTAGTTGTTGATGTATTTCTGTCATTTTTGTTAGCACATATAGCACTGCCATGTCTTGAATGCGTACATGACCACCAACGCTTTGTTTTCGTGCACCATGTAGTTCAGATCTGGTCCATGCAACTACTGCAACATGTATGTGACTGGTTTTTTCTCCAGCACCATTACCTTAGAGAAGAATGGTACTGATTTCCCGATCATTATCTTCTGTTGTTGTGATGTACCCTGGTGTCGAATAAATGTTCCTGTTACTCAGGTCAGAAATTTTTTCCAAAGATGCGAATGCTTCTTGTTTTCTATCTTCCCAATTCCACTCATTGGTTTTCTTTTTGTGATATCGGAGAAAGCCACTCACATCTTGGCGTGGTTTTTTGCCGATTGAAGGTAGTGTTCGCAAAACCCAAAAAAAAGTACGTCCCAAATATTTCTCAATGTCTGCCAATCAACGACTGCCGCCACTTCTTTCAAGTCCATGTTGATTTGTCAACCACCAAACATGTGAACCAAGAAATCAAACCAATGGTAATCAAAGTTACGCTTTGGGAGTTCTCCATTGAACTTATCCCCGTGTGTAAAACTCGGTGGTCTCTATGAATCTTTCCATCGTGTGCCTCCAAATTGAAGTTGTAAACTGGTATGTTGCCAAGGCATGCAAGGACACACTCATCGAGGTATATCAAAATGTTTTTTTTATTATTACAGCCATTGAATTTGTGGTGACACTTGTAATTCCAAATAGCATAAATGTGAACTTGAAGTACTTGTAGCGACTGCATATTACTTCTTCTCACAATCCTGATCAGGTACACAGATATAGTGACAATAACTCTGTATTCTGAGTTTGGGGGAAAGACCTGCTCTTTGTCGATAATTAAAGGGCTTGTTTGAAAACGGGAGAGGATAGCGGCTCTTCATGCTGATGTCCTTGAACTAAAAAACATCTTCTTACATTGGCATTCGACCAGTGTTCATTCTTATGTAGAAATCAGTGAAGCACCTGATAACTTGGACAAGCCAACATAGATATGCTCAAGGATCTTGTCCAAGTTGGATAGCCTATGGTCACTTATGTGATAAGTGGCCTTGGCCCCCGGTGTACCGCACAAACTCAAATTAGTTTGAAAGTCAAATCTGCACCAAGGAGGAAGCTTCTAGGACAATCGGTTGGAAAAAATCGTTCAAAATACTTCATAGATATTAAATACTCCTCGGGTATGGATGTGAACCTCATCGTTATCAAAGATGATGAGGCTAATGATTCTACAATATCCACTGACATTATCTTCCTCTTTACCAGGTACCACGTGGGTGAGCCAAGCATGATATCCTTGCCAAGGTACTTCTCAACCATGACCAATGATACTGGAAACACGTGATTGCTGCAACTTCATCTAATGCTTCCACCTATGCAACTTCTTGTAACTGCTAGTGCATCGTGGTTCACTTTATAACGGGCACGTTCTGTCTTGTGTCATTGATGCTGACATAGAAAGCTCCATTGGTCCATTCCACTCGCGCATTGTGTTGGTAGATGCAGTCTCATCCGAGGATGATTTTTTGGTGATCCAATAGGTAGTATCTCAAGATTTTTACCTTTCATTGATCTTAATTACAATGGTTCATCATGTCCTAAATTCATCCATTGCTAGGTTTTGGTTCTGATCACCCTAGTCCGCTCTTCAAACCCAAATTTTGAACCATGTTCTTTCTTGGAATATTGTGAGGGAAAGTAATTCTACCACCAACTCTCAGTTTTTGCAACCCCTCACTTGCATATTTAGTAATTTAACTTGTATCTCAAAGCTTGTAGTCTCAGGGATTCTCCTATGCATTGTTATAAGCCATTCAGAGGGGTGATTGTATCTTTTTGGATAACATTTTTGCCTTCTACTCCTCTCCTTGTCCATTTTATAAAATTTCAAACATTTATTCTTCGTCTTCCCCTTTATTTCTTGTGGAGTGAACACTTCAAGAAATTCCTTGAAAACGTCCCAACTTGATGCAAGTCTAGCACAACAGCCGATCTTGCTAATGGACAGAGTTGATCTCAATTTGACTGTATGTCTCCAACAACTGAGAATTTCCACCATCTCAATGTAGCTTGTGGTTCTGGTCTTAAAAACTATTGCAATCCTGCTTCTGAACATCGTATTTGATGATGTTTGCCCTTTACGCTACCAGGATCCTTCACGGAAGGCCATCTTGGATGACACGGATTATGGTGGCTTCGTGGATATTGTGTCTAATGCCATTATTGTAAGGGAAAACATACCTTGTCCAGGGCAAGATATGCCCATCATATTTTGTTCCTCCACGTGTACTTTGCCACACTAGAGTGCTGATGTAGTCATTACAATTCATACGGTGCGTCAAACTTCTCACTCAACTGGCTAAAACAAGCAATAAATACAAGCGTGAAGTATTTCCAGCCTTTGGGAGACATTGATGGCTCATGCCACGTAAAACGTTTTTGCTTCAAATGTAGTATGCCTGTGGTTGACAATGTGAGACCAGTCTCGTGAGCCATTGGTTGGGCTTAGCCGATTTGACTGCCGCTTAATTTACTTCAGATCAAAATACCAACTTTCATCCATGCAACACAAAATTGAAGGATGCGAGGTCAATGTTATTGGCCGCAACAATACACCTCCAGACCACTCAGCCACAACAGTCTTTTCAAAGTGGCAGAATCGGAAGTTCTAGAAAATGCTGGAATGATTTATACTTCACTCACGAGCTGATCAATTCTCTTGATAATCACTGCTTCTCGTGCCCACCAATTCTGAAGTTCCTCCATTGCTAAGGTCAGTTCATGGAGCACATAGCTCTTGAGACCCCCAAACGCTGACAATGTTTGGTATAGGTCTTCATGTATTTGTTCTTTTCATCTTGTCCCCCCCCCCCCTCCCGTTTTTTCTCAAGGCGTCATATTGATAGGTACTAGCAGTGGCAAGCAAGTTCCTGAGCCTGAAGGGCTGGTTACCATGTTGGCATAGGAAGTCATGGCTCCAGTTGATAGCATGTCCTGCCTAATGCCATTGCTTTATGGGAAGTCTCCTGCATAAAAAACTACTGTACCTCCACCTCATAAATGCTCACATGTTATTGCTATGTGTTGCTAAGTGTGCTTTCCCCTTTCACGAACAGCGTTGAGAGGTATGCAATATTGTAGATAGCAGAGATGAGCTGAAGAGTTGTGTGAGGTTTGAATTAAGAGTGAAGTAAATACATTCCACTCCAGCACCACTGTACTCTTATGCAAAGTGTTGTGTATCACAGAAAGTACATGTAGAGATTGTGGAGTGAAAAATGGGACTTTAGGAAAGTAATTCCTAAAGTGTACTTGGATTGCAAATGTCTAAACTGAGTGCATATCTACAAGTTCCAAAACTTGAATGACGCATGCTTGGGGACTTGGACGCTCGGCTCAAGTGGGAATTGTGGGGTTGTCATCGTGCCAATGGATGTCCTTAATTTCAAACCACCAACTCAGTGTTGTGCTACGTGACACGGATGCCGTATAATCAATTGTGCCATTCTTGACCCTAGCGGCGATGAATCTCAGATTTTTCCAACCACCTTTTTACCATTGGCCCCTCCAGGTTTATAAGATTGGATGGATTTAAGACTGCTGGCCAGATGTAAGGTTCACTTGGTAGCTAATTGACCCTATTGGTGAGCACTGTCCCCCGCATGTGCCAATTGCAAAGTTCTCCCCTTTTTGTGTTGAGTTGTTGGGATAGGTGGTTGTCTAGGCCTTGGAGTGCTGGTGATAGTTAGTAGAAGTCCTTGTTCATTGCTGCTTTTTGGCTCGTACCTCCAGCCATTTCTCAAACCGTCGTTCCGACAGTAAACGCAGGATGCAAGGGATTCGTCGAACTTGGCAGGTTTAATGTCAGGTTTGTCGTCGGGGTTTCATGTCACGCGCCATTCACTAGGCAGCCGGCCTTGGTTGCTATTACTTATATTGCTGTTTGAAGCACTTGGAGGTTTTGTAGATTGTGCTGATATGCCTTCATTTCCCAAGTCTGGGCCACCTCTACTCGTCGCTTGCTGCACTTGCTCCTTTCACCGTCATTGTCGAAATGTCTAAAAACATCTCAACAATGGATACGCGGGGAAGTCATGTGCAAGGTTGTCCTATTGGAATGAAGTACATGGCCTCCCCTCCATTAGTGGTGCAGTAATGCCAAATTTTATGCCGAGTGGAACATAGACGGTAAACAGGTATAATTTGCTGAGAAAATCATGATACATAAGATGGATGCCGACAAAAATATGTGAAAACATCAATGCAGTTCACAATACTCATGTTGACATCCTGAACAGTGGTCCAACCTATCAAATTCTTCTAGAATAGCACATCGGGGGTAACATATATGATGGGCAAATTTTTTACAGACAATCGGATTGAAAATACATTCCTCACAAAGTTGAGGGACTCGTGTACATCCTGGATGTAACAGGTGGGGCATGGAAACATGAGAAGGCTGATTCGTTGGGTTACAAAGTATCCGTTTTGCATTCCATTCGACATCCACTTTGCAAAACACTGTCTCCCCTATTATTCGTACCGGGAGCTCAACTAAAATGGGAGACTCACTCCTTTAGTGGACAAGGTGCACACTATATTTGTTCAGTTTTCAAACACGTACATGGAACAGATCCTAACATGCAAAGGTGCATTCCACTTATCACATGTGCGAAGAGTCAGCGCTGAAGGCACTTAATTTGTAATGCTTCTTGCAACATTCAAGACCCATCTTTATGGTCGTGTCAGGGACCGATTGCAAACAACGTGGATGGTCCTCCTCTGTCCACCTTGACTAGGATTGAGCAGGACTTCCAATCGAGAGTGAGGTCCATATTCACCCTCTACTCTATCCAATGTGACACTAGTGTCGTGGACTAACTTCTGGATATAACTCAAAATGACTACCCAGGTAGCAAGTTTATACCAAAGTCACTTGTACAAAAAGCGTTTAAACCTCGAGGACTCAATTAAAGTAGAACATGGTTTCAAACGTAATTGCACAAACTTTATGGATAAAATATATTTGAAAATAGTTTTTTTTTTCATTTACAACCAATAACTATCTTGTAACTTGTTGGTTTACAAAACCATGTACAACCCAACTCAAAATCGAATATTCTTTCATCTACCTTTATGGAAAATGAACAATATATATAGCAAACCAAACTGGTGCAAACAGAGAATTAACAGCAATACGATGAAAATGCCGACTACCCCTTGTCAGTCATGACCATTGAATACCCCCAAAACGGGAAACAAGCGCCACCTGCTTTTATTGCGGAATAATAATCCCCATTCACACGTACCTTTGAAGAATAAGCCCCATCCACCCCTTTCCGACAACAAAAATTCCCATTCTTCCACTTGTTTTTAGCTTTCTCAAATAGCAACGCATGTCGTTGCGTGAGCATGGCGAAATCGGTCACGCCATGCTAGATCGTAGCCATCCATCGGGACCGTCGTGATGGAGGACCGCGATAGCACAAAGAGGCTTGGGGGGGTGGGTTTTGCACAACAAACTTCCGGTCGTGTTGTGATGTGAGTCATCCCCATCTGTTTGTACAGCTTCCTGTGACCACTCGGCCATGTCCATGCTCGTGTAGATCCCTGATGCGGGCCCAGCTAGCACCGGAGCACCGACGGGTGATGGCTCCACTCACCAGCAACTGCTATAAAATGGCCACGCCGTCCCGGGTGCTTGCTAGGGTGCTCTACAGTTTTTCTGCAGGTGCTAGAGTTTTCTCGGTGGACAGGCTCTTGAGCCCGATTTGCATGTTTTGCATTGTTTGTCCACCAATCGATGTCGGACTTGTGTGTGTGACTAGTCGCAGCGTTTCGCTTAAGATTCCGCATCTCTAGGTTCAGACGGTGTTGTGTTTGGATGCTTGTGCGTAGAGTTACGGCCAAAACAGAGGCTTTAAGCCGGTTTCAGGACAAACTGACACTGCCGCGTGCGTCACCCGCCGTGTGCCACGGCAGGTATTTATGTTGTGTGCTTGTCAGTTATCATTTCTCTTTGCGTTACTAAGTTATTGGAGCTTATGAGACTTTGTGTGTTTCCCTAGCCTGACCCTTGTTTGTTCTTGCACATGGTTGCTTGCTAGTGCGCCAACTGACTGGACAATGTCACCACGTCAGCAACAGCAAAAATAGAAAGCTTCCTAGTAGTTTCTCATGCTATCAGAGAGGCGCGACCTCTCTCGCTGAGTTGCGACGCAAAGACGCACCACCGGCAGCAACAATGAGAGTCATTGCAACCGTCGTATCCTGGGACCCGTCGCAGCCGACATTAGCAGCAGCGGCGTCACCACGTAATCGCCACCACCATAGCTAGAGGAGGTGCGGCAGTGACGAGCTCCAACAGCCACGCCGAGTGACAGGAGCAACATCGGGTGGTAGCAGCAGTCGTGTCTGGCTACCATCTTGTACAAAAACAAAAAAAGGAAGGAAGCAGCTCGTAGCAATAGCTCGAAGCGGTGGCTACGAACAGCAGCAGCGCGCGATGGCGGCAACGGCTTGTAGCAGCGGCAGCATTAGCAGCTGCGAGAAACAATAGCAACATAGCGACAACATCAATAGTAGGAGGAGCATAGCACTAGTATTGCAACTGTTGTAGCGACAATGGCAATAGCGGTAGCGGCAGCAGCTACAGTAGTACAGTAGTAGTGGCGGCGGCCATAGCAGTAGCAGTCCTACCGCAACAGCAGCAGCGGACTCGCGTAGCACTGATTTGCGACAGTCCTGTTGTATAGCACTGCTGCGTAGCTGTGTAGAACCTGCACGGTACTGTGCAACAGCTGTGCAAGCCTACACAACCCCTTCGCAACCACGAGCAGGAGGTGACGCGGTCACCCCCCACCTGTCACGCTCAATCCCCGGGTCACTTAAAAACATGCTAGCATAAATTACGCCAGCATAAAAAATGCTAGCTTTTTCTTGTTGGTGTAAACATGCTAACATCATCATTGGTTGTGCTGACATCGACAATTTTGGGGTCAAACATCATTTTTTCTAAATGTTTTAACCCCTCAAGAAACGCTGTCGGCTTATTGTTCGGAGCATGTTTTACGTTTGGCCCCATACTGAGCACTTCAATTGCGCCAGTGTGTGACAAAGGCAAAGGGCTCGGAGACCCCTCCTCTTCCTCCTCTTCGGGCATCATGAGTCCACAGTTGTAGTCACTTGTGATCGACGAGCTTCGTCGGACGTAGGATGAGATACGCCGGCAGCAGCAACGGCAGAGCGAAGTATTATTGAAGATAACTTAGCTACTACTGGATCGTTCAGGGGCCTCACAGCAACCACTAGGAGGACATAGTGGAATTGCACCATCCGTTCAGTGATCTACACCGTACATATTGCCGCGGCCTTAGCACCCCTCATCACAGGTTGATACCTGGGATGAGGAGGAGATAGAGGATGACACACATGACGAAGAGATTCGTGTCCTTGAGGAGCGCATTCGTGAGCTACGTCTGGGGTCACAGCCTCTTACCCGCCACCTTCTCACTGTGAGGATCAGGCACGTCGTTCAGCGGCGTTCACTTTTGGTGGGTTTTCTCTCATACGTGGTCTCCTAATACCCCGTCCACCATCTCCCAAGCGAGAGGTCATCCTCCACACGGACGGGCGGCCAAATGACTTTGGGGCACCTCCACCCCGTTATGATAGCGGTGAGGGATTCGATTGCTAGAAGGCCTTGTTTCAGGTGTGGGTCGACTCTGAAGGTGTCTGGCCTTACTACCACAGCCATGACCAGATTTACGACGCTCACAAGGTCCAGAGAGCACCAAGAACGATTCACGGCCTTCTCTATGCCATGCTACGGGAGACAGTGGCCGAATTTCGCCCCTTTCGAGGTGAGACCAGGGCCAGGATTGGAGCAGATCCGCGCCAGGACTGGGAGTTGGCCCTGACACTTCTCGTTGCGAAGACCCATGCCACGAGGGTGGCCCGACTATGTGAGTTTCCCTCCCTCCGATAGGGTACCACGGAGCTTGCAGCTGACTACTTGAGGAGCGTGATGTGCCTTTACACACACCTTGGGACCGGTGACGGGACGTAGTTGTGGACACTCGACACCATAATGATGGGGGCCCACTTGGACCACGTGAAGCTCTTTACGGGCTTCGACCGTGTGACTCTCTCTCTCTCAGTTATCGGAGCCACTCCAGTTGCTTTCTTGGGCCCATCACTACTTCCTCCAGGCCACATCCTCTCATGAGGCTGCCATCGTTCATCAGGAGAGTCCACTTGTTACAACAGTGATTACAACCCCTCCTACGCCTCTGTTCCAGCTCACCATTTCCACCTCCACCGCTTCCTCCTCCTCCTCCTCTACCCCAAGCAGCCACACTCAGGGCGTTGTACGGCCATATAGGGGAAGAAGGAGAAGAAGAGATACAGGAAGGAATAATAGTAGCAGCAGCCGGCGCGTAGTGGCAATGGACGTTCTGTCTACTACAACTATGGAGGCGCTCACTGCTATACGAAGTGTGAGCAGCCCCTTGAATGAACTCGGATCATGCGCTGCCTTTGCGTGGCGCACATGCAGCAGATTTCCTCGAGTGACACAAAGCCAGGGCGCGCCGTGACCACGACTATAGTGGATGCATCTGTTTCACTAGGTGGCAGCAGTGATATGGATCCTTGGGATTGTACGATCGTAAAGCTTTGTCACCTGCTGGTGCTTCCTACTTAGGGAGGTGCGAGTGTGTTGTCACAACCCGAGTGCTCCTAAGACAGCTTGTCTTACGACGTCTCTTGCCCGTGATGATGCTTGTGGTGGAACTCAGTTGGCTTGCAATGAGGATGGACCTGACAGTACCGACTGGCTTGACGAGTCACAGATCCGTGCTGTTCGTCGTTGGCATGAGTCCTCCGCTGAGCGTCCAGTAGAGGTAGAGTTTTCTGTGGCATGTTGCTGAGTTTCAAAGAATGGTTGTGAGCCGAGTGGCACCTTGATCATTGACTCTTATGCCACCCATCACATGACCTATCGTAGTAGTGACTTCGTTGTGTTGGGTCCCGTTGCATCCGTTCGGTCCGTTTGCACAGGGTCTAGTCAGTCGTTGCCTATGCAAGGAGTTGGGGTTGTGCGGTTTCATGGTCCGTTTGGCCCCTTTTGCATTTTTTATGTGCTCTTTGTCCCTGCTCTTGAGCTCAGCCTGCTCTCTATTCGTGCATGCACCAAGATGGGTCTCACTGTTGAGCACTATGCTCATTCTGCCACAATAACTACTCTTGACACATGTGCCATCATGCTTTGTACCTCTGTTATTGATGACCTCTATCGTGTGTCTCATTGTATTCCCTTTGTTTTTCTCCCCCTCCCTCTTCTGCGTGTGTTTTTGTCATTGGTATTCTCTCTCCTTAGCACCCCCGCTTGTTACATCGTTGCCTCTGCCATGTGAGCTTGGACACTGTGTCTAAGCTCATTCAAACTAAGCCAGCCCTCGGTCTTGATACGGCTTCCTCTAAGAAGCTACCCAAGACCGATTGTCTTTTTGCGCCTAGGGTAAGATCCATCGCTGCTCTTACCTTCACTCCTCCTCCCGGGTACTGCGTCCACTATAGTTGGTCCACTCAGACCTTCTCGGTCCTCTCTCGGTCGAGTCCCTCAACAATCGGGGTCGATATGTTCTCACCCTCACCGATGACTTCATCCGAGTACAGTGGGTCTATAGCCTTTGCCACAAGAGCGATGCCGCACGGGCGGTCTGCCTGTAGCTTGTGATGACTGAGCATCAGCCTTGTCATACCCTGCACACTTTGTGCTCGGATCGTGGTGGCGAGTTCTTAGACAAGATGGATGCCTACTTTGCTGAGCACGGTATCTTTCACCAACTTTCCACCTCCGATACACCATAACATAACAGTGTGTTTGAGCATTGGAACCGCACCATGGAGGATACGGTTTGCGCTATGTGGTCCGAGTGCGGTCTTTCGGAGTCCTTTGCCTTTGAAGGCTTCTCCTACATGACGTAGGTCTAGAACCGCTTGTCGCATGGTCCACTTCCAGACCATGTCACGCTATACGAGTTCTGGTTCGGCCATCGTGTTGATCTCCATCTCGCCCGCGTTTGGGGGTCCCTCGCTTGCGTTTGGTACACCGAGGACCAATAGGGGTCCAAGGTCTCACCTCGCAGATGCATGTGTACCTTCGTAGGCATCTCCCCACGGTCAAAGGCTTGGCGTTTTTGAGACCCTGCTCGCCATCGCATTGTCGAGTCTCGAGATGCTCTCTTCTTTGAGGCTCTCACCTACCGTAACTTGTCTAGCATCCTGTTGGTGGCCGCCGAACACGTTCCTACTTGTTTAGACTCCCGGCGGATGGGGGAGTCTAGTCCTGCGGATAGGTCCGTCCGAGCGTCCTCACCTATGGTCCAATCTCCGGCTGCTAACGATCCGGCCATCCTGGTTGTGCTTCCAGTAGCCTCATGAGTCCCCCTTGGCACACCTGATCCTGTGCAAGTGTCAGACCCCTCTGGCACACCTGACCCGTGCCAGTGTCGGTCCCCTCTTACACACCTGATCCCGTGCCAGTGTTAGACCCCTCTGGCACACCTGATCCCATGCTAGTGTCGGTCCCCTCTGGCATATCTGATCCTGTACAAGCGTCACACGTGATCCCGTGCAAGTGTCAGGCCCCTCTGTCACACCCACTCCCGTGCATGGATGTATTTCCCCTGCGGCTCTGGCCCAGCAGCCTTTTCTGCAGCCTCACATGAGCACCTCACCATCAGGCTACTCCCGCGAGCTTGGTGGTCATCTCCAACCATCGGCCTCTAGGCCTCAACGGACTGCTGACTCAGCGCCTAGACGCCCGACTCGTAGTGTTCATAATGGAGAGCCTGGCACGAAGGCCCTCGACTCGATTGTCAAGGCAGACTACACTGAGGTGCATCCAGCATTCCCTATTGGCCACAAGTTGGTATCTCGAGAGATCTTGGTCTCTTCTGATGCCGAAGTCGACCTTGTTGTGGTCAGACAGAGTCCGGAGGCATGTGTCTTAGCCACCCGGAGCTCTCCTTCGACGATGCCTGATCCAGGCACGTTGAAGGAGGCACTCTCATCTCAGGATGCAAAATTGTGGCATGTTGCTTGTCAGGATGAATTGAGAGCCATCCGTCAGAACGGTGTCTATGAGCTTGTCGACTTCCCGCCTGGGCAGAAGGTTGTATACGCCAAGTGGGTCTTTCGCAAGAAGGTGAAGCCTGATGGCACACTGCATCGCTTCAAGGCTCACTTGACGGCCAAGGTGTTCTCACAGGTTGAGGGGGTAGATTTCACCGACAACTTTGCACCCATTGGCTGCATGACCACCACTTGCGCTCTCTTTAGATAGTTGCTCACCACGACTAGGAGCTGCACCAGATAGAGATGAATAATGCATACCTCCGTGGAACTTTAGAGCAGGAGATCTACATGGTCGAGCCACCTGGGTTCAAGGTCGGTGACAAAGGTTTGGTGCTTGTGCAAGGTGTTGTACAGCCTGAAAAAATCATCCATGTGCTGGAATTCAGAGATCACCAGCACAAGGCACCTGCCGGTTACGTGCAGAGTGACGCTAACTCATCCCTCTTTCTCAGACGGACAGCTAAGAGCTTTACCACCAACTTGGTCTACGTGGAGGACCTCCTGATTGCGTCCCCTTCTGTGGAGTCCGTGATGGAGGCCAAGGCAGTTTTCCATGATGCCTACAGGATGAAGGACCTTGGTCGTGTAGCTGTATATCTAGGGATGGAGAATGTGCATGATCGTCAGCGGCAAACACTCTTGTAGTATCAGGTACGTTACGCCCGCATTATCGGGGAGCGTTTTGTTGACCTCCTTGGTGCACTTCCCACAACCTCCACCTCCATCACACTTGACGAGAAGGATGCTCTGAGAGTGGATGATCCCGCAAAGCTAGGGGAGATAGCGGTCGTGACCCTGTACTTGCGCCTGATTGACTCTTTGATGTACTTGACCACTATCATGTGACCCGACATTGCCTTCGCCGTCAACCTCCTTGCACAGTTTTCATAGTTTCCTCGGGCGAGAGCCCTTCACACAGTTATGCGAGTGGTGCAACACGTGGTGTCCACACCGTACCTCGGACTCTGCTTTCAACGGCAGTGTTCAGTGGTAGTCGACGGCTACACAAACAGTGACTGGGTACAGAGTCCTGGTGGGCGCAGTTGGACAGGCTTCGTGTTCCTGCTTGTTGATACCGCTGTGTCGTGGCGCAACGACAAGCAGGGATGTATCGCACGTAGCTCATCAGAGGCCGAGTATGTTGCTCTGGGGGCTGGGGCTGCTAAGGCGATGTGACTACAACGTTTGTTTCGTGAGTTGCGCCAGTCTGTGCCTTGCATCGTTCTGCGCTGTGACAACCAGATTGCTCTTGCCATTGGGGGGAACTCTGGTGTGTTTCATGCACGTACGAAGCACATTGCTGTTGAGCATCACTTTGTGCATGATCTTGTGGAGCGATAGGTGATCTCCGTCATCGAGGTTGGCACAAATATGCAACAGGCTCGCTTCTTGGCCAAAAAGTTGCGTGCCGAAAGTTCGTAGTGGTCATTCGTTTTGTTGGGCTTCGCCCCTTGCCTGAGAGTGGCTGAGAGTGGGGTGTGTGAGCATGGACTATTGAGCATCTGGTTGTGCACCTGTGTCAGTTCTGCACGTGTATGGACATGTGTATCATCGGGTCATGGGGGAGTGTTGTGATGTGAGTCGTCCCCTTATGTTTGTAAAGCTTTCTGTGACCACTCGGTCGTGTCCATGCTCGTGCAGATCCCTGATGTGGGCCCAGCTGGCGTCGGAGCACCGACGGGTGATGGCCCCACCCACCAGCAGCCGCCAGACAGCTGCCACGATGTCCCAGGTGCTTGCCGGGGTGCTTTGCATTTTTCTATAGGCGCTAGAGTTTTCTCGGTGGACTGGCTCTCGAGCCCGATTTGCATGTTTTGCATCTTCTGTCCACCGATCGATCCGGACTGGTGTGTGTGACCAGTCATAGCATCCGGCTCGAGATTGTGCTGCTCTAGGTTCAGCCGGTGTTGCGTTTGGATGCCTGTGAACGGAGTTACGACCAAAACAGTGGGTTTGAGCCGGTTTTAGGACAAACTGACATGGCCGCGTGCGGCACTCGCCATGCGCCGCGGCATGTATTTCTGCTGTGTGCTTGTCAGTTGTCATTTCTCTCTGCATTACTAAGCTACTGGAGCCTATGAGACTTTGCGCGTCTCCCTGGCTTGACCCATGCTGTTTGTCGCACCTGCTTGCTTGCTAGTGTGCCAGCTGACTGGACAGTGTCGCCACGTCAGACGCAGCACCGTTAGGAAGCTTCCTAGCAGTTTCTCAGGACGACGTCTGTTGGTCAACACTTCGTCAGCCCCCCCCCCCCCCCCCCC
>SZWC01000769.1:119053-171055 GCA_023375785.1 Penium margaritaceum | reverse complement strand
CGATGACTGCAGGCCTGGAAAGGTCCTCCTCTTCACACCCTCTGCTGCTGCCGCTGCTGCTCAGTCTACCCTCGTGCAGGTGGACCAAGAAACCCTGGAGATCACAGCAGCAGATGGAGACATGGGACACAAGATCATAGTTAGTAAAAACTTCATCTCCTCCTTTCCTACTCGATATGCCAATCCCGCATTCAACAACAGCCGAGTGAATCCATCTGAGGAAGAAATGCATGTTGCATGCCTGACTAAGGCCGACAAGCCTCAGGAACCCATAACTCTCGGGAAGTCCATCTGTGAGATCCGTTGCTGCCACCATTCTGCTCAGACTGCTCACATGAGCAAGAAACAGAGCCGAGCATGTCATGCGACCCGCGCATCCCTCCCCTGCTCAGACTGCGCAGCAGCTCACTGGCTTTGGCCAGTGAGCTGCTGCAAGAACAAGGAAGGAACCGTGCACCGAAAAGTCCAGCGCACGATATTACCACCGACCTTGTCCCTGGAGCGCAAGAGCCATGCATGCACGCCACTGGATTTGTGTGGCCGCACACGTCCGGTGGTCCAAACATGGGCCAATGAGTGGGAGACCCGTGCAAGACCAACGGAACACAGTTGGTGTTTTGGAAACAATCCATCAGAATGCATTTCTTCCAAAGTGCATCCCGGGCCCAACTTCTCCGGAAAACAAAACAAAACAAAACAAAACAAAAAAATCCCTGCACTTCCTCTTACGATCGAAAAAAATCTCTTGGCGGTCAAGGTCTTCTCCACAGCTCCGCTGCACGGCGACTTGGATGAGGGCCGCAAGCCCTTGCTGAGGTCGGATCCGAATTCCCCTCGACAAAAGCAAATCGCAAGCCTCAGACTGCTCAGAACCTGGATGGCTGTGATCAGGGGCGAGTCAGCCGCCGTATCCATTAGGCCAGGGTTTCTGAACAGGTTCAAGTGCATGAAAGGGAGCTGGGCATCCACTGCGGTGCATCGTTCTTGGAGCGGTTGGTCGGTGGATGAGTTGATGGATGGTTGGTTTTGGTGCATGGGTTGATGGATGGTTGGTTTGGTGCATGGGTTGATGGATGGTTGGTTTGGTGCATGGGTTGATGGATGGTTGGTTTGGTGCATGGGTTGTTGGATGGTTGGTTTGGTGCATGGGTTGATGGATGGTTGGTTTGGTGCATGGGTTGTTGGATGGTCGGTTGGTGGATGAGTTGCCCATCATGAGCAATGCAACTTGCCACAAACGAAACCATGCGAGAGAGGGGGATGTTGAGGGGGGGGNGAACGCACCACAAGGACGGTACCCACACGAACACCAGTGCTCAGCTCAGCGCCCTGGTCCGCACAGTAACCTTGTGTTGCCACAGATCCTCCTCCTGCTCCCTCTTTCACCGCCGACGCAGTCTCGCCTCTGTTGCACTGCTGTTCTCGTCAAGCCGCAAACTGACGAAGGTGCTGGTGCCAGTGGAGCTCTCGGAACAGTGTCCTTCAACCACAGCGTGCTGCGGCCGGCAGAAGCCTCACATTGCTTTGCTGTCAATAGATTGCGCCTCAGAATTGGACGTAAACTCGGATCCGTCTGCACCCGGGCGAGCCATTGCTGCCACCAGGAGGTTGGGGTACGAAATTGGCCCGCCAGGCTGCACGAGCTCCGCGACAACAAGGCAAAGGAGGAAAGGGGTGGGACAGCGGGACCAATGGTTGTCCTAATAGCTGCTCAAACGGAAGGCCTGGGTGACAGGTCGATTCCTTGGCAAACCCTCACCAAACCTTTTCGAATCTCTCGTCAATCCCTTGGACAATCCCTTGACGATCCCTTGACAATGCCTTGACAATTTCTCGACAATTTCTCAACAATCTCTTCACAATCCTTTGACAATGCCTCGTCACCTGGTTCCCACCCTCAATCCGCGATCCCCGCTGACCACTGTTTTGCTGATCAGACTGGCCACCAGGCGCGCAGGCAGGCAGGTCACCTGTCAGTTTGACCAAGACACTGAGGAGGACGAGCCTGGACGATTGGCGTCACAATGCAGGCCGCCGGTCAACTCGACTGCCTGATTGGCAATTGGCGGTCGACTGGGACAAAGAGAAGCGGCAGAGCACAGCCACTGACGGACATGCAGATGACGGAATTCGGACGGAAAAGGCAACCGACGTCCTTCCCTCACACCAATTGGCGTGATGAACTGGGGGTTCGGAGGTTTGGAGGAAGCAACTTGAGGCAAGCATACCATGAGAGACAATCAGGTGCTGTGAGGCCCTGCGGTTTGTTGGGCGTCAAGGAGCGTGAGCTGCTGATACAATTGCCCCCTTGCCGGAAGCCTCTTGAGGGCCTTGCTTCAGAGATGCTCCAACTGTTGAGGCTCTAGCTGCAAGTCCACGACTGCGAGCAGGACCGAACGCGGTTGTCAAGTCGCAACAGGATGTTTCGTGGCAATTGCGTCCGGAATTGCTGCAAGGAATCGGCAGACTGGTGCAGGGGTGAGCGTTGAGGACCAAGGTGTCAGGAGCAGATGGACGAAGCGATTTGCCGAGTGGTCTTGGTGTGCGAAATTGAGCTTGATGGGTGGGCTCGAGATGGCCAAGTCGGAGCACTGTCATGGTCTGAGGTGCTTGCGCAATTCGGAGTGGTCACACAGGGCGCTGTCGGTTGCCGTGGAGGGATGGCACCATGGCGAGTGCAGGCGGCGGGTGCACGGGTGGGAGCGACCGGGGGAGGGAGGGGGGGAAGGGGTGGGCGGCGAGACGCCAGCACTGCACTGCGCTACACGCGTGCCGCGACCGCCGCAACAGTGGAGCTGGGAGGGCGACCTGCCCGCTCGGCCTCGGGGAGACCATGCCGATTGTCGGCCGAGTGCAGATGATGCGCACCTGCTGCTGACGCTCAGTCTCCAGACGGGATTGCGGGGGCGGTTTTCGGCTGGGTTTTCGGATCCACCGATTTCGCCGGGGTTGGTCGTACTCGGTGTAGGATGTGTAGGTTTGATGTACAAACCAGTTAGGTTTCGACTGGGTAAGAAGATGTTTCCACACAGCGGCTACTGCGTGCAGTGCGAGCGTTGGATCAGGTGATGCGTGCGCAAAGCGCACACATCACCTGATACATGACGTCCTTGTGCTGCCGTCAGCGTTCTGGTGCTGCCACATTTTATTGGGCAAAGTAACGAGCGTCATGCCCACATCTCAACCTCCGTTCAGCTGCGTACAGCGGTGTAGTAGCCTGATTTTGTCGTCCCAGCAAGTGCTGGCAAGCTTGCTGCCACAATGTGGAACGAAGCATGCTGACGCTGCCTTCCGCTGTGGCTGCGTGCCGCAGCCCTCTCTCACAGGGCACATGACACGTGCTTAAAAGAAATTTCTGCCCAGAAACGCAATTCGATGACAATCAAGCTGCCCGACGTGACGAATCGTCACCGGCTGTCGCTGCCTTTGCTTGGCTGTCTCCAACAAGAGCCAGCAAAACCAATCAAATCGCAGGAAAAGGGCAACAATTTGTACTTCCTGGACGCATCACTAAGACCATGACACTCCTAGGGCAGCCGGAGGACCGAAATGCCCAGTCGCGTCATGAAGGCTCTTGGGTCCCCTTCAGAAACTTTCCGCGAATTACGCGCTCGATAAGACTCGAGAAACCTTTTCCCTTGTCCGAAGCCGCAAACGACCTTTACCTTTGTCCCTAGCTAGGAATCAATGAGAATGGGAGAATATCCTAAAAAGAAGCAAGCCCGAGAGTCCAACCAATACAAGAAAACTGTTGAATGCATTGTGTTTGATAAATCCATCATAACTACAAAATAATTTATTTCCATATTAAAATAAATATTTGGTAAATTTTCTAATCTGTTGGAATATCATTTGGATGATTCAAGGAGATACAGTTTTTTTCTAAAAACAAATATTAAGAATAACGAAATTCATTTTTCTGAAATATTATTTTTCTAATTTATATTATTCTTTTGAAATTAAAAAACGCAATTTTTTCATGCGATGGAAGACTGGAGTAAAGAGATCACATGCAAGTCTTTTCAAGGTGGGTGTGATAAGCCCAAGGAGGATTTTAGGTCATTTTGGGTTATGTAGTAACCTATTGTTATCGATTCGTGGACCTGTTTTGGGGAATTCCGCCAACCTGCAATCGGTGAACAGTACTTTGTTTCCGAGTAGGACATACGAAATAACACAAGAATATTCGACAGGGTCGAATTTTAAAGACGTACTAGCTTTGGTTCTCTCACACGCTCCGGACTGGTCAACGAGACGAGCTCACTTGACCACATCACTCTCCGGACGCGAGAGGAACTAGCCGGGAACTAACTGCCACAGCTCGAAGACAGCTGAGCCTTCATACCCGGATCCAAGTTAGACTACACCAAAATTAAATTNCAACCTGCAATCGGTGAACAGTACTTTGTTTCCGAGTAGGACATACGAAATAACACAAGAATATTCGACAGGGTCGAATTTTAAAGACGTACTAGCTTTGGTTCTCTCACACGCTCCGGACTGGTCAACGAGACGAGCTCACTTGACCACATCACTCTCCGGACGCGAGAGGAACTAGCCGGGAACTAACTGCCACAGCTCGAAGACAGCTGAGCCTTCATACCCGGATCCAAGTTAGACTACACCAAAATTAAATCGTTTAATCAATGTGATTGAGAAAGGAAAAAAATTTTGAAAAATGATTTAACTATAAAAGTAATTTGTGATCAAGTATTCACATTCTTTCAAATGTTTTTCTTGTCATACACGTAATCACAACAAATCATTGTCCTTGGATGGTTGGACCATGTGAATGTAAAGAGAATACTACTTAGAATGAACAGATACAATACAAATGACTCTCGTTTTTTTTTTTAGATTCATTGATGAATGCATGTATATGTACAGAGACGTGGACACATGTATGGATAAAATACATGTGTGGAACGTGGTCCATGGAACAAGTCCATGTGTGAATACAGCAATTTTAACGAATATTTATTTCAAAATGTTGATTTACACATGTGATTCCATAAAATCTTTTCTAGAGGTCACATTTGAATGGACTTTGAGAAAAATACAAGCATGTTCACTACATTAAACAGAACAAACACATTAGACATAGAGTTCAGATGAAATGGATTATTTACATTCTGTTTTCCTTGCTTTTTCTTTAAAAAAAAATCGGTTTCACTTATAGCCAACCTTGCGAAGGTTACTACGTAACCCTGTGCACCTTGGTACAACATTGCATCCTTGTTTTTTTTTCTTGGTCAATTTGTGGCCCTCCACACCAAAAATCCCTATTCTCTTGCACCAAATGCAAAAAATCATGTAGAAGGGATTAATAGCCACGCTTGTGACAGGAAGTCCGACACATAATCAAGAGCATTAAATATTCGCCTTGCGACTCCAGTTAGAAGCTACACGCTCCTAAGTTAAGGTGTATGGCCACATGATACTTGTTTGACATGATCTTGACTCCTTCTTTTTGCGCATGGTGAATACATGTCACAAAGTGCCAAGAAGCTTCCCTAACTTATTGCAGTTGATGTGGCAACAATGTCCAATCAGCTGACGTATTAGCAAGCAAGCAGCTGCAAGGAACAAGAGTTAGGAGAGGGAGAAGCTCAATGTCTCATAAGCTCCAAAAGCTCCGTACTATGTTCAGAAACAACAATCGACAAACACACAATGCGTGACGCACGCAACATTGTCACTTTGTCCTCAAACCCCCTTTATTGACATAACTCTGTTCACGTGCATCCAAAAGCAACATCATCTGAACCTAGAGATACAAAGGCTCAACCCCAATCGTAACGGGCGGGTACTTGAACTCCTGCTCTACGGTCGTCGTCGGAGTTCGCAGAATGGCGTTCTCGGTCCACGCTGGGGGTTTACCCCCTTTGCAGGACTGAGGGGCGATCGTCATTAACGACCCAGAGCAGGAAGAATCAAATATTTCGAGTCTCCAAATGCCCATTTCTATTTTTGACGTTACAACTGGTTCTGGGACCCAATTCGGGGATTTTTTGCTTCAACCTCGTGAGTTCACACGAGTTTTCTGTCTTAAAAACTCGAAGATCGTCATAAATGAACCTTGAGGTTATGTTTTGTCGTTCTTGCACAAAAGCGTCGCATGCGAGGCATGTTGGCAGTTTTGCGCCAGGATTGTCTCTCACCCTCGCTCCCCCTATCCCTCATCCTCCCTCGCTCGCTTGCAAGGAGGGCGAGCGAGGGTGAGGGCTCGAGGGCACGAGGCCTTGCCCTCGAGGCCCTTGAGGCCCCTTCGCCGCCGATCGAGATGAGGCCGCGATCGGCGGCAGGCGGGTGGCTGGTTGGTGGCCAGCCGGTCACATGGCCAGACGTCGGCCATCCAGCCGGCCGGAAGCCAGCTGGCCGGCGGCCAGCAAAGTGCTGGCCGTCGGCCAGCCCTCGCTGACGCAAGGGGTAGTGCGCAATCACCCCTCGCTAGAGCGAGGAGGGAGGGCCGAACCGGCCCTTCTGCTACATTCCTCCGCACTTATTATGAACTATCTCGGTTCATGAACAACAAGCAAGATTATCAGATGGTGAGTCAACAACATTGTGAAGGAAAATTAATAATTTCAATCACAACCTAAACATGAACACGTGCATGGCACTTGGACCTAAGCTATAGCTTGTCGGTCAGCATGTTTAACGGCATCCCCCCTTTAGGCTGGAGTGTCCGCGCGACAACCATGTTGGGCGTCCCCAACCTCCTATGGTCGCAGTCTATGAATGCCACCCTACGGGAATGTTGTACATTTTTTCGCGTTTACGTGGTACCCCCTGACACACGTCAATCTGTGCGAGCTACCAACTCGCTCAAATACTCGTTGACCACTCTTGTGTGCAACCAAGACTCGAGCTCCCATGAGTTGTGCTCAGGTCCACACCAAGCCCAATGAATGAGGTATTCCCTAAATACCCGCGACCGGAGTGTACGCTCTCAGTGTTGGAATAGACAAGGAACCTCGTATTGGACATCGGCAACAAGGACTGCCGTTGGTGGCTAAACGGTTCCATTTGTCATGTATGGAATCAGCAAGCTCACATGAAACACGTCATGTATCTTCATACTCAGTGAAAGCAGCAATTGATATGCGACTGTCGTGAGGCATGCAACGATGGGAAATCGCCCAATCCACTTTGGTAGAAGGTTTCGCACCCCCGGCGCCTTTTACCGAAGGTTCTTTCTGCTAAGTAGCACTTTGTCACCGATGTCAAAAGAGACCTTATGGCGAATTTTGTAGGCATATGCCTCTTGTCATTTCCAAGCAGCTTCAATGTGACATTTTGCCTCCTGTAACAAGGAGTCTATGCACTTGGAGAAGGCTTGAGCAGAAGGAACCTATCCTCCTGCACTCCCACTCTTCACGAATGAAGAAGGCACCACTGGATGCTGATCACTATTCAACACAAACGGTGTGAACTTTGTAGACTCATTCACCGATTTATTCATCGCAAACTCTGCCGGTGCTAGAAATTCTTCCCAGTCATTCATGGCAGGGTCCACGTAGATACGGAGAATTTGTTCCTGAGTGTAGTTCATGTGCTTTGTTAGTCCGTCAGTTTGCGGGTGAAATACTATCGACATTTCTGACTCGCTGTCGAATTTCTCGTGCATCTCTTGCCGGAATTACTAGCAAATGTTCTATCTTGATCAGAGATAATGTGCAACGACAAGCCGTGGTATTTTATGACACCCTCTAAGAAGCGAGGAGCGGTCTCCTCTGCGTTCAAATTAGTGGTTGAAGGAATGAAATGTGGCATCTTTGTCAGAAGATCCACAGCAAGTAGTATTGCATCGTGGCCGTTGGCCATGTTCGGAAGACCAGTAATGAAGTCTATGTTGATGCGCTCGCATGGAGTCCCATGATTGAGAAGCCGTTCGAGGAGTCCAGCATGCTTTTGTTACTAGCCTTCTCCCAAAGACATGGGTCACATGTCACGGAATACTTACGGACGTTGACACTCCATCCAGGCCACCAATAGTGGTCTAAGAGTACCTGCCCGGTCTTTCGAAGTCCCACATAACCTGCAATCGACGGGTCTTGGAACTGGGAGATAATATTCGCTCAAAGGTCTCTGGATTGTGGCACAACTTGTTCTCTGTGCCAAAAGATTCTTACGGCCTCTACCAATCCATACTTGTATATATTTTTAGATTCTTGAAACAAAAATCTACACAGTATCCCATCCGAATTCTGTTGATAAAACCGTTGTAGTGGAAAATCTCTCGAGGTGATTGCTGCAGAGGTACAGGGGGCTTTGGTGTTTACACTGTTGCTATCGCAATGGCCATAAAATACCCACCAACCTCGGTGGTTCCTCTAAATTCCAAAGGTTGTCGGCTCAGTGGATCGGCCACATTGATGCGTCCTTGCTTCCCACGTGAACGAGGATCAGCTTAAGCATTCGCTCCAAAGTGCCTATCGTCTTGAAAGGTTCGGTTGTGTTTGAAAAAACACCAGTGGATTGTGGTCCGTCACGACCGTCACACCCCCTTTAGCGTCCTCGAGGTAGCAACGCCACATCTTGAAAACGTGTACCACCGGTATAAGCTCTTGATCCCTACTTGTATACCACGTCTCGGCAGGGATGAGCTTCCCGCTCTCATACGCAACTGGGTGACCATTCAGCATGAGGATTGCTCCAAGCCCTATTACTAATGTATCACATCGCACCTCCCATGGTTACGATGGGCCCGGAAGAGCTAAGACTGGCTCTGTGGATAGAAGCTCTTTGGCTTTGACAAAGGTAATATTGTAGTCAAAATTCCAATCCCAATACACATCTTTTCGTGTGAGCCTGGTTAGCGGTGCTACCAGAGTCGAATACCCTTGCATAAACCATCAAAAATGATTTGCAAGACTGAGGAAAGACCAAATCTGTCCAGCATTTTCAGGACGTGGCCAATCCACGACGGTTAAGACCTTTCGTGGGTCGCCACAGATACCGTCCTTGCCGACTATGTATCCAAGGTATTCGAGCTCATCTTGTGCAAACTTGCACTTGCTTACTTTTGCATAAAACTCTTGTTTCTGAAGGATCGCGAGTACCTCGCACAGATGTTCTGTGTGCTCTTCCATGGATTTGGAGAAAACCAGGGTTTCGTCCAGGTAGACCAAGAAAAACTAGCCGAGTTGCTTGGTGAACGTTTGCTTTATTTCTCCTTGGAGAGTTGCCAGGGCGTTTGTTAGTCCGAAGCATAAACATTGGAAGTGATAGTGTCTCATGTCTATTCAAAATGCGGTTTTGGGAACATCATCTCCCGTAATGGAGATTTAATGGTGCTCTTGAGAGAAATCCAAGGACAAAAAGATGTTTTCCCCTTGGAATTGGTCAAACAAGTCCTCGATCCGTGGCAAGGGGAATCAATTTTTCACCGTCAGCTTGTTTAGCACTCGGTGGCCCACGCACATGCGTAAACCACTGTCCTATTTGTTCACAAAAAGGATCGACCCACCGTATGGCAAGCTACTTGGCTCAATCCACCCTTTTGCAGGGTACTCTTTGATTTGGCATTTGGCCTCTCGCCTCTCTGTCGGACTGAGACAATACATAGGTCTAAACGGAGGGGTCGCCTCCGGTTGCAGCGGAATCGTATGGCACATGTGTTTTTGTGGTTGAATCCGAGACAATGGGTATTGGAATACATCTGAGAACTTCGCCAACAGAGATTTTATCTCAAGCGGCATGACTTCCTTCACGTCATCCTCCACTTTCTGAAATTGAGCCAAGAAATATCGACAACCTTGTCGAATACGTCTCTTGACCTGCATCGCAGACAAGCTTCCATGGACCTTAAGTTGGGTCAGTGTCAATTATGTACTCGTAATCAACGTGAAGCGACGCTGTCCCTTTTGGAGGATCAAACCCTTTGAATCAAAGCACATCAGAGCCTTGTTTTCACGGATTCAAGGATCTCCTAGCACCACAATTGAGTACCTTCAATGTGACACTCTGTGTGTACCCTTAAATACAATTTTTTGCTTTACAGGAACCGATCATTAGCACTGTACGGTTATCACCGAAAACTATGATAACTGTGCCATTCGATGGCTCGTACTTCAGGCCAACCTGTCCGGTAAGGCCAAGGCTAACAAAGGTGTCATCTCCTCCACTATCAGCCAGTACGTTCATGGGAGCACCACCTAGGTGTCCTTTGAGCTGCATTGTCATGTTACGTCCACTCTTCTGAGTGAATAGGCTCGACGACGGAACGTTGAGTTTGTGATCAACATGGAATCTATACAACGGACGTCGTAGTTCCCAGTTTTCTCCGCTTTGTTGGATGGGGACATGGAGGAAGTGAGTTTACACCCCTAGCTCATGGGTGTGCTGGCAGGCTTGCAATCTGTCATGTCGTATTGTTTGGGATGGGGTCAATGTATTTTTTACGGTTCAAGCTGATGGTACCTGCTGCTCTGTCACGCTTGATGGCGATTATAAGATAGAAGTCAAGAGGACCCATGTCCTCCATCTCAAATCTGCCACTCAGCTGCCCCTTGAGATCGTCTAACAGCCGCGTTGAAGAAGAGCATAGAATGAGGTCATCAACGTACAAGACGACCAACATGGTCCCTTTGTCGCTCTCATGCACATACATACTAGGGTCGTTTTCGCAGTGTATGAAGGACTCCTTAGCCATGAATGTATGCATCTCCTGGTACCAAAATCTTGGCTTTTGTTTTAACCCATAGAGTGCCTTCACGAATCTACACAACTTGCCCTCCAGAGCATCAATCCCCTCCAGAACCTCCAACAACACCTCCTTGTCAAGCTTTCCATAAAGAAAGGTTGTCTTGACATCCATCTGGTGGACCTCCATGTTCTCTGTAGCAGCAATGGCGAACATTGACCGGATGGAGGTGAATGTCATAATTAGAGCAAAGGTCTCATCGTACTCTGCACCAGGCTGTTGAGAGAAGCCCTTTGCTACCACCCGTGCCTTGTACTTGTCTATATTGCCATCGTGTGTCCTTTTTACTTTTAGTACCCACTTGAACCCCACAACGTGAGCCCTGACAGGTCTGTCCACCAGGACCCATGTCCCATTCTCCTCGATGGAGCTGAGTTTACTGCGAATTGCTTCATCCCACTCCACTTTGTCAGGCCGCGTGAGTGCCTTTACGACAGATGTTGGCTCCTCTTGAACCATGAATGAATATTTTAAGCCTGTCCATTCACCCAAATTTGCATTGTAATGCTGCCGAGGTACTTTGAGGCATGAAGTGCTCCTTGGACCTGGTGGCTATTGCTATTGATGTGGAGGCTGGAGCTCTACTTCATCGTTGATGATGGGAGAGGAATCATCCTCATGGTGAGGGCGATCATATACGTCGGAATCAGAGTTTGGTTCCTCCGAGTCATCTTCATCAGCTCCTCTCCCTGTTGCAGCACCTAGCTCATGCCATTGTGCTGGTGCTTCATCTCCCTTCTGAAGGAGAGTGAGCCACACTCCCTATTTTAGAGTGTTCTTGAGTTCGAGAAGTGCCCCCTTAGTCACAGATCTTTCGTGGAAATCCACGTCTTTGCTGCGGATGATCTTCTTGGGTCCTTGTTCCCATAGTCTATATGCTTTGTAGGTGGTGTCATTGCAAATGAAAAAGTACTTTTTTGCTCTTGCACCAAGCTTTGCAGGGCCCTCACCAGCCTGAACCTTGGCAAAGCTAGTGCAACCAAACACCTTGAGATGGGAGGCGTCCGGCTTCCTGCCTGACTATGCTTGTTGAGGCGTCTTCAGTTGCTGTTTCTGCTGCTTCTTGTCTCTCCTTTGTAAAGCTGCTGTAGATGTGAGGTTCACAAGGTAGGTAGTCGTACATGCGCTTCAGCCCAGAACCTAGAAGGCAGCTTGGTGTCAAAGAGCATGCACCTTGTCATGTCCAAGAGGGTTTGGTTCATCCTGTCTGCTACGCCATTGCTTTAAGGTGAGTATGGGGTAGTTTTCTGGTGTTCAATACGCTGTAACTTGAGCCAATCCCTGCAGGCTTCGTACTCTTCCCCATTGTCCATCCTGAATGCCGTCACCTTATTTCCACTATGTTGCTCAACCATAGCAACAAAGGCGTGTAGATTCTCCTTTTCCTCACTTTTCCTTTTGAGAAAGTACCAGACTTTGAGGCTGTTGTTATCGATGCATGTGAGGAAATATCTGTTACCTCCATTTGACAGTATGCAAAAGGGATCACACACATAAGAGTGGACGAGGTCAAGGGGTGCGAGAGCACGCGTGTCATTGCGCTTGAAGGGTTTCCTTTTTGCCTTGTCTTGAAGGCATGGCTCACACATGATCCCGGCTCCCTCTGCCTCATCACCTAGCTCCATCCCACACACTAGCTTTTGCTTTTCCATGAGCTCCAATGTGGGATGAGCCACGAGCCCAAAGTGTGTGTGCCACAGGTTCTTGGAGGATGTGTACATGCTAGAATGAAAAGCCCCGATGGCTGCATTTGCTTGCGCTTTTGTTGCCGATTCATCTTCTGCCAGTGCTTTCACTGTGCTAACATGTCTTTCCTCATCTGAATCTACATCGCTGCTCTCATCATCATCACTCTCGACCGAGGATTCAGCCATTGAAGTTGTCGTTTTGGTCTACAAGAAATAGATTCCATCAATGCGAGGAACCTGTGTGACAACTTTCTTGGCAGAGTAGGAGACATTGATGTCCTTGGTAGAGACTATTACCATTTCCTTCTCCGTAAAGAACACTGTCATTCCATGGTCAGTTATCTTAGAGATGGAGAGCAGGTTAGCTGTAAAGGAGGGCAAGTAGACCACCCCCTCTAGCTTGAGGTAAGAATCTCCACCGTTGACACCCACTGTGACCAGCTTGTCACCAATCCCCTCAGCTATCTCAACCTTGCCGTTGGAAACTCTGAAGTTCTTGTTGCATGGACCAAGAGAGATGAGTTCTCTGTTCTCGTAAGTGGTGTGCTCATTTGTGCCTGAGTCAAGGCCATAGGCTCCTGGCCTGAGTATCGCCCTTCCTTTGTTGGAGGCACACTCAGCCATCGAGCTTGTGGGATCCTTCCCACCATTTCCCCCCCACCATTCATCCCCGTATTCTCCCTCTCTCTTGGGTACACGGCACTCTCCAGCCCGGTGTCCAGCCTTGCCACAGTTATGGCAGTTTCCTTGGCGCATTGCACCCCTTCCATTGTTGCTAGTGCTGTTGCTTTGCTTGTACCCAGAGGAGGAGGTATTGCAAAAGGTATCGCTGCTCCTTGAGGCAAAGGCAACCATGTTTGCTTCACTACTACTACGACGCATGGCTTCATTCCGCACATACTCGGAGACGGTGGTGTAGGAAACTTGATCTTCAGTCCACCCTCCAATTACTCTTATCATGGGGCCCTAGCTTTCCGGCAGTGTCATCAGAAAACTCATGGCCTCCATATCGGATTTTAGGTCCCATCCCATGCCGGTGGCTTGTTGGAAGAGCATATCAAACTTCTGCATAAAGGCGGAGACATCCTCCCCTTCTCCAAGCCTCATGCTGATGAGGTTTTGTAGAATGAAGAGACAGTTGGAAAATGAGGAGGACTGGAATTCCTTGCCGAGTTTGGCGTATGCCGCGGCTACCAGTGTACAACCACTGATGTGTGAAATATCTGAGGGTTGTATGGAGGACAAAAGAATGGCGAGAGTCTTCTTGTCGAGCTTGACCCATACCACAAGTTTAGCACCCTCTTCCTTTGGTGTTTGGATAGTTTTGTCAGGATATCCTAGCAGATCTTTGTCATCCATGATGATCTCAAAATGCCACTTCCAAAGCGCAAACCCCTCTCTATCAAACTTGAGGATGGGCGAGTGATTCCCTTGTTCCCTTGTCCCTGCCATCCCTACAACAACTGCTACAACTGCTGCACCTGTTGTTGATGCCGATGTACCTGTGTTTGAGGCCACTATAGGCTCTTGGTAAGAAGAGGTAAGTGTTTCCCCTTGTTCACGTTGGCCGTTGCAAGTAGATGTAGGATGATGTAGGATAATATAGGCTGATGAGCTCCCAAGGTGGAAATATGCAGATGTGTTGCATCCCTCTCCGACTGCTGATCGACCTACAAACAGAGAAGTTGGGTGAGAGCAAAGGTGCTCTCACTGCTTGTGACTTTAGCGGTTGTGTGCATGAGACTTCTCTAACCAGTGGAGTGGACCCATAACCCTTTGTTAGCTACTGAGATAACCACCTCTGACAGAGAAGCCGCAAAACCAAAAAAGCTCACAAAGGTTTTTACACCTTCATTTTTGGTTGACATGTGCCATGAACCCCAAACTAAATCAGGCATGCACTTCACCTTCAAGAGTACTAATACCTAAGAATTACATCTCAAGAAGAGCTCAAGTGGTCTACACTTAAGAGAGCATCAAGCAAGGGTTAATTGATCAGCATGCAAGACAAGTCCTTTTGTAGCTGTCTGTCCAGTCCTAAAAATCAAAAGCACATTCTTGGAAAGTGGCCGGAACCAGCTACATCACCAAGAGACTTGTGATGTGGGCTTGACACATAAGCATCCTAGCGTCAAGGTGACAGACCAACCATGTAGCTTCCAAGAAGCTACTGACTTTCTTTCCTGGAAGCTTCCATAGCAAACAAGATGTGCATGGGGCCATGATCAAACTCGTGACCTCTCACTTGGCCAAATCAACAAAGTGGCCAAGGTAACCACTCACCCACATGGTGTACTCACAGGTCATATGTCACATTAGACAAAGAATAGTTGAGTCACATGACAACGGATCCATGGGTCATACCTCCACAAGGGGTAGAGCAATTCTGATCCGTCCTTCAACATAGAAGAAGGGGCAAAAATATTCAACACGTTTGGCTCTGAGAACCACTACAACGGACGTATATTTCAGCTCCTGCTCTAAGGTCGTCGTCGGAGTTCGCAGAATGGAATTCTTTTTCCGTGTCAGGGGTGTACCCCCTTCGCGGGGCTGAGAGGAAATCGTCATCAACGACCCAAAGCAGGGAGACTCGAATATTTCGCGTCTCCAAAGGGCCGTTTCCGTTCTTGACCTTATATTTGGTTTTGGGACCCAAACCAAGGGTTTTTAACTTTGAACTCGTGAGTTCGCACTAGTTTTCCATCATAAATAACTTGAAGAGCGTCATAAAAGGACTTTGACTTTATGTTTTGTCATTCTGGCACAAAATCTTCGCATGTAAGGCATGATGGCAATTTCGTGCCAGGGTTGTCTCTTGCTCTCCCCCTCACCCTCGCTCCCCCTCGTTCCTCGCTCTTCTCTCCTCCTCGCTCGCTCGCTTGCAAGGAGGGCGAGTGAGGGCAAGGGCATGAGGCCACGAGGCCTCACCCTCGAGGCCCTCACAGCCCCTCAACCACTGATCTGGCTGAGGCCACGATCAGGGGCTGGCGGCTGGCCAGCTGGTGGCCAGCTGGTCACTTGGCCGGCCGCCGGCCGGCAGCGAGCTGGCCGGCGGCCAGCAAAGTGCTGGCCGTCGGCCAGCTTTCGCTGACGCGAGGGATGGTGTGCAACCAGCCCTTGATTCAGCGAGGAGGGAGGGCCAAACCGGCCCTCCCGCTACACCAACGCAACAATCGACAGCAATTGGTGGACACAAAAACAAAAACATGCAAATCAGGCTCAAAAGCCAGTCCACTGAGAAAACACTAAACAACGATGATGATGATGTTGAAGCCGTCTGACACCTATAGGTGAGTGGGGCTACTCCTTGTAAGTGCTTCACCCTAGCGGAGTCCACATCACGGATCTGCACAAGCATGAACACGGCCAAACGGTCACGGTAGGCCTAAAAAACAGACACGGGCGGTGCACATAGTGAAACTCCCCCATGACTTGATGCTACTCTTGTCCATACACACACAAGATTGAAACGAGTATGCAACAAGATGCTCAAAATTCTATATGCACACATCCCATTCTCAGCCACCCTCAGGCAAAGGACGAAATTCAATAGGAACAAATGGCCACCATGAACTTTCTATGTGCCTTGGTTAGGAAGTCAACCTGCTGGCACAGATGATGGAGATCACATGTTGCTCCATAAGATCACGCGCAAATTTATGCTCAGCAGCAAAGCGCTTTGTGCATGCATTAACACACCACTTTTCTCTGATATGGCAAGAGCACTCTGGTTGTTACAACGGAGAATGATGCAAGATCCCAACTCACACAACTCACACTCTTGGCCTCACAAGCAAAACGCTATAACTTTACAACATCTACCTAGAGTATCCCTTTCAATGTGCTGGGGTTTGGCGTCATTGAGGAAGAGCTCCAGGTGCTCCAGGTGCTCCAGGTGCTCCAAGTGCTTCAAGGTGAATGCACCAGTCCTCGACCTGACCATGATAAGGTTAGCTATGACATTGCAAGGGACCGGGAAATTTCAGCAGACGAACTCATGGCCGACAGGGTACGCTAGGTACACCTCAACGTAGTCCGCTTAGGAACTTGGGCCAAGTGTCTTTGTGCCAATCATGCCACTTTGAACACTGAGTGGGGCGTCTAGGTGCCAAGTCAACCGTTTGCTGAACAATGGAGGCCAGTAGTTGACGACAACCACCTCGCTAACAGGAGTAGCCCGAAGCTGAGGTGCTCACCTTTTTCCGTGGAGTAGAGGACTAGTATAAAGCTGCAAGGATTGCACGCTCGTAACGAAGTGGGAGGTTGCGGGATGATCATGGGTAGGTGCTGGCTAGCATGCTAGGGAAGTAGGCGTAGGCGGAGGGCCAGGGGGATACTACCAACGGTACGAGACCAGGTTTGCGAGAGCGAATTGAGACTGGAGCGAAAGTAGGTATAATAGAGGGGACCGGCACTGGCACAAGAGTAGGTGTGCCAGAGGGGACTGGCATGAGAGCATGTGTACGAGAGGGAACTGACAAGGCCATTAGACTGACAGCTAAAGTGGCCGGATCGTCATCAGCGGAGACGAGACCGTATGTGAGAAGGCCTGGACAGTCATATCCCCAGGTCTACACTCCCCTAGGCGGAAAGCCTGATCCAAATGGGATCGTGGTTGGTGGCCAGCGACAAAATGCTGGACAGGTTGCGGTAGGTGAGAGCCTCAAAGAAGAAAGTGTCTCGAGACATGATGCGGTAGCGAGCAAGGTCCTAAAAGCGCCATGCCTTCCACTTTGGGGAAATGCTAAGGAAGGCACACATGCGGCCCCTAGATGAGACCTTGGACTCTTATCGGTCCTCTGTGTACCAGACGCTAGCTAGGGAGCCCCATAAACAAGCAAGAAGAAGGTCAACATGATGAAAAAACCATAGCTCGCAGGTTGTGACCTGGCTAGGAAGAAAACCATGCGGTAGGCGGTTCCAAATCCACATCATGTTGGAGAAGCCTTCAAATGCAAAGGACTCCAAAAATTTACACTCAAGTTGCATGGCACAGAGTGCATCCTCCATGGTGTGGTTCAAGCGCTTAGACATAGTATTGCATTGTGGTGTAGCGGAGATAAAGAGCTGGTGGAACACACCGCGCTCAGCAAAGAAGGTGTCCATCTTGATTAAGAATGTACCACCACGACCTGAGGAAATCGTATTGAGGGTGTGATGACACGGGTGCGTAGCAATCACTAGCCATAGGTGGATCACCAGGGCGGCATCGCTCCTGAAATGAAGGGTGTAGAACCACTGTATTCGTGTGAGGTCATCAGCCAGGGTGAGAACATATCATGCTCGATTTGAGAGATACTCAATAGGAAGGGGATTGAGGAGGTCTGAGTGGACTAACTCAAGCGAACACAATGTATTTAAAGTGGATTTAGGACAAGTATAGTGATGCATCTTACCGTGAGCATAGTAGAGGCAGTTAGTCTTGGACGAATTCTTGAAGGAAGCCACTTCAGTCCCAAGGGCTGGCTGAGTTTGAATGCGCTCGGACACTATGCCTAAGCACACATGGTAAAGGAGACAATGTAGTAAATGGTGGTGTTCTATAGAAAGAAACCTTGTGATGAATGTACCTATACATGCGGAAGATCGAGAGAAGGTGGAGTGTGTTCCACAAGACACATGATAGAGGTCATTGAAAATGAAAGCACAAAGAACAACACTAGTGTTGAGAGAAATCACTGTGGCAAAGTCATGAGAGGGCTCAACAAAGAGACCCATCCTGGTGTAAGCATAAACAGAGACATCTCTGTACCTATGTTGACCTCGACCTTCGACCTCCCTAGGGAGTTCGAAGGTCAGGACGGTCGACCTTCGACCCCTGTCGGACCCCCCCCCCCCCCCCTACTTAGTTTTTTTTACTCCCGGCTGGCCGCCGTGGGGTTTGAGCCCACGACCTGTGGGTTGACATCGATCAGCCCCCCCCTTCCCAATTGTTTTTACGCAATGCATCCAAGCTAGATGTGGTTGAAGCGGGGGGTGTTCATTTTCATACATTTATTTTTTTTTCTCCCCGAATTGTTTAGCCTTTCCTGCCAAGCAACCTGGGGTTTCATGTTTCCCAGGCTGCCTGGGGGGTATGAGAGAGTGGCGTGCGCATGCCACTCTCCATTCCCCTGAGTTGCAGCAACTAGATCTAGCAGCGGCATCCCAGCTCTGCTGTGCGCATCTCCTCCAGCAGGTGTTCTCCTCCTCTATAACTCTTTTCCCTCCCCCCAGCAGCTCTTTTCACTATGGCAACGCCCCTCCCTGGCACCCGCTACCTCACATGTTTTGCAAAGAAGTAGCCCAAAAAATTAGGTGGGCCCGACTTTGAGTGTGGGTCATGTGGCAAGAGATGGGTGGTCAATACAACGGGATCAAAGCACACTTTGAGGGAGGCAATCCTAACGTGGCTAGGTGTGAGTTTCTACCCCCCAAGGCCTTGATGCACCTTGGCCTTCCAATGGTGGAGCTCCCAGCCTCCTTCACCCCTCATGATCCTGTCCTCTTTGACGGTGGCGACAGGCCATGGGGGGATTAGAGGAGCCCATCCAACAGAAGGAGCTCTATGCACGCATCGACCGCGAGGAGCAACAACTGCAGGAAGGGGTGGGGCTTCCCACTACTCCTTGGGCCGAAGCCACGGCCACTCCATCCTCCACCCTTCTTGCCCACACCATCATCTCCCCTCGCACCCTTGCTATGGCCAGCAACCACCCTCTCATCCAATCTAACATGCGGAAGCATTGCGTCATGGCCAACAACCGCAATGTCCAAAAGACCATTGTGAAAATCATGGTGAATAACCATTGTGCTCTAAGTTTCATGCGGTGCCCGCTCATGAAACAGTTGGTGAAGGATAGCAAGAACACCATATCCGCCTTCAACTTCCCTAGCCGTGACACTGTCACCGGCAAGCTCCTCCCCGAGATGGATTCCGAGTTGGATCTTGAGGAAGCTCCTTTGCGGCAGAGTTGGAGCTATTTGGGGGTGATCATGGACGTGGATGACAACGTGGATGTGGAGAAACACCCCATCTACAATAAGATGACTGTGAACGCCAATGGCCCGGTCCCACGTCTTCTGCAAGGACGCCTCCGGCCTCTCTCGTGATGCCGACCACGTGGCGGCCATGAAAGAGGCTGCCATGAAAAATGTGGGGGCGGAGAACATGGTTGGCGACATTTGAGACAAGGTGAAGGCTGTCCTTGCTCCCAAGTATCCTCACATCTTCTTCCAATGGTGCGTGGCACACGCAATGCACCTCGTTGTCAAGGACATCGCCAAGTCCTCCTTCGGCCGTGAAATCGCCAAAAAGGGGACCATGGCGTGCTCCTACTTTCGGAACAACAACCTCCCCAAGACATGGCTCAAGCGCGACGGGAAGGAGGTCTTGCTCCGCCCGTGCAACACGTGCTTCACGAGCCTCATCATCATGCTTGAGCGGATGAGGGAGTTGAAGAACCGGTTGGTAGCTATTGTCTCTTTGGCCGAATGGGAGGGGTGGGGGAAGAAGAGGGCGTCAGAGTGGAAGGCTAAGAAAGAGGAGGTAAAGGCGGTGGTGATGGACCCGGAGTTTTGGGAGGGGGTGAAGCACATCCTCAACCTCCTTGAACCTATTACCCTCACATTGCGCATGGTCAACCGGCCGGATGGGGCAGCGGGGGAGATCTATGAGGCCCTCCTTGACGCCACTGCCAAAGTGGAGAACCTCCGTCGCTCCAAGGACCCCCCCACAAGGGGTGGATCAAGTTTGCAGCAAAGAGAATTAAGCATCGGTGGGAGGAGAAGTGCAGCAACCCTCTTTATACGGCAGCCCGCCGTTGCCACCCCCTCTTCTTCGCCCACGACATATCCGACAACACAGAAACGGCAAAGGCGTGGGGCACCGCCGTGCGCATGATCGTGTCCAAGTAGGACAAGGGGAAGGTGGAGGACCAGATTTCTGCCTTCCAAGTGGGGTGGGAGAGGAGGAGGATGCGAATAAGTATGAGGAGGCGATGGAGGACCACATCCGCGTCAAGGCGGGCACCATGCCGGCTTGGAAGTGGCTTGTCGACATGCCGGAGCTACGACGCATGGCAATGTGCATGCATGGACAACCATGCAGAAGCAGCGAGTGCGAGCACTCCTTCTTGCAACACGAGCTCATTGAGACCGTCCGTCGCTACAAGCTCAACATCCACCTTGGACCGGCTTGTGTGCGTGAGCGTGCATCTTGACCGCAAGTACAAGAAGAAGAAGATAGCAGTGCATGCGGTGAACTTTGTGGTGGCGGATGAGGAGGAGAACAAGGACAGCGACAATAATAGAGAGGTGGACGAGGAGGAGGATGAGGAGGAGGAGGAGGAGGAGGAGGAAGAGGACACGGGCAAGGGTGCGGCGGAGGAGGTGGATGCGGACTTGGCGGATGATGCCAGCAATGAGGAAGAGGAGGGTGAGGAGGAGGAGGAGGAGGAGATGGTGGAGGAGGATGATGACGATGAGTACCTCCCTTGCAAGCTCGGACAGAGGGTTTGAGAAGGGAGGGGAGGGGCGGCATTAGAGGAAAAGGGTGATGGAGACAGGAGTAATGGGAGAGAGGACGGTCATCTGACACTTGCGTGTTGTCCATTGTGGCCTTTTTTGCATGTAGGATGAGGAGATCATGCTCTCATCATCCGTGCGTGTGCCACAGGTTGAAATGCCCAATGCTACCCATGCTTTGTATCAAATCTGAAACAATTGTAAGTTATTCATTGCACAAAATGCGCCCATGGTCATGCATGCCATGCCTATTCAAGTGAAAGCTTAAGTGTCAATGAATGCACATGCAAATATGTGGCCATGGAATACATGAATGTAGAATTTTAGGACGGATTTGTAACGTACATAGTAAGAAACATGTGCATGCTAATTTTCAGGTGAAACTGAGTACTTTTTGTTTTTGGTCGACCTTCAAAATGGACCTAGGAGGCAGGGAGGTCCGGGTCGACCCCCCGACCTCGATCTTGACCTTGACAAGGGGAGGTCAACATAGCTCAGCACACTCTCTCCAAACCCATACATTTGGTGATGTCTATACAAGACTGAAACGTATGGAGAGGATCCTTCTACGAACATAGTATTTCAAAAATCAATTCATGCAAGCCACACGACACCGTTTGGATGGCAAAATTGCCGACCGCCAAACTCCACCACTCCCACCTCAACAAGTAAAATTCCGTTTGAAGTGGTTTACAGTAAACTTCGTGCCACACCAGTACGATGAGAGAGCCAAAGCAATATTGTCACAGTTGACATCAACCGCAGTGATTTGTCTAGCGCTTGGGAGGAAATGTGGCGAACTCTGGCGAAGACAAAAGCAGCTATGAAGCGGGCCACCGATTGAAATTACAGCAATGACGTGTTCAGCAATGGTGACCACGTTATCCTCAGCGCGACGCACATAAAATTATGAGGATAAGATTTTGCAAAAATCAAACTCAGGTGGCTGGGACCGTTGACATCAAACAAATACAAACCACTATTGTCGCTCACCTTTGCCTCCCTAACAGCATGGCAATCCACCCGGTCTTCCACATCAGCAAGCTCAAGTACTACCAGGACCCCAACATGAAATTCCCCGGCAGAGACGTCACACCACCACCCCCTGTTGAAGTGGATGATGATACAGAGTACGTGATTGAAGATATCCATGGACTTTGATGGCGTTGAAAGATGACAGAATATCTAGTCAAGTGGTACAGCTACGATGCCACACACAGCAGCTAGGAACTTTACAACAACCTCCGAAATGCTTAGCATCTCATTGACGGCTACTACCCCCGTCACCATTCTACGTCTGCTTATGTGTTAGGACGTCGTGGCTAAAAGGGGGGAGGAGGAATGTTACGTCCCTAACGTACACGAGTCCTTAAATGTTGTGAGTAGAAAATTATGTTCTTACGTTCATGGCCCACTACTTGTCAACCTCTGGATTTTTATGCCTATCAGCCAAGTGCATTTTGGCCACCTGCTCTGACCTCCAATGTTCCGTCAGTGGAAGAGTCTGACTACTTCGACCACTTTCTACAATGGTGGAGGGTAGTGTTGTAACATACATCAACATTTTGATATTGTTCGATCGGCTTCTTGGTGGCGCTAGACCTTGATAAAACCGCGCTTTGATATTCTTGAAGCCCCTGGAATTCTCGGTAGAGTTTCACAAAATAGCCACTCTAAACGTGATCTCACACGCGTATCTTGGCTTGAGCGCAAGGGACACAACATATGCCTCATTATGAGTCTTATCATTGTATACATGTGCTAGTATTACTTGGCTTCTCATTGAAGTACACTTACTATTAAATATGAATTATGCATTTGTCCGAATTCCTCAAATCATCAATAGCTCTGCACCGATCCCTTTGAACCACCCACGTTTTGCTTGACGGAACATGAACCGCCTAAGTGTTATGTCCCTGATGTACACTAGTCCCTAAAAACCGTGAGTGGACAAATTTCTCATTACAATCATGGCCCAACACACATCACCCTCAGGATTTTTACGCCGTTTTTTACACGGAGGTCATTTTGGCCAACTGCCTTGACCTCCGGTGTTCCGTGACCAATGCTTTTGACAACTTTGACCTCCTTCTCAAAGGGTCGAGATAAGTGACATGAAACCGGTCCATGAAGTTTTGACGTTGTTTGGTCGACTTCTTGACGGCGCTAGATTTTTATCAAATGGGACTTTGTTATTCTCAAAGCCTTTTTGACTTATCGGCGAGCTTCTCAAAGTAACTACTCACGATGCGACCTTGCATGCGTCGCTAAGTTTGAGCGCCAATGATCCAAAGTATGCCTCATTCTTGTTCTCGGCATTGCATTTTATGTGCTGGACTCACTCAACACTTGTCATCAAAGTACAATCAGTGCTAAATATAAACTATACATTTTTCCATAAATCCTTGAATTGGCTTTTTCCACATACCTTATCCCTGTGAACCATGTACGTTTCGCTTGGTGTAACATTTGGTATGAGAGCGCAGCGGTGTTGGAGGGGCACCTGTCACATTAACTATCTGGCGACAACCTCACATGAGTCATCAGCGTATCTCCACCACTTAGAAGACCCGAGACTTAATGAAAAAAACGGTGAAAGGAGTAAGTAGAACTGGCGATGAGTAGCAGACCCCGGCGAGAACTCCGGCGATGGAGGATTAGTAGTGGACGAACACTGACGCACTCCAGGTGAACCAGATAGCAGTTGCAATCTTTGCAGCAGATGACACAGCGCCAACGAACGCAATGACAAACCCGGTGACGGAATCCTTGGACTCGGCAAATCCTTTGCCTCTACTGCTGCTCGTCAAGTCAACACCTGGCACGATAGGAAGCACTGGCCAAAAAGCACGAATCAAGGAAGACCTATACCAAAATCTGTGGGAATTAGAGAGCCTCACTACCCATCTGCTCCAACAACTTAACATGGCCATGGAGGAGCTTTAGATCTCTCATCCGCACAAAGTAGTGCTCATTGAGAGAAATTTACAACTCTTCAGTGAACCCCTTCAGTGAACCTCTTCGACTGGCACTTCCCGAGCTGTTTGATTTCCCAAACTCCAAGGAACCGAAGGTCATGATGTGGTTGATGAGTTTGGAGGTGTTCTTCACTGCTACTTGGGTCAACAACAACAAGAAAAAAAATCACCTCGCCACCTTGCTTTGTGTGGCACGTCCTTAAATTGGTGGTCTAATCTAAATACCATACAAGGGCAGCACAAGACCGGAGGAGTTAGATCAACAGCTCACGCGACCACTCTCACATCATTAACCGCAGGCATACTACCTCTTGAGCAGATAATCCGACATGCATGAGTCTCTTATACCACCAGAAATGTGGAGTGACTTTGCAAGCTCTCCTCTCGCTCATCTTAGAAAGGTGAACGAGAAGTCAAACACACAGTACACACTGTAATGTTTACTCCAGCAGTCCAGCGTGGTGGAGTACATCTAACATTCTAGCAGAATCATCACCAGTAGTGACCTCGGCCTCGACATATTGTGTTTCAATTATAACGGCCTCAAAAGAGATATTCGGCAAGCAAATGCACTATTTAGCATCCAAGACAACATTTTGCAAACAATCCCAGCAGTGGATCACATCGACATTGCTGACTACAATGCTCAGATGTAGGAATTGGACTATTGACCCCAGAGCCATAATGTATATCGTGGTAGAGTAAATCCACTAACGATGAAAACCTCGTCTTCCATGGAGATGGACGTCATCGATCAACGTGATCGATGACTCTACTGGACTTGCGGGAAGCCTGGCCATATCTTGCATGACTGTCAGAAAGAGCATGAGCAAACCAAAAAGAAGGAGAGGTCACAGAAAAAATGAGGTTTCAAGAAATGGCAAATGAAAGGAGTGGACGGCAAAGCTCTTATCCGGTTGTAAAAGTCTGTGCCGACCTATCACTCATTGAAGAGGTTCACATCATCACAGGCAAGGGTTCCTGAGATCGCATAGTTCGACGAGGGGTATGAGGATGACCAATCGGTGATTCTGCAATGAGAACAGTGGAGAGGTTATAAAAGTCGTAGAACGGTACTGACACTATTGGATGGAGGAGCGTCTTACAGCCTTGTAAGCAATGACATGTTTCAAAAGATGGATTTGTTGCCAAACTAGGAGTGTTTGAAGGAAAAACTGTCAACGGATGACTGCAAATGCATTAACTTCGTGAACCACTCTGACAGCAAATCGGAGATGCACACAAAGCAACAGTCTTGAGAACTTGCTCCAATGGGCCACCACAAAATCATCCTTGGGCGAGATTTCTTGTACTGGCATAATCTGTAGGTAGATTGGAAGAGGGGACTGGTCTACGTCAACATCGCTTGCAAAAAACAATATCTCCATCTGATCAAGTGATCCACAAAACAACAGCGGTTACAAGAAGCAGCATAGGTGGAAGAAGCAGAAGAAATTCCGATAGCCACAAAACACTTACTGATATCTCTGGACGTCACCCAGAGTTACCTGAAATGCGAAGCTCAAGCATGGCTAGTCCACGTGGAAGTAGGGGAAGCGGAAGAAATCACAGCTGCCGAGACAACAACGTTGACCTGAGGGTGAGTGTGCACCCTGGAGGATCCCTAGCAGTGGCTGGCTCACACTACCAAATGTTTTTGGAGAGACTGAAATTGTGGAGGAAACTGGTTCCAAAGATGGAAAATAACTGGTCAGAGTGAGTGGCGATAGTTTTCCCCTCAATTCACTGGAATGAAATATTGATCAAGGATCACAAGTAGTGAAATTTTATAGCCTGTGATCTAAGCCTTCCAAAACACCAAAGCATGCCAGATTTGAAGCTTCCTAGAAGATTCTACGGCTTCTAGAGTGTCCCTTGGTAGGCTGTCCTTTTTCCCACGTAGGAATGCAACCCTTTCCTCCTCTAGAAGCTTCTGTGTCTTCCTAGATTCCTCAGCTTGCACCTAGTAGGTGGGAAGGTGTCTGGAAGACGAGGAAATCTCTCAATGCCTCGTAGAACAAGCCACCTTCCTGGACCTTCCCCTTGCCTTCTAGAAAGTAAATGAGGAAGTGGAGAAGTTGAGCTAGCTTCATAATGCCTATTTGTCACCTCCCTTGAGGCAGGGCAGATATCATCTTGCAATACTTGAATATGGGCTCTTTCCTCCAGAATTAGACACCATTAACCACTAAGCTACCTAAGCTTGCTTTCTTGGTGTTCCTTTTGGGCATCAGTGTTGCCATGGTGAGAAGCACAACTCCAACAATCTCCTCCTAGCACATCATCCATGACGGCTGCCCATGCTTAACCTGCAAATCAAGAGGCCTGGAGAAGGCCAAGCTCCACGCAGGTAGCATCATGCCTTTCCTTGGGTTGCGCCTTTGTCATGGCATCAACATGTGCTTTGTGTAATGTGGTGCACAAGCACCACATTACCCTTTGCAACAAGGTCACGTGCAAAGTGATGCTGGATCTCTATGTGCTTAGTCCTGTGGAGTAGCACAGGGCTCTTTTTCAGGCTCATGGCATTCATGTTGTCAATGTGTAGTGCTGTTGGCTTCTCTTTTGGCATCCCAATCTCCTTCAGCAATCTCCGTAGCCACACTACCTCCTTTGCGGCTTCCACAAGCGCAATGTACTCAGCCTCAGTGCTAGACAACGCCACACAGTCCTGCTTCTGGCTTGCCCAAGACACCGCTGCACCACCAAGCACAAAGACATGGCCTGATGTTGACTTGCGGTCATCAACATCACCTACCCAGTCAGTGTTAGATTAGGCAACCAACTCAAGGGATTCAGTCCGGGCTCCCCTTCCAAACAAAATTCGCGACTGTGTCATCGCCTTCAAGCAGCGGAGGACTCTCTAGAGCGCTTGCCAATATAACAGCCCTGGATCAGCAACATAGCGGCTCATTTGTCTCTCGGCAAAGATAGGATCAGGCTGCGCGGCCACCATGGCGTACATTATGCTGCCAATTACGGAATTGTACGGTACTCCAGTTATCTCCTCCTTCTCTCCCTCCGTGCTCGAACCCATGCTCAAGCTCAGCTCACATGTTGTTGTCATAGGTGTGCCTATGGGGTTGCACTCCACCCATGTCCATTATCTTGAATCGGCCACCAAGCTGTTGATTCAGGTTGTTGATGGAGCCAAGGCTGTCTACGCACGTACACGCTGTTATCTGCCTCGCAACGTTTGAAGCCAAGCTCACCCATGAAACTGTCCATCTTGAGGTACCACAAGAACGGAGCTAGCAAAGCAGGCATGCCTTCCCTTGCTGCTCGTCCACACCCTCCGGCACCTCCATGTAGACTTCCTTGTCCAGGTCGCTGTTGAGGAACGCAATTTTTACGTCCATGTAGTGGGTTTTGCAGTCATGAGCCACTGCCACCAAGAGGATAGTACGGATGGAGGCAAACTTGGCCACTGGTGTGAAGGTCTTGTGACAGTACTCCCCCTTTCTGTGGGAATACAACTTGGCTACCAGCCACACCTTGTACCGCTTCACCTTCCCTTTGTAAACCTCTTCCGGAAGACCCATTTGGTGTTGATAATTTTCTTGCCCTCCGGCCGGTCAACCAGCTCCCAAATTTCGTTCTCCTTGTGGTAGGCGAGCTCAGATTTTATTACTCCCTCCCACTCAGCCCCATCCCTCCGCTGCATTGCCTCCTTCACAGTTTTGGGCTCCTCTTATGTGAAGAAGGCTTGTGGAAATCCAGTCCAATGCCCTTGATAACATCGTAACTCTTGGTCCTTCTCCGCACACGCCTGCTCGCTCGGGGCTGTTGAGGCGGTTGTTGTTGTTGTCCCCTCTTGTCGCCATCCTCTCTAAGCACCTGCTCTCCCTCTCTTGGAGATCTTGGAGACACTGGCCAGCTCCCGCCTCGTGGTACAGCTCCAGTGCTTCAGACTCCTTGTCCAAACTGGCCGGAGTAAAATCTGTCGCTCGTCCATCGCTTGGACGATACTCTCTGGTTGGAGCTGTTGCGAGGATGTCACCCTCATTCACGCCCTCAGGCATCTCCTCCACAAGGAGTGGCATCCAACCCCCCCTCTTGGAGATACCTGTCTCCTTGTCCGTCCAACAGCTTCTCTCGTCAAAGATGACGTCACGAATCCACACAATTTGCTGCCGCCTTGGATTAAAGAGCCGGCACGCCTTGCTTCGGCTCTCATACGCTAGGAAAATTCATCGGCGGGTATGCGGGTCCAGCTTGCTCCGCCCTTCACGTGCCTATACCATCGCATGTGCAACACAACCAAAGTATGGAGGTGACCCACCGCCGGCATCCTCCCACTCCACACCTCTTGTGGCGTCTTCCACGCATTGCTCTCCTTTTTCTGTAGTGGCTTGGACGGTGTAAGATTCATGATGTACGCAGTTGTTCGTGCCCCCTCCATTATGCAAGGCTGGAGTCGCTCAACATGGATCAAACCATATTAAGGATTACATGGTTTGCTCTCTCTGTGATACCGTTCTGCTCCGGGGAGTGTGGATTTTTTTTTCCATTCAATCCCCTTGCTCTTCATCCACCCAAGGCAGCCAGCATATTCACCCCGTTTTCACTCCGGAACGCCTTCACCTTCAACTATGTTTTCCGCTCAACATCTGCCACAAACTCCTACATGCACGAAAGGACCTCTCTCTTTCGCTTCATGGGGTAGATGTAGCGTTTACAACTGATGTCATCAATAAAGGTGAGGAAGCAGCAATATCCACCGATGGAGCTCTCAAGTGGTCTACACACATTTGTGTGTACCACTGCCAACTCTGCCGATGCACACGTTCCCTTGGCCACAAACGGCTGTCACGTTGCTTTGCCAACAAGACATGGCTCGTACACAATCTCCTTGGTTGCATCGAGGCCCCTGATTTGGAGACCCTACACCACCTATCTCATTGCCATCTCCTTCACCGTTGATGGAGAAATGTGGCAAAGTCGGCGATGCCACAGGTCAAGGTCCCCTTCATCCTTCGTTGCAAGGTTAGCAGCGTCAGACCCCGCCCGGCTGCTGAGGATCTTAGCGCATAGTAGGTACAAGTCTTCCTCTCTCTTGGTGCGTACCATCACCTTGCCTTTGTCCTCCTTGTGGATGACAACCTCCTTCTTCGTGAAGAGAAGGTTTGCCCCAAAGTTGGACATGTGAAGCACATATTGGATTATGCTTGTGACATGTTTTCCATCCATCATGGACTCAATACGGACATTTCCCTCACCGGCGGCCACCTCTGGTTTTCCATTTTTCATTGTTATGCGTCTCTTTTAGGCACCATAGGTGATGAATGCCGCCCTGTTGTATTATGTGTGGCGTCCTCATCCAGAGTCAAGGACAAAGCTTTCAGATCCTTCAAGTCAGTGGAGTTGTAAGCCACGAGGGCTACTCGTCCTTCTTCCCGTCCCTCTGCGACCGGTCTGGTTTCTTCTTGGAGTAGTCGCATGCGTAGTGGCCCTCCTTGCCGCAGTTGAAGTACTCCCCATTCTTGACACCCTTCTTGGTGCCCTGCTTGGCACCCTTCCACTTGTCGTCTCGGCCTCTACTGTGAGGATGAATTGTGTAAGCAGAACTTGATGCCGCTGCACTCTCTAGACCTCCACACTGCATCCACTCATTGCGGACATACCCAGCAACCTTTGGGTACTTCAGCTTGTCGGAAGGCCAGCCACCAAGGATTGTGATCATGGGACTCCACCTGTCCGGCAAGGCCAGGAGGAGGATCAGAGCTTGCAGCTGAGAGTGGACCTCCCCACCATAGGCCACGCACTCCGCTGCAAGTGACTCAGACCGCTGCATGATCTCGAGGATGTTGTCGTCTTCGTTGGCTCGGAGGGTGACGAGACCTTTGAATATGAAGAGCTGATTTGCGAGGTTGCTTGACTGGTAGATGGAGCAAAATTTTGACCATGATTCTGTGGCCAGGGTGCATCCTTGGATGTGCCCAAGTTGTGGCGGGCATAACGCAGACACAAGGAGCACCAACACCTTTTTGTTGCGCTTCTTGTATGCCTCCTTCGCCTCAGCCATTGCAGTCTCTGGCGGAGTACTCTCATCACCCTTCATGAGCTCAAGCAATCCCTTGTCGTCAAGGAAGACCTCAAACTGCCACCTCCATAAGGCAAAGCCTGTCCCATCAAGCTTGATGACATTGCAGCTGCTCTCTTGCTCATTGATGGCCATGCTTTGATGCTCAACGCGTGAACACAAGTTGACTTGGTACCTTTTGAAGGCGTGGGCCCATAACCCTTTGCTGGCCTGAGGGTGAGTCTACACCCTGGAGGATCACTAGCAGTGGCTGGTTCATACTACCAAACGTTTTTGGAGAGACTGAAAGTGTGGAGGCAACTGGTTCCAAGGATGGGAAAGAACTTGTCAGAGTGAGTGGCAATAGTTTTGCCCTGAATTCACTGGGAATGAACTCTGCATCAAGGCTCACAAGTAGTGGAATTTTATAGCCAGTGATGTAAGCTTTCCAGAACATTGGAAAATGTAACATTTGAAGCTTCCTAGAAGATTCTATGGCTTCAAGAGTGTCCCTTAGTAGACTGTCCCTTTTCCTACCTAGAAAGGCAACCCTTCCCTCCTCTAGAATCTTCTGCTCCTTCGTAGATTGCTTCGCGTACTTCTAGCAGGTGGGAAGGTGTCTAGAAGACCGGGACACCTCTTGATGCCTTGTAGAATAAGCCATCTCTTCTAGAAGATGTTTCACTTCTAGGGACCTTCCCCTAGCCTTCTAGAAAATGAAAGAGAAACTCTAGAAGTTAAGCTAGCTTCCTGTCAACTATTTTTCAGCTACCTTGAGACAGGGCAGAAATTCATCTTGCAGGACTTGAACACAGGTCAGTGCCTTCAGAGGTAGCCACCATTAACCACTTAGCCACTTTGGCTTGCTTTCTTGGTGTTCTTTGGAGTGAATGTTATCATGGTGAGGAGCACACCTCCAACACACAATGATTTCCTTGACATCTCAGAAGTTTGCAGCAGTATCATCGTAGTTTACAACAATCATTGAGGAGTTCGAATTGATTTTTCCAAAAGAGTTGCTTCGAGAGTTACCTTCACGGCGAAACATCTACCATCAAATACACGTGAAGCCAAGCCGTGGACCGACAGTAAAGGGGATCTATCCAATGAGAGATCATGAGCTGACCGAACTTAAGAAACAACTTGACGAGATGCACGGTTAGCGGTTCAGCAGACCTCCCACGTCACCATGTGCGGCACCTGTACTTTTTATGAAAATAAAGCCAGAGAGATGCGGATGTGTATGGACTACCGAAAATTGAATGACATTACCATTTAAAACCGCTACTCTCTCCCGTGAGCAGATGAAGTTTTTGACAAACTCCGAGGGGCCCGGGTTCCTAGCAAAAACAACATACGCCTCGACTATCATCAGATTCGCGTATCTCATAAGGACATCAAGAAGATACTATTTTACTCCAGACACTGGCACTTCAAGTTTACAGTTATGCTGCTTGGACTCACAAACACCCCTGTAACATTTATGGCAACGATGAATGATATATTCCATCCATACCTCGAAGACTTTCTTGTCGTTTACCTTGATGAAATCCTGGTATATAGCAACACCCCGTAGGAGCACATTGGACATATCCAAAATGTTCTAGAAGTTTTAAAAAGAGAGGAAAATATTCATTAAACTCTCAAAGTGTGACTTTCGTCGCCGTTTGATCGAGTTTCTGGGCCACATCATCGGGGGTGGACGGATCATCCTAGACCCAAAAAAGGTGGAATCGGTCATTAATTGGCCAACGCTCACGTATGTTCGGGATGTCCAAGTATTTTCGGACTTTTACAAGTACTACCGTTGAATCGTAAAAGAATATTCTTAAGTATCAGCGCCTCTTCACAATCTCACTAAAAAAATCATCGAGTGGAATTGGAGGGACAGTAAACAAGAAGCGTTCAACTCTTTGAGAAATGCTTTGACCTCAACGCCAGTCTTACGATTGGCAGATCTAACAGTAGACAACATCATGGCCACTTACGCATCCGATTGAGCCATTGGAGGAATTCGCCTCCAAGACCGCGTTCAAGGAGGACAATTGATCGCTGATATGTCAAGAAAAGAACGCGGAACAGAGCTTAACTATGCCGTGCATGAGACAGAATAGTCGCAGTCGTGCACACGTTCAAGGCATTGCAGTGCTACCTGGAATTCCGGATATGTGTCATTTGCACCAACCATCACCCCCTGAAACATCTCAAGACTCGGCCAAATTGGATCCTTCGACAAACTTGTTGGATGGAGCTCCTCGAGTCCAACTTTGACCACGACATCAAGTACCAGCCTGGAAAAAAAATCTGGTGAATGCTCTAAGCTGGTGACCAGATATGATGGCCGAGGTCAACATGTTGCTCGTTGAACGAGAACGGTACCTTGCCAGGCTCTTCATGAAAGGTTGGGAGGAGTTCAGCGGGTACGACAGGACCAAATTAAGGTTTGACGACCCCTAATAACGACAACGATTCACTCGTCAAGTCATCATTCCACCAAACGAGGGATTACAAAGGATGCTATTGGAGGAATTCCATAATGCCGGTCCAGGTACACAATCCGGCAAGGACAAGACGTTAAAGAACCTGGCAAGATAATATTGGTGGAACAAGATGTAGACTGACGTGTCAGCCTTCTGCAGTTTCTGCGACACCTGCCAGGGACAGAAAATCTCTTTGCACAAGGCCGTCCGGTCTACTCCAACCCATACGTGTTCTAACAGAACCATGGGCCGACATCAGCACGGAATTTATGATGGAATTACATGCCATTCCCACGAGTTACGATTCCATCCTCATCGTGGTGGACAGATTTTCACAAATGTCACACTTCATCCACACAACTACCACCGTCATCGCAGAAGGAATAACACGGATGTTTTTTAAACCAGATCATACGGCTTCACAATATACCATGAACCATCATCAGTAACAGAGACAACCGCTTCACAAGCCATTTTTGGCACAAACTGATTAGGCGTTATGGCAGCCGGATCCAGCTATCAACGGCATTCCATCCTCAAACTGATGTGCAAAGGTAAAGGATCAATCAAATGATCGAACAAATTCTCCGCACATTATGCGGGCCAGACGACACTGATTGGATAGCCAAATTGCGACCGCCAAACTCGTATATAACTTTGCCACTTCCACCACAAAACGTAAAACTCCTTTAAAAGTGGTCTACGGCAAGATTCCTGCCACAGTGGCTACATTGCAGAGTCAGAGTAACATCCTCGTGGTCAAAATCCACCTAATCCCTGTGAACCACCTACGTCACGTTCGACGTAACAATAAGTTCATGTTATGTCCCTGACGTACAAGTCCCTAAAACTCGCAAATGGAAATTTCCGTTCTTACATTTATGGACCACCGCGTGGCGACTTTAGGATTTTTCTGCCATTTGGCCGAGGGTATTTGGGCCAACAGCCCGACCTCCGGTGTTCTTTTCCAAAAGTTTTTGACAACTTCAATCACTTTCCATAATGGTCGACAAAAGTGTCCCGAACCATATCAACATTTTAACATTGTTTGATCAACTTCTTGACAATGCTAAAATTTTATGAAGAAGTATCAAAGGCCCCGGACTTCTCAGCAAGGCTTCTTGAATCCACCACTCACGGCGCGACTTCGCACAAGTCGCTTGGCTTGAGCGTAGAAGACCCGACTGATGCCTCATTCTCATTCTAGGCATGTCATATATATATGCTCGACACACTCGACACTTGTTATTGAAGTACACTTAGTGCTTAATACAAATTATCCATTTATCCTAAACACCCAAATCGTCTTTTGTCCCGCACCTCATCCCTATGAACCACCTACATTATGCTCGGTGTAACACTTGGTATCATTGCGCAACTATCTGGAGGGGCAACAAATGTATTAACTACTTGGTGACAACCTCGCACAAGTCCTTGGTGCATATCTAGCATTCAAAAGATCACAAACTTCATGACAACAACGGTGAACCAAGCGAGCGCACCCGACGACAGGCAGAACCCGGCGAGTACTCTCACAATGGCGGACCAGCAACACCAAAATGACAACACTCTCCAGGCGGCAGTGACAACTTTTGTGGTGAATGTTGTAACACCGAAGAGCTCGACGGCCAATACGGTGACGGACCCCTCGGGCTCAGCAAACCATTTGCCTCTGCTGCAGACCGTTGGGTCAACATCTGGTATGGTGGGAGGTTTTGGCCAAAAAGTGCGAATCAACAAAGACATGTATTCAATATTATCAAGAATCGAGAGCCTCAACATCCATTTACTCCGACAGCTCAACGAAGCGATGGAGGAGCTTCACGTTTCTCGTGCATGCAAAAAAGTACTCACCAAGAGAAAATTGCAACTTTCGAGTGAACCCAATATTTGACCGGCACTCCCTGAGCCGCTCGATTCCGTAAAATCCAAGGGACAGGCGGTTAGGATATGGCTGACAATTTTAGAGGTGTTCTTTACTATTGCTGGGGTCAATAACGAAGAAAGGAAAATTGACCTCATGGCCTCACTTCTGCATGGCACGTCTTTGAGTTGGTGGTCCGATCGAAACGCCATTCAATGATAGTGGGAGACTGGCGGAGCTGCATGAACAACTCTTGTGACCGCTCTCATATTGTCGATCACAGGAATATTGCCTCTCAAGCACATCAATTCAATGTGGCTTAACGCTCTCACGCCATTGGAACGTGGAGTGACTTTGTGCGTGCTACACTCGCTTTTGTTAAGATTGAATAAAAAGTCTAATGCACGGCATAGACTCCAACAACTGCGCCAGTAGTCGAGTGCGACAAATACAGCTCATCGTTTCCCAAACATAATCACCTGTAGTGACCTCGCCATTGACGGGCTGTGTTTTTACTATAATTGTTATTTTTGGCATCCAAGACGACCTTTTGTGAATGATCACAGCAGCCCACCACATCGATAGCATCAACTACAACTCTCAAATGCAGGAATCCTACAGTTGGTGACCCCAAAGTCACAATCCTTATCGTGGCAGAGGGAAGTCGCCGTCGGTGAAAACCCCATCTCCGATGGAAATTGACGCCATCAATCAGATTGATCAACGGTTATGCTGGAACTGCGAAAAACCGGATCATGTATCGTGCGACTGCCGAAAGTGTCAATAACAAGCCAAAAAAGGGAAGAAGTCATAGAAAAAGAGTGAGGAGTAAAAAAACGACAGAGGGCATGAGTAGATGGCTCTTGTCTGGTTGGAAAAATCTGCACCAATCGATCACCCATCTGAATGGCTCACATCAGTACAGAAGAGGGTACCTAAGATCACAAAGTTTGATGAGGGGTACGAGGATGACCAACCGACGATAGTGTTATGAGTGCAACAGAGGGGTTGTAAAAGTCGTAAAACGGTTCTAGCACTACTAGATGGAGGAGCTTCTCACATTTTTTTCAGCAAAAACATGGTTCAAATGATGTGTTTGTAGACCAAACACGGAGTGTTCTAAGGAACAACCGTCAATGGATGACTACACATTTGTCGACTTTGTGAACCACTCCGATTGCAAATCGGAGATTTGTACAACATAACGGTCTAGATGACTTGTCCAATGAGCAACCACGAAATCAACTGCAAGAGAGATTTCCTATACCGGCACAATTCACAGGTCGACTAGATCAGTGGAGCAGTCTATGTCAGTATTAATAGCATAAAGGAACACGTGCCTCCAGTCGAGCGACCCACGATGTAGCGGCGGTTACGGGAAGCAGCAGAGGTGGAAGCAGTAAAGGAAGTTGCATTAGCCACAAAGTGCCAAATGATATCTCTGGAAGTGGCCAAGTGATACTTGAAGCGTAGAGCTCAAGCGTGACTAGTCCACGCGGAAGCAAGGGAAGCAGAAGAAATCACAACTGCCAAAGCAACAACCACATCAACACCCGATAGGTTCGCAGCATTACCGAAAGAGTTTGCAGAGCTCATTGAGGAGTTCAAAGGGTTTTTTCTTAAGTACCCGAGAATGATCACCGCAACGCTACATCAATCATCAGATGAACCAGAAGGGGATAGTAGGCCGACGATGAAGGGGGCCTATTGGATGAGAGATCACGAGCTGACCAAACTCAAGAACCAGCTGGGTGAGATGCTCGGGCAGGGATTCATCTGATCCTCTACGTCACCCTACGCAGCATGAATAATTTTCCTAAAAATGAAAATAGGAGAGATGCAGATGTTTGTGGACTACCGAGCGTTGAACGAAATCACCATCAAGAACCGTTATCCCTTCCCGTGAGCAGATGAACTTTTGTACCAACTTCGTGTGATCCAAATTCTCAGCAAAATTGACCTACATGGTGGCTAACATCAGATCCACATATCTCATAAGGACACTCAGAGTACAGTATTGTACACCAGATATAGGTACTTTGAGTTCACGGCCATGCCGTTTGGGATCACGAAGACCCTCGTGACATTTATGATGGTGATGAATAACGTTTTTTGCCCGTACATCGACGACTTTGTCATCGTACATCTCAATGACATCCTAGCATACAACAACACCCTAGAGGAGCACAATGGACATCTACAAAAAGTGCTCGAGGTTGTACAAAGAGATCTTTGTTGGGGAAACTCTTAAATTGCAACTTCGGTCGCAGTTCGATCTGTTCAATCCCTTGTATATACTTTTCCTTGTGGACGTGAGTGCGTAGGGCACGTTGGTCTAGGAAGTGGAGATGACACATCATGAGCGGATGACATCCTGGCATATCAGCTTGTCACCCGGGATTCGTGCTCTTGTGTGCTAGCCTCTACCCTGGCAGCGTAGCCTATAGTCCCTCTCCTTTGAATACTTACAGGTGGAAATTTTCTTGGCAGTAATGTCGTCACGCGCTTGCGAGACCAAGAATAGTCCATACTCAGGCTTGTACATTAAGACAATTGTAGGATTGCTTGTGCATGTGCCTCTGGGTTATCCGAGTTTGGAAACCCAAGGTCAAGGGTCATGCAAGGGCTTTGTCCTCGCACCACGCAGTTCATCGGCGAGCTTCGCTCGCCGGCCGACAGGTGAGGATCGACTAGCGATCCTCACCCGTAAGAGAGGAGATCTCTCTTACTCGAGGACTTAGCCTCAATCCCTTGATGTTGTCGGAATTTGTTGGCTCTAACATCCACTATGGATAATCATTTTTGGTGAAACAAGTTGCAATCTGCTAGTAGGGAAGTTCTCATAGTATCAGAGCAGGCTCGCGGGCGTAAAACAGACACGAGGAAGAGGCAGCAAGAAAAATGAGGGACGGCCAGGTTAGGACACGTGGCCTCCCTCATGCGTCGGAGCCGTAGGCACCCACTTGGCCATCGTAGGGGGCATCGAGCACGTCCAGAGGGGGCCGCGTAAGCAGCGCCATAGGCGCTGAGGGGGCGGAGCCATCAACGGTCCGTGTGGTGGTCAAGAGGCATCAAAGCTGACTCGCTAGGCACCCCAAGGGTCACCAAACAGTGGGGGACCGCTCAGGTGGAGTGGGAACGGGCTGGGAAGGGTCTGGGGGCTGACTGCAGGTACCCAAGCAGATCCTAAGGCGGTTTTTCCAGAGCTTTGGGCTTTCATCCAAAAACTGGGCCCAAAATGGGCACGAAAAATTGCTGCCAAAATGTCCTTGATCGGCACAGGCAATTTCTAGTCACATATGACCTCCCTAGCAGCAAGGATGTCCAACTCCAGGGACAGCGTAGCTGGTGGGAGGGTGGATGGTGCTCAAGGCATTGACGGCGGCAACCCATTGGCCGTGATCCTCACGGCCGCCGCCGTTGCACAACTGGGCTTGGGATCCAAGGATCTGTTACCGCCATAGCTAGGAACTAGGGACTTCCTAGCCTGCAGTGAGCTCCAGACACGACTGATGCGCAAGTCCTTCTCCGCTCATTCAATGCATTGCATCACGCCCTCCCTGATTCGCAGTCATATGCCCTGCGCGAGTACCATTTTGGGGGAAAAGGAGCAGACCCGGCCGACTCCCATACGGGAGACCCTCGGCCACATGAGGCGTGGAAGCACCTTACCAGGCGCCGAGAAGAACAAGGCATGCTGCTTGTCGTGACTCTGCGAGACAAACTATGCAACCTCTTTCCCAAACCGGGAACACCGGTAACTGACTATTGGGATCCGGCGACGTCTACTTGGACTCAACACGACATGTTCTATCGTTGAGTGGCTGGATGTTGTGCTCCTGCACCTGAGCGAGCAGTACAAAGACTTCCATCGAGATGTTTACCGCCGCCACCCCGTGGCAAAGATCGAGGGCATTGACCTTTCCGTCATCTTTGCTCAACTCCGCAACTATGAAGATATTCTCAAAGGGGAAGCCCGTGACACCATAGGTGCCCCGACTGCATATGTGCATCAATGCACCTCAGCCTGCCCAGGACGATCCACCCACTTAACCCACAGACAGACTGGGGCCAATACTACAGGAGGGAGGAGTACCTCAGGGAGCGGTGGTGGCGGCCGAGGACGAGGACGGGAAGATCATAGATGCAGCTTTTGTAACCAAATAGGGCACTTTTGGTGTCGTTGTCTTGCACTGTAGTGCCAGTTGATGGACAGGCAGCAGCAACAACAACCACAGCAATACCAGTGGCAGCAGCCACAACAGCAGGAGGGGAAGCAGCAGTAGTGCCAGTGGCCCCTGCACACACAAAAACACCAATTACATTACCCAACTGCTGGCTTGATTGGGCCACAGAGTACATGACCAGGTGTCCCAGCACCAATCGTCGTTCCTTTTGGTGCGGCAACGTTCGGGCCGCGATGCAGTAGACATTTCCCTTGCCATCGGCACCTGCACCACCCATCTACCATTGTCCCTACTATGTGCCACGCTTCTCAAACACTTCCGTGCTAGTTCCAGAGTGGCCCTGCACGTGTACACAGATACGGTTGAGGCACAACAGCCAACTGCTCCACCACCTGGGCTTAGCTGGACAGCTCCTGCCAGAGCCTCAGCTTCCTGAGATAGATGCCATGGCTCCATCACACATCACATCACAGCGCGTAGGTCAGCAGCTAGGTCACACCCATGTCACCATTGGCCATGCCCTACCCATGCATGAGTGGTTTTTTTACACCAATGCATCACATCACATGTCCCTGCATCGTCAGCTATTTTTTACATTGCATGCAGTCAATGTTGACCTCGGTACCTCGGACAACGGTACAACGTTGTAGACAACGGTACATCGTTGTAGGTAGGGACAGGCACATCGATGTGGGGGGGGGGGGAGATTTCAGCCATACTGCACATTTAACACCAAGTACAAAAAATAGTTTTTCCAGCCATTTCTAACAACCATATAGAAAACTCATTACAACAACTTTCTAGTCACTATGTTAATCATCATGTTGTACAGCGGCTGCCTTGTCTTAGCAATACAATGCACCACTACCAGTGCATTTGCACCCATGGTTACTGAGCTTTGCACATCATCATGTGGCTTTGGACCCAATCATTCCACCAAAACATTGAACATTGCACCTCAGCATTGCACATTGCACGCAAGGTATGGAACAGAGAAAACTGCTGATAGAAAAAACTCCATTGAGAATACACGTCAGAATGTTGCAGGCACTAGGAAATGGACCATGACCTAATCACGGTCCAACTACTTCTTGCCACGGGCAGGACGCTTCTGGCTAGATCCAGCAGCTGCATTGCCAACTCCTGCTGCTGTTGTTGAACGCTTGGTCCCACTGCTAGATCCTGCTGCTGTTGTAGGTGAGGTGGGTCTGTCACTTGGGTTCTCATCATTCTCGGCTTCTGCACCACCCTCTTCCCCTGCCTCAGTCCCACCACCTTGCTCAGTAGGCACTGATGCACTTGCGGCTGAAACTTTCTCCCGCATGCGAACACGGCGGGCATGTGGCAGGCCCGGGGCATCTCCCATGCTGCGGATGTGTGCCTCCACCTCCACCACCTCATCATCAAATGTGGACTCCTCCTCCTCCTCCTCCTGTCCTTCGTCACCACTGCTTTCATCACTGTCACCATCACCCTGCTCCACCTCATCTCCCTCTTCCACTATGTCCCCATCCTGCTCGCTTGCATCCCCTTCCTCTGCGTCCACCGCCCTGATGAGCTGCTCTGCTGGACGCCTGCCATTGCGGCCATAGTGTTTGCGAAGCCTCATGTTGCACCTCACGAGCAGCTCCAGTGTCGACACAAGCAGGCGGTTCCTCCTAGCAGTGTGCACGAGCTCGTGAGCAAGGCTGAGACAACGGTTTTAGGGCAAGGTCACAAAGAACAGGAAGGTAGGCAAATGAAATGACATGCCATTCAACTGCACTCATGGTGCGGCACTTGACTTTGGCAACAGCAGCAAGTGCCCTGGCATTTTTTGCGACAGAGACGTTTGGGTCGACATCAACCATGACTTGAGCCCTCTGAAATACAGAAATCTCCTTCATCAGCTGATCATGCTTGTCCTCAGGAACCAGAGCATCAGCCACAGACTGCCAGGCCTGCAGTGTCACATAGTCCGCGGACAGGTCGTTGCCAAAGTGTTCCGGATGAACACGTCTGGCAGCAGCATACAGTGGACATGCCATGTTGGTGGACCAACGGTGGTTCAGGCGGCCCAGCACATAATCCACATGCACCTTTGCAACTTTTGCTGCCTTTTTCCCCTTTTTCTCAGTCAGTGCAGCCAACTCCTCACAGCAGTCCAACAGGGCCTCGTAAATCTCACCTGCACCCCCACCCTGGCTGTCTGCCACCCTCAGTGCCCGCACAACAGGCTCCAGGAGGTCCTTGAGCTTGCGCACCTGCAGCCAAAACACTCTACGCCTCACAATGCGGTGAACCTCCTTCTTACGGGCCTTGTACCCACTGTCCCTCTTGCTGCCGAGCTGCTTCCACAAGTCAGAGTCCACCAATGTCTCCAAGTTATCTTTCTGGTCTAACATTCTCTCGGCCATGGTGAACACTGAAGCAAAGCGAGTGTCACATCGTGGGACCAGGACCTTCCCATTGGTCCTGGCCTTCAGCCATGACCGGGGCATCTCGTTGTTCCTGAAGAATGAGACCACTTTCTCACACCTTGCAATAACTCCAGCCCCCCATGCACACTTTGCAACATCCTTCATCAACAGGTCTATGTTGTGGGCACAACAGCCCTGCCAAAAGATGCTTGGGTACTTTGCTGCCAGGTCACAAAAGGCACGCTTGTTGGTACTGGTGTTGTCACACATGACAGAAACGACCCTCGATACGCCCACCTCTTCGATGGCTGCCTCGATGACGCTGGCTGTGTACTCGGCGTCCCTGGTCATGCCGCTTGCGTCTCTGCTGAAAACGTGCACGGAGCCCTGCGCGTTTACTGCCATTGCGTTGTAGATTGGGCGGATCTGCTGGTCACTCCACTCATCCACGGCAAGACTGGTGCCGTAGATGTCCCACGCCTGCTTGAGTGGGATGTCCAGCTCCGCTAGCTCTCTGTTCAGGGCCGGGAGTAGCTCCTTGACGACTGTAGTCCTGCTAGGGAGGCGGAAACTGTTTGTGGTCTTGCGTGCAGCTTTCACAACATCCATGATGCACGGCTCTCTGCAGAAGGAGATCGGGAGGGCCGATATGGCCATCAGCTTGACGATCGAGAGCTGGCACTTCTCGTTCGCCTTGCGCTCCGCATGCTGGTCCAGAGTGGTCTGCCGGAAAGAGGAGGCACGGCTGACGTCGAACAGCGGCACTTGCCCTTCCAGATGGGTGGAAGGAGAGGCACGGAAAACTTGCTGATGCTGCTGCTGCTGCTTCTGCTGCCGGTCTTCCTGCTGCTCCTCATCGTCACTGTCTTCGAGAAGTGTGAACCCAGCAACTGCGGCCTCCTGTTCGCGCTGCCTCTTCTCCCACAGTTTGATCCATGGCACTGGGAGATCAGCTGTACCCCACTCCTCGCCCATGCCCTTGTAAAGGTTGACGTTGTGCGGTTTCCATCCGGTGGGAGGCGGGTCTGCACGGTCAAGCCCCAGCGCATCTTGTGTGGTTGGGGGTGGATAGGGGCAGGTCTTGATGTTGCCGTTCGACTCTCCAAAATGCCCTCGAATCCTGTCGCATGTGCCAGAGCTAATCTTGGCACAGCTACCGCAACAAAATCCAGCTTTCTTGGTGGGGGTCGGCCATTTCTCGACGTGGCGCGACAGCTCTTTTTTCAGGAAGTCTCCGGTGAGGCGGCGGCGGCGAGGAGGATTCCAGCGGCTGGCGTCGAAGGTGTCAGAGACGCCTGATGTCGGAGCTGCAGACGGTATTCCTGACGAGGAGGTGGCCCGCGAGCCATGAGTGCTGGCCATGGTGGCTGGCTCGGGTCGAGACCAAGTGTCTCGACCCGACAGGCAACAAGCCAGCGGATTGTGACTGCGCACTTGATATCGTCAAGTGTGCAGTCATCAGCCGGTAGCGGAGAGGAGGGGGGGGGGGCATAACGACCTCACTGTCAGAGGTGGGGGGGNAAGTCTCCGGTGAGGCGGCGGCGGCGAGGAGGATTCCAGCGGCTGGCGTCGAAGGCGTCAGAGACACCTGATGTCGGAGCTGCAGACGGTGTTCCTGACGAGGAGGTGGCCCGCGAGCCATGAGTGCTGGCCATGGTGGCTGGCTCGGGTCGAGACCAAGTGTCTCGACCCGACAGGCAACAAGCCAGCGGATTGTGACTGCGCACTTGATATCGTCAAGTGTGCAGTCATCAGCCGGTAGCGGAGAGGAGGGGGGGGGTCCCCATAACGACCTCACTGTCAGAGATGGGGGGGGGGTAAACATCATCCTCGGACAGGCTGTCTGGATTTTTTTGCTGTGTGGCAATTGAAGCCTCATTCACAATGTATGAGGTGGCAGCACCATGATCCAATGCCGTAGTAGCAGGGTCCACCTTGGACCCTGCTGTCAGATAATATGCATGCATGGGGATATGGCTTAGGTGAGTTGTCTAACATCCACACGTGTAGTCTGGGTCGATGCATGTATGAAACCAAAAAAAAAGGTGCCGAGGGTCTAAATGTCGGTCTCGAGAAAATTTCGAGTCCAAGCCTTCCGCATGTCCCCCAGACCCAGACTGTGTTCTGGGTGGTCTCCGGTTGCCCCATGCCCCCAAATCCACATCGATGTTACATTGATGTGGACCGCGGTGCCGTTGCCGTTGTAGTGGCCCTACAACGGACAACGAAGTCATCATTGCATGCAGTGTATGGTGTGGATGGTGTGAGAACTGGGTCAAGGAAGATCTTGCATGTTGAGGGCGTGGGCACAGTTACACTACAAGCGCCAGGGGATGTGTTGTGGTTGACTGCTGTGCTGTATGTCCCATGGTCGAGAGTCAATCTCTTGTTAGGTAGACAGCTGGACAAACAAGTCAACATGTCCACCGTGACGCCGAAGCAGCGATGTATGCTTTATGATGCTGCTGGTGAGTTGTTGGCTTATGGGCCCCTTCATGTTGACATGCTGTCCCGACTCACCCTCTTTCCCCTCGTTCAGACACATTTGCACCGACCACAGGTTTACACTCACTATCACTGACACGAAGTAAACTAAGCTCATCCACCATAGACTGGTGCACATACATACTGACGCTGTAAGAGACATGTTGAAACATGTATCCGCGCATGGCATCTGCACAATCGACTATGTTCACGGCCTCAAGGATGGTGCATTTATAGAGTGTCATGAAGGTAAGGCACACAAACAAACATTTCCCAAGTCCTCCAGTGAGAGTACACCACCCCTTGCCTTGGTACATGCAGACCTTACACGACCCATGCCTGTCCCTTCCCTCCAATACGGATCCCAGTATGTGCTGAGTCTCATAGATGATTATAGCCGCTTCTGCTGGACCTTTCTGCTAAAGACAAAAGAAAACAATCAAATAACTATCACGGAGTGGATAGCTATAGCAGAACGACAGACACGGTGTATTAATTTTGGTACTGCGAACTGACAGGGGAGGGGAATTTCTTGGAACCCTGACCAACAAACTCAAGGTCAAAGGTATTGAACATCAGACCACCGCACCCTACATGCCACAACAGAATGGCATTGTAGGATGGTGGCACAGAACGTTGAGTGATGTACTCCGAACTTTGCTCACAGAATCTGGTCTACCATTTAGTTTTTGGGAGGAGACAGTAAAGTATGTCACTTGGGTTTGGAATTGTGTCCCACAAGGTCCACTGCCAAAGGCGGTGACACCTTGGGAACGCTGGTGTAAGGAGAAGTCTGACCTTCGACCGGTACGGGCATGGGGAACAATGGTATATGTGTGGTTTCCTCAACCTCAATGTGACAACAGACTCAGTCCTTGTGGCTGCTGGTGTGTGTTTGTTGGATTTTCTCACGCCTCGAAGGCATGGCGGTTTTGGGAACCCACGAACCAGGCCTTCGTCAAGAGCCGAGACGCATCCTTTTTGGAGCATGTACTGTATAAGGAGTTCCGGACATTGCGGCCAGCTCCACCCATGCAACGTTCCGAGCACTACCGGCAGTATGTGAGTGTGCCTGTCTTTTTCCCTAGCCAAGCACGACGGCCTGCCCGGACAATGCCACAAGAACTTGGTGTAGGAACAGTCTCACCTGTCCCTACGGATCTTCTCACACCCACAGATCTCGTGAGCACAAACTCAGGTACCCCTTCTTCTCCACCTGGGCTAGACCTTGTGGGTAGGCACAACGACACAGAAGCAACACCGCCTGCCGAGCCTGTGCGGAGGTCACAGTGCTCTGTGCCTCGGGTTGATTACAGACAGTTCTATCACACAGTTGGGGTGACAGATGAAGAAACATCATTGACCAAACCACGGATGCCAACAGACGCAAGGGGGCGTGCTGATGCACCTGAGTGGGAGAAGGCTATGGTGGCGGAGCTGAATGCTCTCCTGGACCATGGTGTCTACAAACTGGTACCCTTGCTATCGGGAACGAAAGCAATTGATGTCAAATGGGTCTTCAAACGTAAGCACAACTTGGCCGGTCTGATTGAAAAATAAAAGGCCAGACTAGTGGCTAAGGGGTTCCATCAAATACCAGGACAGGACTTCACTGAGAGCTATGCGCCTGTCGGGAAGTATGGGACAGGTTGCGAGTTGTTGGCAGTTGTGGCACATGAGGACTGGGACATCCATCAAATGGATGTAAAAAACGATTATCTCAATGGCCCTCCGGAAGAAGAACTGTACATAAAACATCATGAATGCTTCGAAGATGGCACAGACACAGTGTGGTTACTGTTAAAATCTCTTTATGGGCTCAAACAAAGCCCCACGCTGTTGGAACAAGGAAATCCGGCACACATTGGATCTTGGAGGCTTTACACAAAGTCTCTGCGATCCTTCCCTCTTCTTTCAATGGAAGGGTGGTGTACCGGTCGCCCTGCTTGTCTATGTGGATCACCTGTTGATTTTGTCCCCTTCACCCACACTCATTGCACAGACCAAAGCACTACTCACAGCACAATATCACATGACGGATTTGGGTGAAGCACATAACTTTCTCCGCATGGCCATCGTCAGAGACAGATCAGCAAGATTACTTACGCTGAATCAGGGTCGATTCATTACAAATATCACCGCACGGTTCCAACACCAAGTGCAACATCTACCCCGACAATAGTCACCCATGAGCCCAGATGTCTGCACACACCTGCTCGCTGTACGGACAATAGACTACGGACCGGTCACTGATCCCACTTTGTACCGACATATCACGGGCAGCCTATCATACTTGACCTCCACAACCCGACCGGACATCTCATGTGTAGTCAATGTGCTTGCCAGTTCAGCGAACAACCATGTAGGACGCATCACAAAGCATTGCTGAAGCTGCTGCGTTAAGTGTTGGACACGGCTGAGATTGGACTGGTGTTCGTCCCGACTTTGGATCGGATGCTTGATGGCTACTGTGACAGTGACTATTCTCGTGATCATGCAGCCCGTAGTAGTGGTCATTATGTATTTTGGGTGTGGGTTACAGCCGTGTCGTGGCGCAATGCAAAGCAGTTAAGTGTGGCATGGAACATCGTTGAAGCAGAATATATGGTACTGGGTGAAGCGACGTGTGAAGGGATCTGGCTTGTACGCCTGTTACAAGAATTGGGCTTGGATGTGCCTGTTGTACCGATGCATAGTGATAAATCTGCTGCCCGTCACATTGCTGCAAATGATGTGTTGTTCCATCCACGCACAAAGCACATTAATGCCGAATATCATTTTTTGCGCGAACCTGCTGACGCTGAGGTCATCCAAGTCTGCGCCATAAGTGGAGAGGCACAGCTGGCCAGCTTCCTCACCAAAGCTCTATCCTCTTCATCCCTTCTATTCCAACTACATCAAATAGGCTGCAAGCCTGTCACACTCACGTCCAAGGGGGCGTCTTAATTCCCTTCTATATACTTTTCCTTGTGGTTGTGAGTACACAGGGTACGCTGGTCCAGGAAGTGGGGGCGACACATCGTGAGCGGATGGCATCCTGGAGTATCAGCTTGTTGCACGTGATTTGTGTTCTGGTGTGCTTGCCTCTACCCTGGCAGCATAGCATATAGTCCCTCTCCTTTGAATATTCACATGTGGAAAGTTGTCCTGGCAGCAATGTCGTCACGCACTTGCGATACCTAGAATAGTCCATACGTAGGCTTGTAGGTTAAGACAACTGTAGGTTTTCTTGTGCATGTGCCTCTGGGTTATCCGAGTTTGGAAAACCTAGGTTGAGGGTCATGCGAGGACTTCGCCCTCGCACCTCGCAGTTCACCGGCGAGCTTTGCTAGACGGCCGCCGGGTGAGGATCAACTAGCGATCCTCACCCGTAAGAGAGGAGAGCTCTCTTACTCGAGGACTTAGCCTCAATCCCTTGATGCCGCCAGACTGTTTTGGCTCTAACATCCACCATGGCTAACCATTTTTGGTGAAACAAGTTGCAATCTGCTCATAGGGAAGCTCTCACAATCGAGTGATTTTGCCACATCATCGGCGGCGGACGGATCACCGTGGACCTGAAAAAGTGGAGGCGATTTCTGATTAGCCGATGTCCATCAATGTTCGGGACGTCCAGGAATTTTTGGGCTTTTACAATACTACCGTCGATTTGTAAATGAATATGCTCGGGTGTCTGCGCCTCTCTCCGATCTCACCCAGAAAACCACCGAGTGGAATTAGGGGGACAGCGAACAAGAAGTGTTCAACTCTTTGAGAAATGCTCTGACCTTGGGGCCAGCCTTACGATTGGCATATCCATAGGTGGACTACATCATGGTCACCGATGAGTCTGATCGAACCATCAAAGCCGTTCTCCTCCAAGATTATAGCGGTCGAGAACAACCGGTCGCCTATATGTCGAGAAAACTCTACGTCCCGGCACTAAACTAAATGATACATGAGAAGGAGATGCTCGCAGTTGTGCATGCGTTCAAGACATGACGATGATACTTGGAATGCGGGCGATGCATCGTCCGGACAGACCATCATGCCCTGAAATATCTCAAGACCTAGCCAAATCTAAGCCGTCGACAAACTCGATGGATGGAGTTTTTTTAGTCCAACTTTGACTACGACATCGAGTACCGCCTGGGAAAACAAATCCGGTGGATGCTCTAAGTTGATGATTACATTTAACGGTTGAGATCAGCACGTTGCTCGCTGTATGAGCCCCACACCTTGCATGGCTGTTTGCAAACGGTTACGAGGAGTTTGATGGATACGATAAAACCAAGTTTTGGTTGAGCGAACTCTACTGGCGACGACAATTCACTCGCTAGGTCATCATATCTCCAAACAAGGAACTGTGGTGGATGCTATTGGAGGAGTGCCATGACACCAGTCCAGGTGGGCACTTCGACGAGGACAAGACACTAAAAAAGTGGACAAAGTACTACTGGTGGGACAAGATGCAGATTGATATGGCGACCTTTTGCAAATTGTGTGACACCTGTCGAAGACAAAAATCTCGTCGCATACGACCACCAGGTCTACTTCAACCTCTACCCGTCCCGACTGATCCATGGGTCGACATCAGCAGGGACTTCATGATGGGACTGCCTGCCACTCCCGAGGTGTATGACTCCATCCTCGTTGTGGTGGACGTATTTTCTAAAATGATACACTTCATCCCAACGACGACCATCAGCACGGCTCTTTCTATATCAGATCGTGCAGCTACATTGAGTGCCGTGTACCATCATCAACGACAGAGAAGGCCACTTCACCAGCCGTATTTAACGTAAACTGATGACACGCTATGGTAGTTGGATCCAGCTATCTTCGGCGTTCCATCCTTAGAACGAGGGGAAAACCTAGAAAACCAACCAAACACTCAAATAACTTCTCCAAACTTCATGCAAACCACACGACACCAATTGGGAAGCAAAACTGCCGACTGTCAAAATCGCATATAATTTAGTCATGTCCACCTTAACTGGTAAGATACCTTTGGAGGTGGAGTAAGGAAAACTTCCCACCACACTCGCTGGATTAGAGAGTCAGAGTAACATTCCCACAGTTGACATTCACCACCGAGACTTTGCAAGCATCTGGGAGGAAACACTGCAAGCCCTTGTGACGATGCAAGTAGCTATGAAGTGGGCAGCCGACCGACATTGCAGCGATGACATGTTCAGTGACGGTGACCATGTCCTCCTCGTCTTTTCAAATATCAAACTCTGAGGACAGGACTTCACAAACTCAAACTCCTCTGGTTGGGATCGTTTGAGATCAATCGAATACAAACCCCAGTCATTGCTCGACTTTGTCTCCCTGACAGCATGGCCATCCACCCTGTCTTCCACATCAGTAAGCTCAAGCACTATCGAGACCCTAGTGAGAACTTACTCGGCCATGATGTTGCACCTCCACCTCCTGTACAAGTGGATGGGGATGCTGAGTACGTGAGTGACGATATCCTCGGACGTCGGACGGGGATACTGAGTATCTGGTCAAGTGGCACGGCTACGAAGCTGCAAACTTCAGCTGGGAGCCCTACAACAACCTCCGGGACATTGATCATCTGATCGAAGGCTACTTTCACCATCACCAGGCTCCAGCTGCTGGCGTGCGGGGACGTCGCGACTGAAAGGGGAGGAAGTGTTACGTCCCTGACGTACACAAGTCCTTGAAACTCACGAGTGGGCATTTCTGTTCTAACATATATGGCCCATTACATGACGACTTCGAGATTTTTCCACGGTTCAGCCGAGGGCATTTGGCAACTGCACCGACCTCCGGTATTCAGTTCCAGAAGTTTATGAAAGCTTTTACCACTTTCCAGAATCGTCGATAGAAGTGTCATGAACCATATCATTTTTTTGATATCGTTTGGTCGACTTCTTGACAACGCTCGGATTTTATAAAAAGGCGTCGCAATATTCTCAAAGCCCCCCAAAATCTCGGTGGAGCATATCGGATCCACCACTCACAGTACGACTTCGCACACGCTGCTCTGCTGGAGCACAGAAGACTTAAGCCTCATTCTACTTATCGGCATGGTATATATGTGCTCGATAGACTCAACACTTGTCATCGAATTACACTTACCGCTTAATACAAATCATCCATTTGTTCCAAACACCCGGATTGTCTTTTTCCCGCACCTCATCCCTCTGAACCACCTATACTCCGCTCGGCATAAGAGTTCCCCCCGAGTAACAGTCAATACTGTGTGGGGTTCTGAAATTGACTAAAGAGTTACTTGTTATGCTAACAAAGGCTCAAACGGTGTTGTCAGCACTCGCGTAAGTGGCCATCTACAACGCGTACTGGCCGTCTTCTCCTGCGAGTGGCTTGCGACAACCACATAGGTTTCTCTTGTCTTTGGTTAACTTATTCGTTAACCAAAGACGCGACTTAAGGAATTGACTACATTGTTGAACTAAATGAACTAAATGCCCACAGAGCCTCATAAAAAGACTAGATAGTTAGAGGTTTAATCCAAATTCTGAAATATTCGGTGTTTTCAAACGAACAGTCCGGATGTATGATCGGGACGTCGAAAGATATTCTAGTTTGAGCATTCAAAATTTTGGATCTTCGAACAAGCAACTCGACACTTGCCGTGTCGGCCTCAAGCCGCGGACAAGAAGGCAAGCATTCTTCCAAGAATAAATGTTTCTTTGGTCCTACTCACACTTGTCATTTCATTCACCATGGACAACTCACGTCATCAGTTCCAGTGCAACTCGTCAAGAGCCTGCACTCCCTCGGTGTGACTGCGGCTACGTCGACTCCACGCTGCACTTCTGGCGTGTGTGTCCCCATCAGCGCCCGCATGGCACAGCTTTACAACCTTTCTCATGAGGTGAACGAGGCATAACACCAGCGTTTGCGCATGGGTCCATATGTCGCTTAGCCTCCTCCTGCACTGGTTAATGATGACTTCAACAAAACGTCGTTGGTTGGTAATAACCAATCTCTCGCTGTCATCCACGGAGTCCATGTCCTTGGTCCGCTGCTTTGGGACAAGGCAGCACTAGAAGAGCCACGCGTTGTTGCAAAGCCAGCTCCTGACATGGCAGCCGCCGAGTACAACAATGCCGTCAGTCAAGCTGCATCCTATCCAGTGCCGTCGGAGTTCCCTTCAGACAGAAACGCGACCATGGACACCGCTGGTGGACTTGGCAAAAACTGTTCGATGCACGAGACGGATGTCGCACTTCTTTCTCTTGCACTCGATTACACAGGCAAGTTCTGCAAAATCCGTGGGTGGCAAAATAAGATGCATCCGGTGATCGCGATGAAGTTTGCAAAACCTCTCAACATCGACATCACGACAGAGCAGGTTCGGAATCGCTGCAACAATTTGGCGAAGCTTTGGCGTTTTTCATACAACATTTTCGGTAAGAGTGGGATGCAGATTGATCACATTCGATGGACTATCGAGCTTGACAACAAAAGTTGGGATGCACTAAAACACACAAATCCTACTACTACTAAACTTCACAGTTGTAGTTTACCATGGTTTGACATCGCGATGAAGCTATGGATTAGGGATAAGGCTGTCAGTGCAAATGTTTTTAACTCTGAAGCAGCGCACAAATTCGGCAAGAAGGATAAGCTGCAAAAGAAGATGATGATGCAAGGGTCATACATCACAAAGTATTTGACCGCCAGGTCGATAAGCTCATGACCCCTGTGAAAACACGAGGCGATTGGAATGTGTTATTCGAGAAGATGGACCAAAGACACTGTGGACCATGGCAGTGAACAACATCAGCAATGAAAATATGATGATGGATGATGACAAAATGGAGCTGCTTAAAATGCTACAGAAGGATGAAAAGCTATGCACTTTGTATGTGTACTCGAAAAGGGGGGGTCGTACACGTGCGATAAACGTACTCCTTGGACACACGCCATGGCACGATGATCCTGCCATGGCCGAGGAGGAGGAGGATGACAACGAGGCCGAGGACGAGGTTGAAGAGTTGGAGAGGCATGGGGAAGCGGAGAGCAGTGGCAATGTAGGCGGCAACAACATGCAAGCTCCGGTTGATCGTCTTGAATCACAGGAGACCATGGCGCACAAAAAACAGGCTTCATTTATATTCTCTTTACCATTTGAACTTTCCTCTATTTTATTAACAAGAATTGTTGCAATTGTTGTTCCTTCTACTAACGTCGTAACCTACTGCTCTTGGATTTCGATATTATTATTTTTAGTTGATTTCATGTGATACATTTTTTCGTTCAATGAATTCCACATACCATATAAATAATTGAACTCGAATTTTATGTGAAAGGCTAAGGAATTTCAAACTTCAATGGTGTTTTTCTCCATGTAAAACGTTGAAAAGGTACCATTTGATGCATATTCGACCATTATGGACTACCAAAACAATTCAAACCTTAAAAATCTCGTCTAATTCATAGATTTTATAATTTGCAAGTTTCCATTCGTTGAAATCCAAGAGCAGTAGGGTAACTATAAATGGTCTGCAAGGTAACATTAATCGTCAAAAACATTTGTCGTGTAATCAGCCCACATAGCCTGTGCAATGTCATGTCTACGTCCACGAATGGACATGTCACCATGTTGTCATCCATTTGGACATTATCGTTGCATCTCTCTCTCTCTCTCTCTCTCTCTCTCTCTCTCTCTCTGTGTGTGTGTGTGTGTGTGTGTGTGTGTGTGTGTG
>SZWC01000769.1:102764-118876 GCA_023375785.1 Penium margaritaceum | reverse complement strand
GTGTGTGTGTGTGTGTGTGTGTGTGTGTGTCTCTCTCTCTCTCTTCCTCTTCAGTTGGATTTCTTTCTGCCCACCCTGGAAATGCCACATCTTGTCGCTCTTCTATAGAATTATGGATGAAAAAACATGAGAGAACTAAAATCCACTAGAATCCGGCCTCATAGCTAGGCGAAGCATGTAGGATGCAGTTTCTGGCTTTAAAAATCCAAACGCCAGCTTGATCATTGATCTTGTGAATGCATGACGGAGGTTGATTAGCTCTTGTGCATTAGTGGGACGAAGTTCACCCGGTCCAAACTCCTGTAGATGGTACCTGATGCCCCTACAGTGGGAAATAGACCGAACCCCTCTGTAAACGCTGCGTCGGTAAGCACATACTTCTGAGGAGACAAGCGGAATCCACTCCGAAGGGAGTCAATAAACATGCGAGCAGAATAAACTGGTCCCTCCCAACTGCCGGTGACAAACGTGAACCATAGATTGGGGGTACATGAAGCGAGGAAGTTCTGAGTGACCTTCGAGTGCCTGTTGATGTACTCCAGTCGTTGGATAATCGTAATAACGACGGGGACATGTGTCCCATCGATGGCTTTGATGCAATTGTTGAACCACGGTAAGTATTCACTGTGACCAGACCACGCAGCAAATGGCGGATCTCCGGTACGAGGTTGTTGAATAGTGGACGATGTGACGTGCTGCAACACTTGGACAATCTCGCACAAAACTCGTGCGATTGTAGTAGCACCTCATTGAAACCACTCCATCAGCTACCAAATACTCATGCCGTGGGATACACATTAGACATATATGAATAGCTTTTCATCGAAGGCGAGTTAAGTGTCGCGTAGTGCAGAATCAGTTGTTAGGAGAGTGAGGATGCTTCACCACGTGGCCACGGTCATCCGTGACACGTTGTACAGTCGTATTGGATGGCCATGAAGAAGCTCTATTAGCCACTACTGTGTGCGGAAGTCATTGTGCATGCGCCAACGCATCAGCCGAGAGAAGATTCAAAGGATGAGGGTGCTAATGACTTCGTGAACAAGATCGCAAATAGCAGCATGAATGTCTCTGACATAAGTGACGAGTGCACGACGTGCTACTGAATGACAACGAGCAGATTCCATGGCTCACACAAGTGATATTCACGCACAAGTGCTAGGACAAGTAACACTCTGGGAATCCCCATGTCGCGACCACAACCGACACGTGGCTCACTAGATCCGTTCGAAAGTTTGGGACCCACGCCGTTGCGCTTCGGGTATGTGACACGTTCGGTCATCGCATGTGACAACGGGCCAGACTGGTTCAATCCCTCGCAACGTCAACCCTTCAAACTATTTAGTTAGAAGCCTGACTAATTTGTCTGACTATTTGTTTAAAGGCATCAAAACAACGAAAAAAACAACCATAACTATTAGTCTGACTCTTTATTTGTAGCCGTTTGCGCCTGCGGGTGACTATTTAGTTTAGCATGCAAATCAGTAGTTAAAACCCATAACTAATTTAGTCTACTTCGGAACCCCACTCTAGATGAATCTTTAGAATTAAGGTTTGTTAAGGTTTTAAGAAAGTGAGACAACAAGGATATTTCCAGCGATGGGCGATATAGCTCGTATATCGGCGCAAGCGTCAACATAAACCTGAGATATCCGTGAGTTGAATATTAACCACGCCATATTAAAAAGGTCTTAAAAAACGCCATACCCATTTCATGGCCATGCCCGATCGGCGATGCAAGTCGCCGATCAAGCAAAGCGAGGGGGACGATGTGTCACCCCCCTAGTTGCAAGAATTGCGATTGAGCGATGAGAATTTGTTTTTTTTTTGGACCCGCAAACCCCCATTCGCAGATTTAGGGTCTTCTTAACCCTACATCTGAGAACTCCTTTTTTGAAGAATTTTCTTTGGAAAGCATAACCCACTTCATTACATGTAACCGCTTTCAAACCCTATCCCAAATTACACTCGGGGTTTAAGGATTTTATTTTGCACAGGCTCTTGCTAGGCCCCGAGGCAGCGGGGCCTAGCAGGTTCCCTTTCAACGCATGGGGTGTTTTGGACCCCCCACTCAACACCCTCGGAAAAATTTGTGAGAAAAGTCACAAATCCCTCTATTGAGGGGTTTGTGATTTTTCTTTCATGTCTAACGACGTTAGCCTGCTGTCGTTGGATGGCATGCGACGTCGAAACAACATATGCATTTGGATACGGGGGAGTGACCATATATGCACATAATTCTTGAATCTATCGTCATATCCACGTTTCACAAACTAACCATGCCATATCCATTTTTGGAACTTTTTGCCTCTTTATTGATGCTATATCTAGCGAGAAAGCAAAAAAAATGCTATATCCAAATGTACACGCTACATAAGTAGGACAGTGCCAACGACACTGATGACGACTCAAGGCTTCCTTGAATATCTAATATGACGGGTGATTTGGAGTCTACAGGAAAAACTGTGCGAGATCGACCTAAGAACGGGGTCGGTCCATCAAGAATTGAGGAAGTTATGCTGGCCAAAGGTTGGACCGGCCGAGGAGAAAACAGGTGACGGGAATTCATCCCCAAGGACCACGGCTCGACCCTCAGAATGCCCAATAAGGCCGAAGCACGCCTTGGGATTTGATTAAGAAGTGAATTAAGGGCCAAGGGTGCTTTGGAATAGCGTCCCGATGTGTTATTTCCAGAAAGGGCACTTCGGACGGTCGTCACCGCCGCTAGTGGTGCTGCCAACGGCAGATTGCCATGGTTCTCGGAAATGGTCATATCTCAGCCGTTCCTCCACGGAATGATGCGGTTCTTGGTGCGTTGAAAAGCTGGGATGAGCTGGGAGTATGTGATGCTGAGGCAATAACGCTCATCCCAGGCACGTATGGAGCCGCGCACGGCTCAACGACCTCAGATTGCCTAGGCAATCTGAGGTCGTGTACATATAGTCTAGGCAATCCCATCATGTACGTATAGTCTTGTATATTGACACTTGAATACCAAGTACAGTTTACTCCCACAGTGCTACACGTGTTCCCGTGCTCCTCCAAGATGACCCTACACTTCCGCAAACCCAGGAAGGCGTGCACTGGCCTCCCTTTGGTCGCCGTTGTCACTGGTTGGTGTTTACCCCATCCGGTTAAGGCTAGCACACTGCACCCAGATTGCACTTGGTATCAAAGCCACTCTTGGCTCATGGGTACAATCATCTACGTGGCAACCTCTCCTGGTCAGTATAGACCAGTACGCATCTCTTCTCTTTGGCGGATCCGTGTCCAAGGCCAACCACGCACTCCGGTGACAAGGTGGTAACCGGAGGACCCGTTGAGGAAGAAGCTGTACTGGACACAGAGATGACTTCATCCGGCACGTTCCCGATGGCCGCGGTGTTCGACGCGCAAGGCAAAGTAGCAACAGCCGCAACATTGTAGACGTTGCTCGTTCACATGCAAGCCAAGATGTACCCATTGGAGAAGCAAAATGTGTGCTTCATCAGAGCTCGCGAAGTGTCCAGTGACAACACCAATGGCAGTTGCTACCGCTAACGGAACATCCTGAGCCCGTCCAAGCCGGAGCCGTTCGACCCATCAAGGAAGGATAGGCCAGCTCCGCATGCTTGGATAGTCGGACTCGAGCTATATTTCACTGCCATCGGTATGGATGCCTCAAGGTACGAGGCACGCCGCGACTATGCCGTGACCCTGTTGACAACGGGCATCGTTGGATTGGTGGGCCGATGTGATGCGGTCCAATCAACGCGGAAGTGGCCATGGTCGCTGGCATTGCAGCCGCGATTGGACTCTCAACCCCATCGGCTCCAACCTGCAGTAGTGGTGACCCTACCTTTAAATGGCCAACCTCATGGAAGGAGTTCATAAAGTCGTTCATCAAGCGCTTCACAGTGGACGACATGAGGAACAATGCGCGTGCCAAGCTGCGTCGGCTTCGCCAAACTGGCGGCGTCACCGACTTCACCCACAGGTTTCGTGAGATCATCGCCAATTGTGGCTTTGCCTCCTACAAAATTTGGTTCCAATACAACAACGATGTCAAGGACGATGTCCGTGCAATGACAGTGATGCACGAATTCAACGATGACCTGTCGGGGATGATCGCAGCAGCAGATCGGTATGACTCGCGCGTGCACTAGGATCATGCCAACAGCCACAAATCTTCCAGTGGTGGTTACGGCAAGCTAGCCAAGAGCAACGACACGCCCATGGAGATTGGAGCATTGCAACAGTACAAGTGTTACAACTGTGGCAAACATGGCCAAATGGCGCGTCACTGCTGGCGTCCTAAGAAGGGCGACAACAAGGGTAAGCGACAAGGGAAGGGGAAGCAAGCCACGAAGGAAGCAGATAAAGCAACAAAGGAGTCGAGAAATTAGGAGAGCCGAGAGTACATGGCGTTACTCCCGGCTATTCTCATCCCAAACCGCCAGTTGATCATCCACTCAAACGCCTTGCGGAAATTAAGGGGGTTTCCGAGGTCAAGGCATGATATGCGGGGTATGAGATGGAGCAGCGCAGACTTCTCTTGGAGGTGCGAGTGAAAAGCATCAAAAGGAAGGTGGGGAGTCTGCTGGATTGTGGCGCAAGCCTTAGTTTTGTGAGCATGGAGTGTGCTTGGAAGTGGGGTCTTACGCTCATGAGCAAGAAGTGGACCGCTAACCAAGTGGACACCATGATTGAAATGAGTTACCTGGCCCGTCCCCTCTCCATTCACGGGAGGAAGCTTCGCATAATGATCGTATACCAGGTGTACCCGATGAAGTATTACAATGTGATCCTCTGTCGTGACTTCCTCCACAAGTACAATCCCACCGTCAATTGGGAGGCACGCACCATCTGAGTCAAGCTCGAAGACAATGAGTATCCCCTACCTACGTGGTCCGGGGAAGAGGCTCCAGAGGAGGAGACTTGCAAGGAGGAAGCGTCCCAGCAGTCGGCGTCTCGCAAGGAGGAAGTGGTACTGTTGACGCTTAAGTTGGTGCAGCTCAAGCGCGCGATTCAAAAGAAGGAACAGATTTTAATGGCGTTCATGCAGGATATGGAGGATGATTTCGAAGAATCTGAGGGTGTGGTGCCTGCTGTGGCGCATGGGGCGACTCGTGAGCAGCCGGGGGTCAAAGGCAAGTTTGCTGCAGTACCAGAGGGACTTCGAAAGGTGTGTACGGAGTTCGAGGACGTGTTCCCCGACACCCTCCCGATGGGTCTGCCACCAAAACGGGACGTGAATCATTGCATCGACCTCAAACCTAGAGCGCACCCGCCTGTTCGTGCAACGTATCGCATGAGTGACGTGCAACTGTAGGAGCTCAAGAAGTAGCTGACCGAGACGACGGAGCAAGGCTTCATCCGCCCATCCTCGTCTCCTTACGATGCAACTGTCTTGTTTGCGTAGAAAATCACACAGGAGATGTGCATGTGTGTGGACTACCGGGCGTTGAAAGAGTTGACCATCAAGAACCGGAACTCACTTCCATGAGCCAAGGAGCTCTTTGATTAGCTCCGTGCGGCTCGCTTCTTCACAAAGATCAACCTCCGTTTCGGCTACCACCAGATCCGCATCGCAACAGTTGATGTGGAAAAGATGGTTTTCCGCACCCGCTATGGTCATTACAAATTTCTCGTGATGCCTTACGGGTTGACCAATGCGCCAACCACCTTCATAACGGCGATGAACAATATCTTCAGGCTGTACTTAGATTATTTTGTGGTGGTTTACCTCGATGACATCTTGGTGTGTAGCAAGACAGAGGAGGAGTACAAGGAGCATGTGAAGAAGGTCCTCAAGATTTTGAGGAAGGAGAAGTTGTTTGCAAAGCTCACTAAGTGTGAGTTTGCGGTGGACAAAGTTGAATTTCTTGGACACATGATTGGCAATAGACAGATTCCCATGGACCCGCGCAAGGTGTGGGCCGTGCAAGAGTGGCCGAAGTTACGTAGTGTGCACAATGTGCAAGTGTTCCTTAGTTTTTGTAACTACTACCGTGGGTTTATCCTTGGCTATGCGAGAGTGTCAGCGTCACTCTCAAATCTCACTGACAAGGATCATGAGTGGAGTTGGGGAGTTAGCAAAAAAGAAGCCTTTGAGAAATTCAGAAGGGCTCTGACCTCCGCGCTGGCCTTGCACTTGGCCGACAGCGACCGTGAGTTTGAAATGGCAACGGATGCATCGGACCTGACCATTGGTGGGCTCCTTTTACAGGACTTTGGGAATGGATCGCCTACTACTCGAGCAAGTAGCATAGGGCAAAGCTGAACTACGCCACCCATGACAAGGAGACGCTCGTCGAGGTCACAGCCTTAAAAAACTGGCAGTGCTAACTTGAGGCGCGGAAATACACGGTATACACCGACCACCACGTGTTGAAGTACTTCAAGACACAGCCAAACCTGAGTCGACGGCAAGCGCTTTGGGTGGAGTACCTCGTGTTGCACTTCGACTATGAGATCGTGTACCGGCCGGGTCGCAGCAACCAAGCCGACACACTCTCACGGCGACTGGACCTGATTATGCGGGTCACGTCTCTCACTATCCACGAGGATGCTTTCTTTGTGAAGTTCTTCACGGAGGGATACGAGGCGCATGGGGAATACGACGCTTGGAGATTTTTCTTTGAGGCACCGTATTAGTGACAGCGAAACATGCAACAGGTGGTGGTTCCCAAAGTGCCCACGCTTCGGGAATTGAGTGCCATGACAGTGGCCCAAGTGGTCAATTCTCCACCGACAAGACATTGAACGGTAGCTAGCTTCTTTTGGCGGCCCACCATGTCGTCGGAGATGGCTGAATTCTGCCGGAGTTGTGACGTATTCCAGTGCCACAAGGCGTGGAGGACGAAGACCCCGGGTCTCCTCCAACCCTTGCCCATCCCCAAGCAGCCGTGGCAAGACATCTGCATGGATTTCATCATGGGTCTTCCCGCGATTGCAACAGACCACAATGTGCTGTTGGTGGTGGTGGATCACTTTAGCAAGATGTCGCATTCCATTCTGATGCGTGATATGGTGAGCACGGAAGGCACGGCTTGGCTATTCCTTGAGCACGTGGTGCGTCTCCATGGCGTACCGCGGTCCATTATGAGCGACCGTGACCTGCCCTTCACAAGCAAGTTCTAGCAAGAACTCATGGAGCGGCACGGCAGCAAGGTGCCCCCAAACTGACGGGCAAACGGAGCGGACGAACCAGACGCTGGAGCAGTTCCTCCTTACAGTGGGTGGTTTGGATGAGACGGCGTGGGTCCAGCGGTTGCCGATCCCTAGCCTGGTGTATAACTACACCACGCCCGCCTCCACCGGTAAGGTGCCACTTGAGGTGGAGAACTGGACGGTACCCGCCACGCTCCTCAGTTTGCACGTCACAAGCAACCTGCCCGCAACAGAGTCTACTGCACGTGACTTCAAGCCAATTTGGACGGCGACGCGACATGCATTGACAAAGGCGCAAGTGCAATAGAAAATGCAAGTGGACCGCCAATGCGCAGACGCAATGCTCGAGCTTGGTGATTGCGTGCATCTCAACGACGCACATGTCAAGCTTCGCGGGGTCTGGTCGGACAAGTTGAAACCTTGGTGGCTTGGTCCGTTCAAGGTGCTCGAACTGCGGACACCCGTGGTGGCGCGGTTTGCTCCTCCGTCTTCCATGCCAGTCCACGACGTGTTCCATATCTCCAAGATCAAGCTGTACCATGATCCAACCGAGCATTTTCCTGGCCGCAATTTCGAGCCTCACCCTCCGATGGTGACCAAGGGTGAGCAAGAGTTTAAGGTGAAGGCCATCCTTGACCACCGTCGTCATAACCATGGATGGGAGTACCTGGTCAAGTGGAAGGGCTATGATGCGGCCCACAACTCATGGGAGCCTGCACGCAACTTCAATGTTGGCGGGGTGAATGCCATCCTTCGCAGGTACCAAGAGCGAACCGGGACGGCTCGATCTTAAAAGGGGGGAGGGGGGTTAGTGTACGCCGGACAGTGCTAACGGCACTGATCACGGTGCGAGGCTTCCTTGAAGGTGTAACATGACTATGGATTTGGAATTTACATGGAAAACCGTGCAAAATCGACCCAAGAACGGGGTCGATCCATGAAGAATTGAGGAAGTTACGCCCGGCCAAATTTTGGACCGGCCGAGGGAAAAATAGGTGACGGGAATTCATCCCCAAGGACCAAGGCTCGACCCTCGGAATGCCCAACTAGGCCGAAGCGTGCCTTGGGGCCTGGTTAGGCAGTGAATTAAGGACCATTGAGGGCCAAGGGCGCTTCACAATGGCGCCCCGATGTGTTATTGCCAGAAGGGGCGCTTCAGGCGGCCGTCACCGCTGCTAGTGGTGTTGCCAGTAGCAGATTGCCGTGGTTCATGGAAACGTCCATATCTTGGCCGTTCATCCACGGAATGATGTGAGTATTGATGCGCTGGAAATCTTGGAAGATGAGCTACGTGATAGTGAGAAAATAACCTCATCCCAGGTACGTATGGAGCTGCGCACGGCTCGACGACCTCGGGTCGCCTAGGATATGTCATCATGTACATTTAGAATTGTCTGTTGACACTTGAATAACGAGTATAATTTATTGGTTTTTGCGCTCATTGTGCTCTGTTGTGTCCTCCCGGCTTGTGTACATCGGTGTGCAGATGACTGACGGCGAGACTCGACGCTGATGGAGTGTCGTCCGGTGGAGCCGACGCACGCTGAGGTCGTCTCGCAGTTCGCTGGAGCCTCCTCTCTCCGGCGACGTGTTCAGCTCCATCGGCAGGCCTCCTCGGCGGTCGCACTGCCGGCAGTCACTGCCACCGCAGTCGCTGTCTGCATGCGTCCAGCGCGTACTGTCGTGCCTGCGTCGTCATGCACTGCCTAGGGTCCCAGTTGCATGTTGCATGGCCTTGTTTGGCAGCATAAACCATCGTGGGCACTACCTGGGTTCAGGCTGCCATAACTCCTCGCTACTATTTTTCTAGCAGATTCTGACTGCACGGCTGCGTTCGCAGCGTCGGTATTATGGTATGGTCCAGTTTTCAGGCAAAATGGACGACGCCCGGGTTTTGGGCTGTCGGCTGTCTGGCAGGCCTCACCGAGAAAACCTGCCAGCCTGAACTGAGCTTTTTTCTGATTGGCTGATGAACTGAGTAACAAGCTCTACAGAGCTGGGGGGGGGCTAGAACTTGGAGGGGTCCCCCATTGCTGTTTATTCTTCATTCCTAATCAGTCATTATCAGTTTTCAGCTGCTTTCTAGCGCAAACTCTGGCGCGCGCGTTTCTGAGTAACAAAACCCAGAGCTTCCAGACTTAGACTCTAGAGCAGCAGACTGAGGAGGCAGCTGACTTAAGCAACGAGCGTGGAAGCCCGCACGCTGCATCAACAACGCTGTTGCCCCAACCTGCTGCATAGTTTCCATTTTGGTATCAGAGCCAGAGCGTAGCAGTAGCAGCAGAAGACTGGCGAACAGGCGCCAGACAACGCCGGCGGACCCCCATACGCGCCAGTGCAGGGGAAATGCTGCCGGATTTTTTCCGACAGCATTGACCCTCCTGGTAGTGGCGTCAGATTTTTTCCCACGGCCACTGGGCCAGGGGAAATGCTGCCAAATTTTTTTCGGCAGCACTGACCCCCACGCGTGACGCGAGGAGGTGAGCGCCAGGCGGCGTCTGACGTCTGTGGGCGACGACGCACGCGGCAACGTCACCCAGGTGCAGTGACTGGCACCGCCAGCAGCAGCAGGCAGAAGCAGCAGCTCGTAGCAGCCCGCAGCAGCAGCAGCTCGCAGCAGCAGCAGCAGCAGCCCGCAGCAGCAGCAGCTCGCAGCAGCAGCAGCAGCAGCAGCGTGCAACAGCATTAGCGTGCAGGAGCAGGAGGAGCAGCAGCAGCCCGCAGCAGCAGCCGGCTGCAGCAGCCCGCAGCAGCAGCAGGCAGCAGCCGCAGCACGCAGCAGCTGCAGCAGCGTGCAGCAGCAGCAGCGGGCTGCAGCAGCTGCTGTAGCGAGCTGCAGCAGCAGCAGCGAGCAGCAGCTGCCAGCCGCGGCTGCTGCTGCCCGCTGCTCGCAGCGAGCGAGCAGCGAGCAGCAGCCCGCTGCTGCCAGCAAGCAGCAGCTCGCTACTGCTGGGCGAGCAGCAGCCCGTTGCTCGCAGCAGACAGCGGGCTGCTGCCCGCTGTGTCACGGAAAAAAAAAAAGCAAAAAAAAAACAAAAAAAATTCCCCCACCCCCGCAGCTCGTTGTAGCAGCCTGCAGGTGCAGCGAGCAGCTGTTGCAGCACGCAGTAGCTGCAGCAGCACTCAGCTGCAGCAGCGAGCTGCAGCAGCTCACTGCTGCAGCAGCAGCAGCCACAACAACTGCTGCAGCTCGTAGCACGAGCAGCAGCAGCTACAGCACTCGCAGCAGCAGCAGCAGCAGCAGCAAACAACTACAGCAGCAGCAGCAACAGCAACAGCAGCAGCAGCTGCAGCAGCAGCAGCAGCAACAGCAGCAGCAGTAGCAGCTGCAGCAGCATCAGCACCAACAGCAGTAGCGGCGGCCCCAACATTCGCCGTTGCTTACGTCAGCACCCCTCTGCTAACGTCACTGCTGACGTCACTACTGACATCATAAAAAAAAGGAGGATGAAAGGGGAAAGGGGGAAGGCCAGAGGAGTGGGTAGACTTCCCACTCCCCCAAATTCCTGCTGAAGCAGCAACACAAAGACAACAACACAAAGAAAAAACACAGACACCAAGGCATGGCTGATAGTCCCGGCGAGGGGGGGTCCTCCTCTGATGGGGGGACCCCTACCCCTCCTTTCTTGCAGCGATTGCTGCAGCAGTAGCAGCAGCAGCAGCACCCGCCGCCGTTGCAGCAGCAGCAGCCGCCGCCGCCGCAGGACCAGCAACTGCCGCCGCCGCCGCAGCAGGACCAACCGCCGTCGCCACGGCAACATCAACTGCCGCCATTACAGCAGCAATAGCCACTGCCTCTACAGCATCAGCCGCCGCCGCTGCAGCAGCAGCCACCGCCGCTGCGGCAGCAGCAGCCGCCGCCTCTACAGCAGCAGCCGCCACCGCCGCTGCAGCAGTAGCCGCCGCCCATACAGCAACAGCCACCGCCGTTGCAGCAGCAGCAGCCGCCGCCTCTACAGCAGCAGCCTCCACCGCTGCAGCAGCAGCAGCCGCCGCCCATACAGCAGCAGCCACCGCCTCTGCAGCAGCACCAGCCGCCGCCCCTACAGCAGCAGCAGCAGCCCACTGGTAACGTTGGCGGCACCCCTGACCCACTTGCTTCTCTTCAGCAACAACCCGCCGCCTTGACATAGCAGCTTGCGGCGCTACAGCCAGTCGCCTCCCAAACCGCCACCAGCGCGCTGCCGTTGTTCATCCCTCCAGGGCACGCTAGCCCCGCGGTGTCTGTCGCCACATACTACTTAGCACAACAGCAGAATCAGTGCCAACGGCAGACAGTGACCTCCGTCCTTGGCCCCACTCTAGGTGCCGGCCGTAGGCAGAAGGACTTTGAGACGCTGCCACCGCCGCTTCAGGCCGGAGAGCAATTCCGGAGCTGGGAGCTCAGCTTCCGGATCTGGGCGCAGGGTGAGGGTCTGTGGGCCTACTACACCCTCTCTTACGACTCCACCCAGGCCGACCAGCTATATGACGCTGGTCGCGCCGTCCGCGCCCTTGTACCAGTTGCCCCTCCAGCTTCCCGCCTTGCCCTGGAGCCCTTCCTCGGCGACTTCACCGCCGGCGCCATCCCAGACCTGGCAGCCGCCTGGCACGTCATCACCAGACCCCATCGCCTGTCCAGCGACGCTGAGATCAGCCGTCTGCTCCAGGAGTTCAACTCCCTCCACATGGGGGAGGCCGAGACGGCCACTGCCTACTGGCAGCGAGCGGAGGACATCCTCCGTCGACTCGGCAAGTCGGCTCCACCCCCTCTGTCCGCGCTCCTCACCATCAAGCGCGGCGCCACCAGCGCATACGCTGACGTCTTCGTCCACTATCCTCAGGACGTTCTCACCACCATGGAGGCCCAGGGCACTCTCATGCCCTGGGCATACGAGCTCTTCCTCCGCATTGAGGAAGCTCGCCAGGAGTCCCAGCTCCATCGCGCAGAGGCCCTTGCATCCCCTGCCGTCGCCACCCCTGCCGTTGCCTCCGTGGCCGTTGCCTCCCTCGTCGCAGCTACCTCATCGCCCTCAGGGAAGAAGAAGAAAAGCCGGAACAAGAAGGGCAAGGATCCATCGCAACAGCAGCAGCAGCAGTCATCGACTGGTCTCAACGGTAGTGGCTCGGTCTGCCACAACTGTGGCCAGCCTGGGCACGGGTGGTACACGTGCCCTCTCCCGACGGACGAGGCCCGCGTCATCGCCACCATGCGACGCCAGCGGGAGCGCCGCCTCGCCTCTGCTGCCGTCGCTGCTGCTGGTCCTACCACTCCGACCTCGTCCAGCACCGCTCCCACTCCGACGACTCCGCCTGTCCTGTAGCCACCCGCGCCGCAGCAGTACTACCCACAGCAGTACTACCCTCAGCCGTCGGCACCTCCGCCTCCTTCGTCGGCTCAGTCACCCTACTACCCGGGCTCCGGCGCCGTCACTCCGCATTCTGTCTACACTCCTGGGCCGTCATCCCGAGAGCGTCAGCTGGAGCAGTTCATCGCGCTCCAGCTTGGCCTCCCTCGCCTGCCTCCCCAGGGAAGTGCGAGTTGCGTCACCTCCTGCCCTCCAGCCCATCCCTGCCTGACTGAGACTGAGTTGCGGTCATGTCCAGTTTCCTCGTCTGTCTCGTCGTCTCCCGTGATCTCATCCACCCCACTCCTTGACGACATTGCATGGCTTGACGACTGGCAGTCTCGTTTCTCGCCTCCGTCCACCGTGTCCGCGTCCCTCGCGTGTTGCCATGTGACCGTGACTGATCTGGCGACCCCTGTCCAGGACCCTGCTGAGACCTGGATCATCGACTCCGGGGCCACGCATCACATGACGGCCTCTCGCGAGGCCTTCAGTATGCTCGGTCCCGTCGGCGATGTCTCCGGTGTTCGGACGGGCTCCGGACAGGTGTTGCCGGTCCGTGGGGTAGGCGTTGTTCGTTTCCGTGGTCCGGCCGGTGACGTCTTTTTGACCGATGTTCTCTTCGTCCCTGGTCTCGAGCTCAGCCTCCTGTCCGTGACNTCCCGTCGGCGATGTCTCCGGTGTTCGGACGGGCTCCGGACAGGTGTTGTCGGTCCGTGAGGTAGGCGTTGTTCGTTTCCGTAGTCCGGCCGGTGACGTCTTTTTGACCGATGTTCTCTTCGTCCCTGGTCTCGAGCTCAGCCTCCTGTCCGTGACTGCCCTTGACCGCATGAGCATGGACGTTGTGCACTCACGTGGTGTCGGCACTGTGTCGTTGCGTCCGTCGGGTCTTGTCGTACTGCACGCCACCGCCTGTGGAAACTTGTGGCACGTTCCCCGCCTCGCTTCTTCCCCTCCCGTCTCCTCCCCGTCGGCTGCGACCGGTCATGTGTTCGTCACCAGCACGCTTTCTCCTCAGCACACCCGCCTCTTGCACCACCGTCTTTGCCACGTCCACTCTGCCGCAGTAGAGAGCATTCTCCGCACCCAGCCGGCCAAGGGCCTTGATCCGGAGACCTTCCCTCTCCCATGCCCCACTGAGTGCATTGACTGCGCTCAGGGAAAGCTGCACCGGTCCACGTACCCCCTCTCTTCCTCACGGGCGTCCGCCCCCCTTGACCTTGTCCACTCGGACGTCATGGGCCCTCTCCCCACCGAGTCCGTCGGTGAGCATGGCCGCTATGTCCTCACTCTGACGGACGACTACTCTCGCTACCGTTGGGTCTTCTGCCTTCGGCAGAAGAGCTATGTCACCCGAACCATTCAGGACTGGCTTGTCCTCGTGGAGCGCGAGTGTGGCCGCCCCCTACGTCGCTTTCGCTCCGATCGCGGTGGCGAGTACCTGGGTGAGGCCACGACCTTTCTCGCCTCCCGCGATATCCGCCATGAGACGTCTGCGCCCTACACACCCGCCCAGAACGGCGTCTCCGAGCGGTGGAACCGCACCATGGCGGACGCCGTCCGCACCATGCGGGTCGAGTCCGGTCTCTCCGATGGCTTCTACTTTGAGGCCATGGCCTACATGACCTGGGTCTGGAATAGGGTTCCCCACGGTCCCCTTCCCCGCCAGTCCACGCCCTATCAGCACTGGTGCGGTCGGCGCGCTGACCTCCGCCCGGCTCGCGTCTGGGGCTGCGTAGCCGTTGTCTGGCTGCCGGCTCCACAGCAGGGTGGCAAGCTTGCCCCCCGCGGATGCCCCTGCACCTTTCTCGGTGTGTCTCGTCAGTCCAAGGCCTGGCGCTTCTGGGACCCATCCCGACACTTCATCGTCGAGTCCCGCGATGCCCTCTTTTTCGAGGACCTATTTCCCCGCGACCTCATCCGCTCCGGCTCGTCCGTGTCCCTCCCGTCGCGTGGGGGAGTGGTGAGTCTGTCCTCCGTCCTGTCGCTTCCGGGTGACACATCACTCCGTCCCTCTGAGCCGGTAGCCCCGGTCGCGGCCACTGGCCCCTCCGAGCCAGCTGACCCAGTCGCGTCTACTGGGCCCCCCGGGCCGGCAGCCCCAGTCGCGTCCGCCGGCTCCTCCGGGCCAGCAACCCTAGTCGTGTCTACTAGCCCTTCCGGGCCGGCAGCCCCAGTCGCGTCCGCCGGCTCCTCCGGGCCGGCAACCCCAATCGCGTCTACTGGCCCCTTCGGGCCGGCAGCCCCAGTCACGTCCGCCGGCTCCTCCGGGCCGGCAACCCCAATCGCATCTGCTGGCCCCTCCGGGCCGGCAGCCCCAGTCGCGTCCGCTGGCCCATTCGGGCCGGCAGCCCCAGTCGCGTCCGCTGGTCCCTCCGGGCCGGCAGCCATAATCGCGTCCGCTGGTCCCTCCGGGCCGGTAGCCCCTGTCGCTTCCGATGGCCCCCCCGGGCCGACGTCTCCAGTCGCGTCCGCTGGCCCCTCCGGGCCAGCAGTTCCAGACGTGTCCACTCGCCCCTCTGGGCCGGCAGCCCCAGCTTCGTCCGCTGGCCCCTGTGGCCCAGCAGCGCCTGTTGCGTCTACAGGCTCCTCTGGACCAGTAGCACCGTCCATCTCTGTCGGCCCGTCGGACTCAGCACCATCTTCTGCCCGACTGTGCTACACACGTGGCCCAGGTGGCAGCCTCCGACCTCGGCCAACAGTGAGCGCGCAGACTGTCGCTCCCCGTTCCGTGGTGCCTCGACCCCCTGTGGCTCAACGTGTCTCCTCCACTCCCACGATCGTGAGTGGGGACCCTGGCACAAAGGCTCTCGGCCTGACCACTTCTGCCATTATCGCAGATCTTCACCCGGGCTCTGCATTGGGGTACGCCATGCTTCATCACGAGCATCGGCATGCTGTTGTGGCCGCACTCGCACGCATCCCACCTGGGGCTCGTGATGCACATGCCCTCTCAGTCCGGTCCANACGCGAGGCTCGAGCCTCCCCTGAGGCCGCACATTGGGATGCTGCCTGTGCCGAGGAGCTCGCCGCTATCCGACAGCACCACGTGTATGACCTCGTCGACCTCCCTCCAGGTCGGAAGGCCATCGGTGCCAAGTGGGTCTTTCGGCGTTAGTGGAAGCCTGACGGATCCTTGGACAAGTACAAGGCCTGTCTCACAGCAAAGGGGTTTGCTCAGGTCCCTGGGATCGACTACGACCAGATCTTCACCCCAGTTGGCCGGTTCTCCACTAGCCGGGCATTGTTCAGCCTGGTTGCCGAGCACGGGTGGGAGATGCATCAGATGGACGTGAGCAACGCATTCCTCCATGGCTCACTGGAGGGTGAGGAGCTCTACATGACGCAGCCCCCAGGCTTCGACGATGGCACTGGGAGAGTTTGGCGGCTGCGGAAGGCCCTCTATGGTCTGAAGCAGTCGCCTCGGTGCTGGAACCAGGAGATCAGCAGTACGCTTCTCCGTGGCGGCCTCCAGCGCAGAACCGCTCACCCCGCACTGTTCATCAGCACGCGAGGTCAGACCTTCGCCGCGGTCCTGGTCTACGTAGACGATCTCCTCATTGCGTCACCAGACGCGACAGCCATCCAGCACGTCAAGGACCTACTGCACGCTGCCTACCAGATGAAGGATCT
>SZWC01000769.1:55530-70770 GCA_023375785.1 Penium margaritaceum | reverse complement strand
TGGGGGAGCGCTTTGCCGACCTCCTCGCGGCCGTCCGCACGGCCTCCACGCCCATGACCCCTGAGGGGCAGGCCGCCCTGAAAGTCGATGACCCAGCGGACCTGGGGGAGCCAGTTGATGTGACCCTGTACCTGCGAGTCATCGGCTCGCTCATGTACTTGGCCACCACGAAACGGCCCGACATTGCCTTCACTGTCAACCTGCTCGCCCAGTTCTCGCAGGCTCCGCGCCAGCGAACACTGGAGGCCGCAGTCCGGTGTGTGCGCTACATTGTGTCCACCGCACGCTTCGGCCTGTGCTTTCGCGAGCAGGTGTCTGTTGTGCTCGATGGGTACACAGACAGCGACTGGGCATGGAGTCCAGATGGCAAAAGCCGCACCGGCTACATCTTCCTCATTGGAGGCACTGCAGTGTCCTGGCGAAGTGGGAAGCAGGGATGTATCGCACGTAGCACTGCTGAGGCAAAGTATGTTGCCCTAGGCGCCGGTGCAACGGAATGTGTCTGGCTCGTCCGTCTGTTGCGTGAACTGCGTCAGTCCATTCCCCCCGTGGTTCTCCAGTGTGACAACATGAGCGCGGAGGCCATCGCCAAAAACTCAGGTGTGTTCCATGCACGCACGAAGCACATCAATGTCGAGCATCACTTCCTGCGAGACCTGGTTGATCGTGGTGAGATCCGAGTCGTCCACGTGAGCACTGACAGGCAGTGCGCGGATTTTCTGACCAAGGCTCTAGGTCGTTCGAAGTTTCATGCGGCCACTCGTTCCGTTGGACTCTGCCCCATCCCTGTTGCAGGTTGATTCCTCATGTGCCACCCTGTATGTGCTGTGCATACCGCTTGCAGCAGCTGTGCGTTTCCTGCTCTGTACAGAGTCAGTGTCTGCATGTGCATGGACGTTTTTCGCCCTCCGGTCATGGGGGAGTGTTGTTGTGTGTGTCGTACACAGCTTACGGTGACCCCTCGGCTCATGTCCATTCACGTGCAGATCCCTGAGACAGGCGACGAAGGCAGCAGGCCGGCAGCCGGTGGCGACGGGCGCCCAGAAGACTTCCGTATTTTGTAGACTCGTGCTGTGTCAGAGCACGTAGGCGTGTAGCCTATCAGGATGTATATCTCGTCGACGTGGCCGTTCTGGTTCAAACGGATCGTCGTTCTGACGAGTCTGCAGGGAATTGTGACCAAAACTGTGTTATTGCCACTGTCCTGTCCTGCTAGAAAAATAGCGCCGTTGTGCGCTGTGTGTGTGTGTGTGTGTGCATCCACTAGGTCCGTGGCACTATATAGGTTGGCCAGACCTCAGTTGTCATTTCTCTCTGCACATTTAAACAGTTGCAGCTTCTGACACTTGTGTTCGTGTCCCTAGCCAACCCCTTGCTGTTCTCACCTCCACCTGTGTGTGCCAGTGAGTTAGCTAGCTGGCTTGCGTTGCCACGCTAGCAACAGCAGTGCTAGGAGCTGTCTTTCACTAGCGTCTACGCTAATCCTTGGTACCAACATTGTTAGAAAATCACCAAACTTGGACCCTAGGCATGACATAGCGCTGCGAACACAACAGTGCAGTCAAACACGGCGCTGGATGTGTGCAGACAGCATATGCAGCGACTGTGCCTGCCGACGGCACGACTGCCAAGGAGGTCTGCCGATGGAGCTGAGCACGTTGGAGGGAGGAGGCTCCAGCAAACTGCGTGTAGGCCTCAACGTGCGTTGGCTCTAGTGGTGTTAAAATCGAGATCGAGACCAGTCTCGGACTCGATTGTCTCGATTTTGTCTCGTCTCATACTCTCGTATCGCACTAGTCGAGAAAATCTCGTTTTGTCTCGCACGAAACGAGATGAGACCGAGACCAGTCTAGTGTCATGCGAGATCGAGACGAGATTCGCGTACCGAAGTGGAATCTCATTTTTTTAGAAGCATGCCACGTGTAGAGAATCTTTCACAAACACTCCCGCACTGCATATTCGTTGTCAAGCGACGGTCGTGGAGGGTCAACAAGAATAACTGAATTCAAAATAATCGCAATATTTTTATTTGTACAAACTCATGAACTTGTCGTCAGTTTACATCGTTGACTTAGTGAATAGTCCTCGCTTCATTGCAGACGATGGTTGAATGCACTAGTCGCATTTTTTTGTTCAATTCCACGTCGTCTATTGACGCACTTCTGTGTCTGGCAGTCAATACTTGTAGTGGTTGCGCAAGGTGGCAGCATAGAACCTTATGTTATCCTCATTGCATGTCCCCATATCAAGTTTTCGTGGTTTGACATACAAACGGGTGGGTCTGAACATAAAACAAGGTTGGGTGTAGTTGTTTGCGAGAAAACTATTCATGTGGTGGGAATGTAGTCAGCCGCGAGCTGGATGCGTTCCAGCTGCCCGTTTTATCACGTAGCCTGTCCCTCGTTGTGGTCTAAAATGCGAGATTTTGTTGAAGGTGAGTGAGACCGAGACGAGATCGAGACAGTCAAAACACAAATCGCTACGAGACCGAGATTTTATCGACTCTAAACCCGAGACGAGACATATCGTACATATCGCGTCTCGCCGTCAGTCATCTGCACACCGATGTACACAAGCCGGGAGGACACAACAGAGTACAAGTGAGAGATGTGAGACAAAAACCAACACTCCCCCATGACTCACAGGCGTAGTTCACATGGACGGGCAGAGAGCGCAGAGACCAAGCAAACGGGGAGAGAGAGAACCTCACACATGCACACTGACTGCACTCACAGCCTTCTTGAACGAGTCACGCTTCAGTGCCTTGGTCAGAAAATCAGCCAACTATCGTGCTGTCTCAACCCACACAATGCTGATAATACCGTCATGCAACAACGAACACACATAGTGATACTCGACACTGATGTGCTTTGTGAGAGTGTGATGCACGCCGCCATTTTCAGCAATGGCCATGGCACCTTCATTATCATAGTTCAATGTGATGTACGGGACTGACTAACGCAACTCAGACAACAGGTGGCGCAACCACACGCTCTCACAAGCGCCAAAAGCAAGGGCCACATACTATGCCTCAGAAGTGCTGCGTGCAATGCAGCCTTGCTTGCTGTTGCACCAAGATACAACCATTTTGCCAACAAGGAAGATCCAGCCAGTACAACTCTTGCCGTCCTGACTGCCGGCCCAGTCACTATCGGTGTATCTTGTTGTCACAATGGACGGTTATCGACGGAACATGAGGCATCGCCATGGGATAGAGACGATGTAGCGCAATACTTGGATTGCGACCTCAAAGTGGAGGTGATATAGCTCCTGAGAGAACTGTGCCAGGAGGTTGACGTCGAACACAATGTATGCACGCGTCGTCATCGCCCGGAACATCAGTGTCTCGATGACGCATAAATGCGTAGTTACGTCTACCAGCTCCTCCACCATGGCTGGATCAGAGCTTTTGAGCATCGTCCGAGCATGGGGCGACGTGGGTGAGGATGCTCTCGGCAAAGGGGCAGGTCCTCAACGAAGCGCTTGGACAAGGTCTGGAAGTAGGCGACCTGATGGACATGCGGGATGCCCGTTGAGCGATCATGCTCAAGCTCCATGCCCAGAAAGGCTCGTGCCGAGCCGAGTTCCTTCATCTGGTAGGCAGCATGTAGTAGGTCCTTGACCCGCTGGATGGTGGCTACATCTGGCGATGCGATGGGAGGTCATCGACATAAACCAAGACAACGACGAGGGTTTGACCTCACGGACTGATGAACAGCGCGGGGTCGGCAGAGCTATAAAGGAGGCCACCGTTGAGAAGCGTATGATTGGTCTCCTGGTTCTAGTAGCGCGGTGATTTCTTCAAGCCATAGAGGGCCTTCTCTAGCTTCCATATGTTGTTGGAGCCATCATCGAAGCATGGAGGCTGCACCATGCAGAGCTGCTCGCCCTCTAGTGATCCATGGAGGAAGGCGTTGCTCACATCCATCTGATGCAGTTCCCACACGTGTTGGGAAACCAGGCTGAACAACGCCCGGCTGGTCGAGAACCGACCAACCGGGACGAAGATCAGGTCATAGTCGACCTGAGCAAACTCCTTGGCTGTGAGACGGATCTGTACTTGTCGAAGGACTCGTCTGGCTTCCATTTTTTCCAGAGATCCCACTTTGTGTCGATGGCCTTACGGCCCGGGGGGAGGTCAACGAGCTCATAGACATGATGTTGCCAAATGGTGGCAAGCTCGTCGGCGCATGCAGCCTCCTAGTGAGCAGCCCCGGGAGACGACCCAGCCTCACGTAGGGTGACTGGGTCCTCTGGTCGCTCCGTGGGACAGACAGTGAGGGCGTGTGTGTCCCCTGTCCCTTGTGGTATTCAAGTGAGCGTGGCCGCAATGGCATACCGGTGCTCCTGATGGAGCAAAGCATAACCCAAAGCTGACCCTGGATGTAGGTCAGTGATGACTCACAGTGTGGCCAAGCCAAGAGCTTGGTGCCAAAGTCCCCTCTCACGATTATGGAAGTGGGTGTGACATGAGGTGAGGAGCCTCGTGGGATGACAGGGGGTCGTGGCGCGAGAGGATGTGAGGAGGCGGCTTGAGTGCTCACTATCGGCCTAGGTCGAAGGCTCCTCTCCGGACTGCATGTGTAGCGCGCCGATATGGACGGGGCAGCTGGCTCTAAGGAGCTCGCGGACACGGACGGGGCACCTGACCCTGAGGGGCTGGCGGACACGGATGGGGAAGCCGGCCCTAAGGAGCTGGTGGGCACAGATGGGGCAGCCGGCCCTGAGGGGCTGGCAGACACGGACGGGGCGACCGAACGTGAGGAGCTGGCGGATACGGAAGGGACAGCCGACCCGGAGGGGCTGGGGGACACACACGGGGCGGCCGGATGTGAGGGGTTGGCGGTCACGGACGGGGTAGTCGACCCTGAGGGGCTAGCGGGCACGGACGTGGCAACCAACTATGAGGGGCTGGCAGATAGAGATGGGGTGGCCGACCCTGATGGGCTGGCGGACACGGACGGGACAACCGACTGTAAGGGGCTGTCGGACACATATGGGGCAGCCGGTCCTAAGGGACTGACAGACACGGACGGGGCAGTTGGCTCTGAGGGGCTGTCGGACAGAGATGGGACAGCCAAACCTGAGGGACTGACGGACAGGGAAGGGGCAGCCGGTGCAGACGGACCCGCGGGCACAGACGATGGAATGCCGAGACGCGGCTAGACGGAGGACGGACCCACCAATCCTCCACGCAACGGGAGGAACATCGACGCGCCAGAGCAAACGAGGTTGCGAGGAAACATGTCCTCAAAGAAGAGGACATCCCGGGACTCGACGATGTAGTGCCTCGTGGGATCCTAGAAACGCCATGCTTTTGACTGACGCGAAATGCCAAAGAAGGTGTAGGGATGCCCGTGAGGCTCCAGCTTGCCACCCTGGTGTGAAAAAAACAACCACACGGTATCTACGCAACCCCAGACCCGGGCCGGATGCAGGTCGGCTTGCTCTCCACACCAGTGCTGGTATGGTTTAGACTGATGGGGAATGGGTCCGTTGGGAATTTGGTTCTAGACCCACATCATGTAGGTCATGGCCTCGAAGTAGAAGCCGTTGGAGATGTCGGATTCGACCCGCATGGTGCGAACGGCGTCGGTCATGGTGCGGTTCCAACGCTCAGAGACGCCGTTCTGGGCATGTGTGTAAGGCGCTGACGTCTCATGATGGATACCACGAGAGGCGAGGAAGAGAGTGGTCTCCCCCAGAAACTCACCCCCGCAATCGAAACAGAAGCGGCGGAGGGGGCGACCACACTCGCGTTCAGCACGGATGAGCCAGTCCTGAATGGTGGGAGCGACGTCGCTGTTCCGCCAAAGGCAGAAGACCCAGTGAAAGCAAGAGTAGTCGTCCGTAAGTGTTAGGACATAACGACCGTGCTTGGTAACCAACTTTGCCGGGAGTGGATCCATGAAATTAGAGTGGACCATGTCAAGCGGGACTGTCGCTCGAGAGGCAGAAGGGGGTAGGTGGAACGGTGCATCTTCCCCTGAGCACAATCAATGCACTCAGTGGGATACGACAGAGGAGAGGATGCTAGCAACAGCAAGGGAGTGGACGTGATAGAGGTGGCGATGCAGGAGATGTGTGTGCTGCAAAGACAATGTGCTAGTAAGAAACACATGGCCAGTGTCGACGATGAGGAGGGGACAGAGACAGAAGCGGACAGGCGCAGTACGTGCCACAAGTTGCCACGGGCGGTGGCATGCAAAACGATACAACGTGACGGATGCAACGACAAAGTGCCCATACCACGCGAGTGCATAACGTTCATGCTCATGCGATCAAAGGCGGTAAAAAACAGGAGGTTGAGTTGAAGGCCAGGGACGAAGAGGACATCTGTCACGAAGACACCACTAGTAGGACCATGGAAACGAACGACGCCGATACCACGAACGGGTAACACCTGACCAGAACCCCTTGTTCCATCGATGACGGAACAAGGACATTGAAGGCCTCATGCGTGGCCCCGGAGTCGATGATCCATGTTTCTGACGGATCCTGGACCGGTGTGGCTAGATTACTGACACACATGGCAATGGGCAAGTGACGCTGACGCGGTGGACGGAGGTGCGAACCGGGACTGCCAGTCATCTAGCCAGGCGACGTCATCACGAAGAGGAGCGAGTGGGAAAGACATGTCAGAGGATGGTGTGGATGAAGATGCAGGACACGACTGTAGCACAGACTCTGTCATGTAGGATAGGGAGGAACTAGTGACTACACAACTTGCACTTCCGTGGGGAGGTGGGTGAGGAAGGCCGAGCTTAAGTACGATGAACTGCTCCAGCTGACGCTCATGGGTGGAGGGTTCGACGGAGTAGACGGACTGTGGTGTAATGGCGCCAGAGTCCAGGAAGGAGGAGGAAGATATTTCCGGAGGCGCGAGTGACGGAGGAGCAAGCACGGACGGCTACGAAAGATATTGCGGTGGAGCCGTCGCGAGTGGCGTAGGTGTAGTAGGAGCAACGACGGTCACGACAGTGGTTACAAGGCGACGCTCGTGCTGGCGACGCATTGTGACGATGATGCGAGCCTCATTGGTCAGGAGCGGACACGTGTACCACCCGTGTCCTGACTGGCCACAGTTGTAGCAGACAAGGTTGGCGCTGCCGGATCCGCTAGACTGCTGTTGAAGGCCCTTGCCCTTCTTTCCCCTGCGCTTCTTCTTGCCAGACGGGGTGGCGTCAGAAGACGCTGCTGCTGCTGGGGAGGCAACGGCAGTGGAGGCGATGGCAAGAGAGGCGAGGGACTCTGTGCAATGGATGTGTGACTCCTCACGAGCTTCTTTGATGCGGAGGAAGGCCTCGTATGCCCTGGGCATGAGGGCATCCAGGGAAGCCATTGTCGTGAGGACGTCTTGGGAGTAATGAACAAAGACGTCAGAGAAGGGGTCGGTGGTTCTGCGCTTCATAGTCAGAAGCACGGAGAGAGGGGATGGTGTGGCGTCTTTGAGGCGACGAAGGATGTCCTCTGGATGCTACCAGTAGGAGGTGACCGTCTTGGTCTCCCCCATGCTGAGGGAGTTGAACTCCCAGATCAGGCTGCTGGTCTCGGCGTCACTAGACAGGCAATTAGGGCGCGTGAGTATGTGCCACGATGATGCCGGGTCAGGGAGAGCGCCAGTGGTGAGGTCGTCCAGGAAGGGCTCAAGGGCGAGACGTGTATCTGGAGGGGCCACAGGGACGAGGGCACGCACTGCGCGACCAGCGTCATACACCTAGTCGGCCTGGGTGGATTCGAAGGGTAGGATGTAGTAGGGCCACAAGCTCTCGCCCTGTGCCCAGATCCGAAACTTGAGCTCCCAGCTTTGGAACTGGTCGTCAGCCTGTAGCGGCAGTGGGGTTTCGAAGTCCTTTGGCCTGCGGCCGGTACCCGAAGTAGGGCTTAGGACTGACGTCATCGTCTGCTGTTGGCGCTGGGTGTGTTGTTGCGCTAGGCACTACTTGACGTAGGAGACTACAAGGCTCGCGTACCCGGGTGCGACAAAAGGTGCTTGCTGACGTTGCTATTGCTGCTGTGGCGGCTACTGCTCCTACTGGTGCTGCGGTGGCTGCTCATGCTATTGCTGCGACAGCTACTATGGCAATGGTATTGGCTGTTGCAATGCTGCTAGCTGCTATATCAACGTTGCGAGGTACCGGAACAAAGTGGTGAGTGGATCTGTCATGCCAGCATGACCTACATTAGAGTCGACGGGGTGTTGGTGGTGCTACTACTGCTCTTGCTGCTACTGATACTACTGCTACTATTGTGGCTGTTGCTGCTACTGCCCCTGCTGCTGTTACTACTGCTGCTGCTGCTACGGCTAGTGATGTTGCTGCTGTTGCTACTACTGTCACGACTGCTACTGCTGCTGCTGCTACAATGACTATAGTTGTTGCAGGGACGGTGTTCCTCCAACAGAGGAGGAACTCTCTTCATTCTCTACCATGGTATTTTATTTCTAATCCTTGTTCCCTCTTTTTTGTATGATTCTGATGTCAGCAGTTACGTTAGCCTAGGATGGCTGACGTTGGAAGTGACGTCAGCTGAGGATGGCTGACGTGAGGTGCGGAGGTTGCTTGAGCTGATGTTGTGTCAGCTACAGGATAGCTGTTGCTGCTGCTACAGCTGTTGCCATTGCTATTGCTGCTATCGGTCTGCTGATGCAGCTGTTGCTACTGCCGCTTCTGGTATTGCTGTGGTCGTTGTAGCAGCAGCTACTACTACTGCTGTAGTACCTACTACTACTGCTACTCCTGCTACAGTTGCTGCTACTATTGCTACTACAGCTATTGTTGCAGCAGAAGCTACTACTGCTGCTACTACAGCTGAGCTAGTATGTGCTATTGCGGCTGCTGTGACTGATGTAGCAGCTGTGATGGTGGCTGCAGCCGCGATAGGACCGCCTACGGGTTGGGGGAATTTTTTTTGGTGTGTTTCTCCTTTTTTTTCTTCATTCTTCACAACTAGTTGGCTGCTCGCTGTGAGCAGCAAGCTACGAGCAGCGAGCTTGGTGCTCACCGCTCGTTGCTTGCTATGAGCTGTGAGCAGCAAGCTTGTTGCTCGCAGCTCGCTGTTTGCTACAAGTTGTGGGCTGCGAGCAGCTGCAACTATTGGTCGTTGCTACAGCTACTGCTACTGGCTGCTACTGGTTGTTGCTCGCTACTGCTGCTGCTGCTATTGCTGCCAGTTGCTGCTACTGCTCACTACTGCTGCTGCTATAGTCAGCTATTGCTGTTGCTGGCTGTTGCTGCTCACTATTGCTGCTACGAGCTGCTGCTGCTGGCTGCTACTGCTGCTTGCTGCCGCGGACTGCTATTGCTACGAGCTGCCGCGAGCTACTACTGCTGCTGGCTGCTGCTGCTATGCATAGCTGCTGCCACTGTCTGCTACTGTTGCAAGCTGCTGCTGCTGTTGCAGGCTGCTTGCTACTGCTGCCAGTCATTGCACCTGGTTGACGTCGCCACGTGCGTCATCGCTAGCAGGTGCGTGATGCGGCCTGCCGCTCACCTCCTTACGTTACTCGTGGGGGTGAGTGCTGCCGGAAAACGTCTGGCAGCATTTCCCTACGCCCAATGGCCGTGGGAAAAACTCCGAGGCCGCCACCAAGGGGGTCAACGCTGCCGGGAAGAATCCGGCAGCATTTCCCCTGCACTGGTGCGTATGGGGGTCCGCCGGCGTAGTCAAGAACATGTACGCCAGTTATCTGCTGCTGCTGCCGCTGCGTTCTGGCTCTGATACCAAGTTGGAATCTATTCTAAAGCGCAGGTTGGGGCAGCTGCGTTGTTGATGCAGCGTGCGGGCTTCCATGCTAGTTGCTTAGTCTGCTATCCCCTTATTCTGCCACTCTAGAGTTTAAGTCTGAGTGCTCTGGGTTTGTTGCTTCGAGATGCACGCGCCAGTTTTAGCGCCAGAAAGCAGCTGAAAACTGGAAGTAACTGACAAAGAAACAAGGATGAGCAACAATGGGAGACCCCTAAAAATTCTAGCTCCCCCCCCCGCTCTGTAGGGGTTGTTTCTCACTTTCTAAGCCAATTAGAAAATAGACATATTTTCTTGTAGGCAAGGTTTTCTCGGTGAGCCTTGCTAGACGGCCGACGGCCTAAACCTGGGCGTCGTCCGTTTTGCCTGAAAACTGGACCATACCATAATACGCACGCTGTGAATGCAGTCATGTGGTCAGAATCAGCTAGAAAAACATCAGTGAGGAGTTATGGCTGCCTAGACCCAGGCAGCGTCTTCGCTAATTCCCAGTACCAACAGTGCGAAAAAAACACTAAACTTGGATCCTAGGCATGACATAGCGCTGCGAACGCAATAGTGCAGTCAAAAACAGCGTTGGACGTGTGTAGACAGTATATGCAGTGATAGTGCCTACTGGCGGCAAGACTGCCGAGGAGGTCTGCCGATGGAGCTGAGCACGTTGGAGGGAGGAGGCTCTAGCAAAGTGTGCGTAGGCCTCAGTGTGCGTCGGCTCCACTGGAGGACACTCCATCACTGTCACGTCTTGCCATCAGTCATCTGCACACCGATGTACACAAGATGGGAGGACACAACAGAGTACAAGTGAGAGATTTGAGACAGAAACCAACAGAGAAAAGCTAGAAATCCTAGACTAGTGTGGCGTGTTGGGGCTGCAACATCACTGGAGTAGGCATGACTCCACGCTTGTTGCTTTGCATTACTGCCCCCTTCCGTTGCTTTGAGTCTGTGAGAGAGAAAACTGCGCTTTGAGGAGTTAGCGCCAGAAAATAAGATAAAGCTAGAGAAAACTCATTAGCAACTGAGAATGAACAATAATGGGAGACTTCTTCAAGAACTAGCTCTCTCTCAACTCTGTAGAGCTTGTTACTCAACTTACCAGCCAATCAGAAAAATGACCTATTCTCTAGCAGGTAGGCTCATGGACGCACACCTACCACACTCACAATCTTCTTGAACGAGTCGCGCTTCAGTACCTTGGTCAAGAAGTCAGCCGACTGCCGTGCTGTCTCAACACACATAATGCTTAAGCTACCATCGTGCAACAATGAACGCATATAGTACTACTCAACGTTGATGTGCTTTGTGCGTGTGTGATGCACGCCGTCATTGTCGGCAATGGCCATGGCACTCTCGTTGTCATAGTGCAACGTGATGGATGCAACAAATTGATGCAACTCGGACAACAAACGACACAACTACACGCTTTGACACACGCAAGAACCAAGAGCCACATACTCAGCCTCAGCAGTGCAGCGTGCAAGGCAGCCTCGCTTGCCACTATGCCATGACAAAGCCGTGTCGCCAAAGAGAATGATCCAGCTAATGCGGCTCTTGCTGTCCAGGCTCCCGGCCCAATTAGTATCAGTGTAGCCCACTGTGACAACGGACGACTGCCGACGGTACATGAGGGCTCATCGTGGAGTCAAGACGACATAGCGTAGCACACAGATTGCGGCCTCAAAATGGAGGTGACAGGGATCCTAGGAAAATTGGACCAGGAGGTTAACGACAAACACGATGTCCGACCGTGTCGTCGTTGCGAGGAACATCAGTGACCCAATGACTCTCATATATGTGGTCACATCAACTGGCTCCCCCAGAACAGCTGGGTCGAGGCTCTTCAACTTTGCCTGGCCATTGGGGAACATGTGTGAGGACGCCATCGGTACGGGGGGCAGGGCCTCGGTGAACCAAGCGGATAGGATTTGGACGTAGGCGGCCTGGTGGATGTGCAAGATCCCCTGGAAGCGGTCATGCTCCAACTCCATGTCCAAGAACACTCGGACAAGCCCGAGGTCCTTCATCTGGTAGGCAACGTGCAGCAGGTCCTTGATGCGTTGGATGGCAGCTACGTCCGGCGACCTAATGAGGAGGTCGTTGACGTAGAGTAGGACGGCAACGAAGGCCTGGATTCACGGGCTGATGAACAGTGTGGGGTCTGTAGTGCTGCAAAGCAGGCTGCCGCTTAGAAGCGTGAGACTTATCTCTTGGTTCCAGCAGCGAGGCGAGTGCTTGAGGCCATAGAGAGCCTTCCGTAGTCACCAGACCCTATGAGTGGCATCGTCGAAGCTTGGGGACTGCACCATGTAGAGTTCATCACCTTCTAATGAGCCATGGAGAAAGGCGTTACTCATGTCCATCTGATGCAGCTCCCACCAGTGCTGGGCAACCAGACTGAATAACACCGGGCTAGTAGAGAACCAGCCGACCGGAGCGAAGATCTGGTTGTAGTCGACTCGAGGGACCTGAGCAAACCCCTTGGCCGTAAGACGGGCCTTATACTTGTCCAGGGATCTCTCGGGATTCCATTAGTGCCGAAGGATCCACTTGATGCCGATAGCCTTTCAGTTGGGAGGGAGGTCGACGAGCTCATAGACCTAATATTGCCAAATGGGGGCAAGCTCATTGGCACACTCAACCTCCCAGAAAGCGGCCTCAGGAGAGGCCCGAGCCTCACATAGGGTGGCTGGGTCCTCCGGGCGTACTGTGGGATGAAGGTGTACACGGCCTGAGCCCCAGGTGGTATGTGCGTGAGCATGGCCGTGATGTCGTGTCGGTGTTCCTAATGGAGCATAGCGTAGCCCAGTGCCATCCCTCGTGGAGATCTGCAATGACAGCCAATGTGGCCAAGCGAAGGGCCTTAATCCGTGGGTCTCCACTCACGACTGTGGAAGTGGGTTTGGCGGGAGGCGAGGAGCCTCGTGGGGCGAAAAGGAGGTCGTGGCGCGAGAGGGCGCGGGACAGCGGCTTGTATGCTCACTAATGGCTTGGGTCGGAGGCTCTTGCTTGGGCCATGTATGTAGCGTGACTGGGGGGGAGGAGGAAGAGAGGGAGTGGCTGGGAGTGAGGTGATTAATTTCTCGGGTGTGTCCGGGAACGGTGACTCCGTAGACAGTCCAACCGATGCAGACGGGGCCGTCAGCCCCGCCCCAGAGGAGTCAGCTGATGTGGAGGGACCAACAGACACGGACGGGGCGGCTGGCCCGGAGGGGCCAGCGGGCACACACAAGGCCGTTGGCTCGGAGGGGCTAGTGGGCACGGACGGGGCGGCTGGCCCTGAGGGACCAGCGGATGCAGACGGAGCGGCTAGCCCGGAAGGACCAGCGGATGCAAACGGGGCAGCTTGCCTGGAGGGACCAGCGGACACGGACGGGGCGGCTGGCCTGGAGGGACCAGTGGATGCAATCGAGGCGGCTGGCCCGGAGGGGCTAGCAGGCATGGACGGGGAGGCTGGTTCTGAGGGACCAGCGGATGCAGACGGGGTTGCTGGCCCAGAGGGGCTAGTAGATACGGATGGGGCGACTGGCCCCCAGGGACCAGTGGATGCAGACGGGGCGGCTGACTTGGAGGGGCTAGCAGACACGGACGGGGCGGCTGGTTCTAAGGGACTAGTAGATGCAGACAGGGTGGCTGGTCCGGATGGGCTAGCAGACACGGACGGGGCGGCTGGCGCTGAGGGACCAGGGGATGCAGACAGGGTGGCTGGCCCGGAGGGGCGAGCGGAGGCAGGTGATGTGTTGCTTAGAAACGACAGGATGGATGACGGACTCACCACTCCCCCACACGAAGGGAGGGGCATCGATGAACCAGAGCGAACGAGGTCGTGGGAAAACAAGTCCTCAAAGAAGAGGGTATCGCGGGACTCGACGATGCATTGTTGGGAGAGATCTCAGAAGCGCCAGACTTTCGGCTGATGCGAGACCAAGAAAGGTGCAAGGACGCCCGCGAGGTGTGAGCTTGCCACCTTGTTGTGGGACGGGCAGCCACACGATGGCCACACAAACCCAGACGCGAGCCGGGTGGAGGTCGGCTCGGGTGCTGGCCACACCATTGCTGGTATGGTATGGACTGGCGGGAAAGGGGTCCGTGGGAAATCCGGTTCCAGACCCACGTCATGTAGGCCATGGCCTCAAAGTAGAAACTATTGGAGAGATCGGATTCAACTCACATGGTACGCATGGAATCAGCCATGGTGCAGTTCCATCGCTCGGAGACGCCGTTCTGGGCGGGTGTGTAAGGTGCCGATGTCTCATGACGAATCCCGTGGGAGGCGAGGAAGGTCGTGGTCTTGTCCATGAATTCACGGTCACAACTAGATTGAAAGCGGCGCATAGGGCGACCACAATCACATTCCGCACCAACGAGCTAGTCACGAATGGTGGGTTCAACATCGCTCTTTTGCCAAAGGTAGAAGACCCAGCGGTAGCGGGAGAAGTCGTCGGTGAGGGTGAGGACATAGCATCCGTGCTCCTCAACAGACTCCGAGGTAAGAGGGCCCATGACATCGGAGTGGACTAGGGCGAGAGGGGCAGACGTACGGGAGGTTGACAAGGGGTAAGTAGATTACTGCATCTTCCCTTGTGTGCACTCAATGGGACATGTCACAGGGAAGGAGGCAAGGTCAAGGTCCGTGGCCGGCTGAGTGTGGAGCATGCTGTCGATGGCGGATTAGTGGACGTGGCGGAGGCGTCAGTGGAGAAGGCGGGTGTACTACGGGGAGAACACGCTAGTGACAAACACGTGGCCAATGTCGGCTGACGAGGAGGACAGACGAGGGACATGCCACAGGTTGCCACAAGTGGTGGCGTGCAGGACAACACGACCGGACGGACAAGACAGGGGGGAAGGTGCTGAAGAACAGGTGTGACACCCGCTTTGCATCTGTCTTTGACATGGTTGAGAGGTTGCTGGAGCTGAGGGAGGAGTTGGAGGAGTTTGTGCAACTGGATGTTTGGAAGCAGATTGGGTCGCAAAGGGATGCGGGGTTCAGGAGTAGGAAGAAGGAGGTGAGAAGGCTTGTACGCTGCAAGGTCTTCTGGCTACAGGTGAGACAGCCAAAGGATCTGCTGTTGCCGTTGGTGAAGGTGTTGCATGTGGCCGACTCGCCTTGTGGGGGGGCTGGTGAAATCTACGAGGGGTTGCTTGACTGTGCTGAAGAGCTGAAGGCACTAGCCGAGAAGAAAGGAAGGAAGGGAAGGAAGGTTGTCGAGTGCCACGTAAACTTTGTTCCGGGGAGGCTTGACCACAGCTGGTCTAAGGAAATGTCGTGTCCTTTGTATGCCGCTGCTTGGCGGCTACATCCAGAGCACTTCGAGAATGACTTGTCAAAGGATGCGACCACCCTGCAGGCTTGGCAGGCCGTGGTGGAGGCTTTGGTTCCTGAGGATAAGCAGGATGAGATCATGAAGGAGATTGGGGTCTTCCAGTTGGCACAGACTACAGTGAACCATGATCCCATGGCAACCCCGCGCAGGAATGCAAAGGCTGTTGCTG
>SZWC01000769.1:11026-51800 GCA_023375785.1 Penium margaritaceum | reverse complement strand
AGTGCAGGGGGGACAGCCGGGATTGTGTTTGAGACGCTTTTGGACACAACGGTGGCTGTGAACTCCCTTGCTTCTTCTCGCGGCAGCCGTCATGCTCCTTGCAACCCTGAGTGGGTCAAGTTTGTTGCTGAGCATCTGAGCTTCCGTTGGACTAACCAAATGTCCTGTCCCATCTATGCCACAGCTCGTCATTGCCACCCGCAGCACTTCGGCCACAAGTTTGATGGCAACGAGAAAATGGTGGAGGCGTGGAATACGGTCGTCACTGCACTCCTACCGGATGAGTGCGAGCAAGACACCATCAATGGGGAGCTGGAGGCGTTTGAGAATGGCAGGATCACATTGGAGGAGGAGCCGTCCAAGGTCAGGGAGGTGTTGCGGGCAAAGGAAGCAGTACAACAGGTGATAGCAGGCGAGCTGCCTGCGTACAAGTGGCATGCCCGGCACATGACCAGCCTGCTAACTCTGCGGGCTTTGGCAATGCGGCTTTTGGCACATCCTTGTAGCAGCTCTGACAACGAGCGGGCCTTGTCAAAGCACGAGCTTATTCAGACTGCACGGCACAACCGTCTGAAGGTTTCAACGCTGGAGATGCTGGTCCGCACAAACGTGCGACTGACACGTATGTACGGGAAGAAGAAAGCAAGGAAGCTGACAAAGGAGATCAAGCAAGCAGTTGATGAGGAGACAGGGGACAGTGGAAGTGAATCAGATGGGGATGTTGAGGACGAGGAGGACTATGAATTTGTATGGGACCCGACCATTTCAGGTGCAGCAGATGGTGACGATTCTGAGGTGGTAGAGGTGAGGGAGGTGGCAGGGGATGAGGGAGCAAACAACACAGACGACGAGGAGGATGAGGACGAGGATGAGGAGATTGAACAGATGGAGAAGCAGGGTGATGATGACAGCAATGAGGAGAACGATGAAGAAGATGATGGTGGTGCGGCAGAGGTGACAAGGATTCTGAGGTAGGGTGTTCGGAAACGCAAGGACATCGAGGCTCCAGGCATTGCAGCAGCAGCTACTGTGGCAGGTGCAGGAGAGGGAGGTTCTGCTGTGGGATCCACGCCCAACTCACGAGCTCCCACTGCAGAAGATTCAATGGCTGCAGTTAGTACAACAGTTGGGAAGGCCTCTGATCGCTCTAGGCGACTTCGCTAAGGCCGTTAGGATTACATTGCAACTCCACATGCTTTTTTGTGTTGTGATCAATTTCATATTTCAAACCAGCTTTCCAGGCATGGCGTTATTCCTGAAAAAGGCAAGCACCTTCTCACATTTCTCAATGATCCCAGCATCCCATGCCGAATTTCCAATGTCCTTCATGATGAGGTCTATGTTATGCGCACAACATCCCTGAAAGAACAGCTTTGGGAACTTCTGCCTGAGCTCGGAAAATGTTTTTTTGTTGATGGACGCATTGTCACAGATCACAGAAACAACTCTGTCCTCACCCACTGCTGCAATTGCTGCCTCAATTATGGAAGCAGCATGGTCAGCATCCCTTGTCAGTCCACTGGCATCACGTGAAAACAGATGGACGGATCCTATGGCATTCACTGCCATGGCATTGTAGATGGGTCTAACCTGCCTGTCAGACCACTCATCCACAGCCAGGCTTGTTCCGTAGGTCGACCATCCCTGCATCAGTGATGCATCAAGCTCTGCCAACTCTGCATCCAACTTAGGCAGCAGCTCAGTGGTCACAGTGTCGCTGCTTGGCAGCCGGAAACCAGCAGTTGTCTTCTTCCCTGACTTGATGACTTCGAGGAGAATGGGTTCTTGACAGAACGATACAGGCAGGGCTGCAATGGCCATCAGCTTTACGATGTCCAGCTGGCAACGGTCATTGTAGTACCTTTCTGAGTGCTCAACCATGGTTGATTGGCGGAACGATGCTGCCTTGTTAATTTCAAACAGCGGGATCTCACCCTCGAGAGTTGTTGTGGCTGCCGGCCTGCTTGGACGGACGGTGTGTCCATCTTCATCGTCACTGGAGTCCTTCTGCAGCGTGATTCTCACGGTGGCTGCCTGTGTCGCCTTCTCTTGTGCCTCCCACAGCTTCAGCCAAGCGACAGGCTTGTCCTTGGTTCCCCACTCGGCACCCTCTCCCTTGTACAACTTCGCATTGTATGGCTGCTAGCCTGCTGCAGGAGGAGGGAAATGCTCCAATCCCAGAGTGTCCCTAGTTGTTTGTGGAGGATGGGGACACTTCCCCACGTTCGGGTTATTGCAAGCAAAGTGGCCGCGGATGCGGTCACACGTACCGCTGACTTTCTTTGCACATGACCCACAAATGAAGCCTGCCTTCTTGCTGCTCGTCGGACTCAGTTCGCAGTGCTTAGACAGCTCCTTGGTGAGAAAGTCGCCAGTCAGTGTCCTCCTCCTAGGTGGATTCCACTTGCTCGCGTCGAACTGGGCAGACATAGCAGACACTGGAGCAGTCAAGGGAGTGGATGCAGCAGTAGAAGCTCTGTTTGAGCTTGGCTGAGAACTTGGTTGAGAAGCCATGGCGAGAGGAATGTCCGCCGGGTGGGACCCGGCGGCAACGCCTAATCTGACTAAGTGTTGGCTACATCATGGAGCAGGGTGCTGTGTTGTTACTAAGACACAAGCACGGGTTGAGTCGTCACCAATGAACCAGTTCTTGGTGCTTGATGCATTCAAGACTGCCTTGCCTTGGTAACGGCTGATTTGGCTGCCGAATCAACGGTCTATGATCGCCGCTCGTAGACCGTCGATTCGGCAGCCTGAATGGCCGAGGAACCGATCGTCGATCGGTTGCTCCTTTTCTTCGCATCGATCGCGGTTCAAACATGGTTTGAACATTTGAATGGGGGATAGCGGCATAATAAACGAGATCCGTAATTCGTAACGGAAACATTGTCTCCGTCAGTTCGCAGGCAAACCATGTTTGACGGACGCAATTGTCGAGTACATAAAATTTCACTAATTTACATTTTGACCTTTATCTCCGTCATGTGTTCATTGGTCCGCATGATCGTCAAAGAATGAGGTTGCGCATGGATTGGACGTAGAAAGGTTAGCCAAGGATGAGGGCTGAGCATTGCCCATCAGTCCACCCTGTCAAAGGATGACATGACCACCTCCACATGCAAGACACACATTGGTCCAATATATGCAGACATGCCACATGGCAAGATTAATGTATCAGACGTGAATGCAAGCATGTGTCTCCGCAATGAGGGTTCCGGAGCCAAACACGGCAAAAACTTTTGTGGTGGTAATAATCCGCGTGACGAAGTGGGCGTGTCTAAAATTGTGGCTCGGACGGTCCTGGTCATGACTACGACCCTACACCACATCGATGGAGCATCGATGTGCCTCGCGGTGCCGATGTCGTTGTAATGCTCCTCCTACAAGCAACGAAGGCAACACTGACATGACCTGACAGGTGGATCCTGTGCAGCCTCGTCCAGGCTGGCAGGACATGTCATGTCCTTCCCATGAAAATGTAAAACGTGTTATGTGCCTGCCTATTGGCCAACATCAGCCGAAAAATGTCACACGAGTGCGATGCATTTTTGCCACACAGTCAACATGCTTCAGGCATGCATTATCCACGTAGCAAGTGCATGCCTGATGACTGGTTTGATGCTGACCTACCAGCTGTAGAGGATAGCCAATCCCCCATGGGATATCTCACCCTACCGAGCGAGCAAGGCTCAGCAGACCTGACGAGAGGCTGTTTTGTGCTCGCGGTGGTCGATCTCGACCTCGTAATTAAAATCCACTGCCCTGGTCCAAGTGGTCCAGAACCAAAATTGGGGCAAAAACGTGCCTGATGTGCAAGAGGGGGGTCAAGTCAAGTCGACGTCGACGTCGAATTTGATCGACTTAGCGACTCCGACTTGATCCCCTAAAGTCAGAAGTCGAAGTCAACATGGGCGCCATCGTAGTGCTCAGTATGAGACTGAATGTCAAATGCTCCAAACAAGGAAACGACAGCATTTCTCAAGGATTTGAAATGTTGAGAAAATTTGACGTTTTGAGCTCGAAATTGTTGACATCAGCAAAGCTGACAATGGCGTCAGCATTTTTCACACTAGCAAAAAGAAGGATAGAGATTTTTAATCTGGCGTATTTTATGCCATTGATTTTTTTTGGAGTTAAGCAGACTCTGCATGACCGGTGGGGGTGACTGCATCATCCCCTGCTTGCGGTTGCACAAGGATTGCGCAGTGGTTGCACAGTGCTGTGCAGTTTCTACATAGCTGTACAACAATGTTGCACAATAGCACTGCAGCACAAGAGCAATGCTGTGTAATCTCGCTGCTGCTGCTAGGGCAGGTCAGCTGCAGTTGTGGCCGCTCCCACTATTGCTGCGCTACTGTATTCGCTTCCACTGCTATGGTGCTACTGTTGTTACTGCTGTTGCTGTAGTAGCTGCAATGCTGCAACTATGTTACTGCTGCTTCTGCTACAACTACTACGCTGCTATTGCTGCTTGCGGCTGCTGATGTCGTGGCTGTTTCAAGCAGCTGCCACTGCTGCTCACTGCCAGTGCTCGCAGCCACCGTTGCAAAATACTGTTGCAAGCTGATTCTCCCCTTTTTTGTGTACAGGTTGGCAGCCAAACACGGCTGTTGCTGTCATCCGGTGCTGCTGCTGCCGCTCGGTGTGGCTATTGGAGCTCATCACTTCTGCAGTTCTCTCAATAATGTGGTGGCCACTGCGTGGTGATGTCGTTGCTGCTAATGTTGGTTGCAACGGGTCCCAGGATACGGCTGCGGCGGTGTCTCTCACTGCTACTACCGGTGTTGCGTCTTTGTGGCGCAACTCAGTGAGAGAGGTCTCGCTGCTCTGGAACCATGAGAAATTACTAGGAAGCTTCCTAACCTTGATGCTGCAGACATGGTGACGCTGTCCAGTCAGTTGGCACACTAGCAAGCAAGCAGGTACAAGAAACAGCAAGGGTTAGGCAAGGGAGACGCTCAAAGTTTCATAAGCGCAAATAGCTTAGTAATGTAGAGAGAGATGACAACTGACAAGTACACAACATAAATATCTGCCGCGGCAAAAGGCGGGTGACTTCCGGACCATCTACCAGGCGTACAAGACTCAGCCATCCGCGTATGCAACCGTGCAGCATATCTGCCACACGTTCCATACACCAGATGGCTACTGTGTGTTCCACCAACTTGCAGTGAGCACAGTGGCGGGGTGGTTCGTGGAGGGCACAAAATTCGTAAAAAAACAGTATGAGGAGGATGTCCTTGTGTCCATAGCAGCAGCACCATCCGCTCCCATCAGGAAGAACAAGCGCAGGCACGGATGAAAAGGGAAGACATCCTGGCTTGCTTCCCAGCCGGCAATCATGGCGGAGATAAAAAAATGTTCTCAAGGCACACCGTGCAGCTAGCCTGGCTCTCAATAGTAAAACAGTACGGCAGAAAGTGTGTTTGATCATCGCGCGCCATGATCCAGATGAGCCTGAGTGTATGGGGCTCAAGGCTTTTGGTGGGTCATGCGTGCGCTTCTTCATTACTTGAAAACGTGGATGGTCACAGCGCACTGGGACCACGGCCACACAAAAGGTGCCGTCCGACTTGGAGGACAGAGTCTTGAAATTCCACCGGTGGGCATCCGGCATGGTGGCTCTTTACGACATGAAACCGTTTATGGTCATCAATGCCGACCACAGCTTGGTCCAGCTCATGCCAGCATCCGGCCACACGTATGCTCCTCGCGGGAGCGATGACGTCGGGATCTTTGGTCTCGAGGACAAACGGTGCATCACGGTTGTCGTGACCAGCTCGATGACCGGTGACGTGCTCCACATGCAACTTTTTTTTGGGAGCAAAACTGCGCGATGCCTGCCGGGTGGTGAACACGCCACCAGACTGCTGGAGTCCGGCTGAAACCTGACGTTCACGGCCACACACTGGGCAAACACGGACACCAAACGTGAGTGGGTCCGTGCTATTTTCGTGCCATACTACAAATGCACGCGCGCTGCCCTGAAGGTCAAGGGGGGAGAGGCTGACATCTTGCGCGTCCTCGACACGTGGCGGCCCTAGTGCAGTGAGACATTCAAAGAGTGGCTAAAAACCAATTTCCCATACATGCGTACGGTGTACATCGCGGCGGGATGCACACTGAAGGCACAGCCAGCAGACATAGGGATCACGTGTCCACTGAAAAATAAGCTCGAGGAGCTCTTTATAGAGTGGGGTTCCGAACATACACGCATGGGAGAAAGCACAGGTGTTGGGATGAAGGTGATGAAGGAGGCAGCATGTTTGTGAATCTATGATGCATAGATGTATCTGCGTGATACTGAGCCACTAGTGAAAAATGCGTGGACAAAGTCCAAATTCCTTAGAGTGTTCGACCCCGTATTCCAGAGGGTAGGGGCATCGTACGCAGGGAAATTATTTTCCCATATGGAGGACGAGGATATTGTTGTGTAGTGTCATTAATGAAGTCATTTTGTCGCTTCAAGCCTTTACACGTTCCAGTCTCCCTCTCTCTCTCCCTAAACTGCTTCGCCGAATTTGAGCACTTCACAATCCTTTCATGAATTCACCAGAATAATCCACAGATTGAAACCTATGACACAATAGAACACCAAAAAAAACCCAATGATGAAAAAGCTTTAGACACTTTAAATTCGATTATTCGGTGTTCAAATTAATTCGGTGTCTGGATAAATTCGGCAAAATTCGACCACAAAAAAAATAGTTCACTACTATTGACGCTGTTAAATAGTTTACTACTGTTAGACGCTAGCACTACTATTGCCTCTGTCGAGGCAATAGTAGTGCTAGCGTCTAACACCGTTGTGAAGAGGGTGAGAGGATTAGGGAGCTGGAGTGGAGGGGAGTGTGAGGAAGCAAGGGGCTCAGATGAAGCTGTTGTAGTAGGCATGACTGGTGTGGCTGCTGTTACAGGCTATGATTGTATTGTGTCTTCAAGAGGTGGTAAAGACGACCTGGTAGTGCTAAAGAGGCCGGTGTGAATGCGTGGATGCTGGCAAGGATTATTACGTGAGACAGGAGGGCCTACCGCCATTTGGCAAGGTTGTTGTTATGGCAGCGTTTGAGTTGGCGGCAGTACATCCTGACTAGAAGGGAGTCGTTCAGCAATGTTCTGCACATAATGTCTGCCTCTGCGTCCTCACGCTTGTAGCCATCAGTCAAACGCCTCATCCGGCATGTAATGGTGTCGGACCGCTACCACTCCAACACCAAATCTCTCTCTCTCTCTCTCTCTCTCTCTCTCTCTCTCTCTCTCTCTCTTTCTCCTCATATGATGTGTTCACAGTGTCAATCTGGTCCTGCTCAGCGGCACCCGGGGATGAAAGAGGAATTGGTTCAGGTCCTGATGGCGACGCCACGTTGACCACCATAAAAGCAGTAGTCGAGAACTGCTGTCCACTTTAGAATAGTTCATAGTGAGTGGCTGAGGTGAGTGTAGTGATGCTACATTCCCGACCTGGTGGTCGGGAATGTAGCATCTGCTTGTGCAGAGGTTGCTGTGGTGTTGTTGCAGCTACTGATAAAGCAGCTGTAGTCGCAGCCAGCTGCTGTCCTACCGCTACTATTGCCTCCAGTCCTGCAGCCACTGTTGTGGTGTTTCTGTAGCTGCTGCCGAAGCAGCTGTGGTTGTAGCCAAGCTGATGTATCATCGCTAATTTTCCATACTGTCCCATAGATGCTGCTGTGGTGTTGCTATGGGTAATGCCAAAGCAGATATGGTCATTTTCCGGTTGCTGTCCCACCGCTGTTTCTCACCGGGAGCTCAGATGTAGGTTAGCGAGGTTTAGTTGCACAATGTGACAGGTACAAAGGGAATACAAGAGGGTAGTCAGTCTGAAAGTGTGTGTTGAGATCTCCACAACAGCGCAACAGGGAAGGTACTGCTGCATGGTGCTGACTATGGAAATGGGTTTGCCATGACGCAGATCTGTAGGGTGGAAGAAACCATCCACTACTTGTGTCTTTATGTCAGTCCCTCACCGGATCCAATACTAGTGATAGAGGTAAATCTTAAGGGATGGGGGAGCAAGAAGAATATTAAGGTTGCTTGAGCGACAAGAACGCCATGGATTGGAGATATGTGAGTGCTTAGGTGAAGACACGCTTTTGAGCAACAAGAGTAAACGGTGAGCAAGCGAGGAGTTGCAATTGAAGAGGCCACCCACATGAGATGGCCTCACATGGGGCCTCGAGGCTACCCACAGGATCGAGCCTGACCACTCAGGTGCTAATCGGGTGACGACTACTTGTGCTATGGGCTAAAACGTCAGGCAACACGGTCCCTGGGGATCAATAACCCACAACTACCTCAAACAAGCTCACCTACGTGCAAGATAATTATGCAACATCAACCACAAGCACATGTAGCATGCATTTCTAGTACTCTTGTCTAGCTCCAAGCTAGAGCTCTTATCTCAAAGTGTAAGCCACCATACAGAATGCCTGGCACACACCAATGATCACCATGCAGCTCAACCTGCCCACTCTCTCGTCCAACACAACCAAAGAATCTGTACGGCCCGTTTTGTTGGAGTTCTTGCACTCTGAAATCTGTGCACCGACATAGAATCTCAAACTCCATTTGCATTGGGACAACGGTTAGTTTTTCTGGACAACGGTATGTGTGAGTAAATTCAAGAGATCACTTGCATGGTTACACATCCCACTCCAACAGTTTGAACGTACAAACAGACATAACTATCACACACAGTCAGTGGAGCAAAAGAATGCAAGTTGGGCCAAGCTTCATTCCACCAAGAAAATCTTTGAGGCTAGAGAAAAGAAGGGAAGGACTCCTGGAAGGCTCTCATACACCGCCACAGCTGCCCAATAGATGTTGATGGGTAGAAGACCACGCGAATGTCCCCCAAGGCGAGCTGGGTTCACGTTAGGGATCTGCAGAAGCATTGTCATGTAGGCAGGCCGAGCCATCTACACACTCATCCTTGCCAGAGCAGGCGCTTTAGGCAGGCCGAGCCATCTACACACTCATCCTTGCCACTCCCGATGCTGACCACACTACCCTGGAGCCGTTCCTTGGTGACACCGCTGACAACACCAGAGCTGACCACCGGCGGGCTTGGGACATGCTTACACAGCCATATCGCGCCTCCGGCCAGGCAGTTGTCAGCCACATCTTCAAGGACTTCAACTCCCTTCACATGAGGGAGTCCGAGTCCTTCATCACCTACTGGCACTGTGCACAGGATATCCTATGCCGCCAAAAGACAGCCGCGCCTCCCCCGCTTGCTCCCCTCCTCACCATCAAGAATGGTGCAACTCTTGAGTTTGCGGACATTTTCGTCCCCTACGGCCTACCCATCCTCGAGGCGCTGGCGGCCCAGGGAACTTTGATGACCTGGGCATACAACCTCTTCCTCAGTGTGGAGGAAGCACACATGGACATAGAGCTTCAGCGCGGAGGCTCTTTCGCGATCGTGGCTGCCATCACCGGCGGCTCCTCCACCTCTTCCCCTGCAACTTCCTACTCTGGCAGCACCAAGGACAAGAGAAAAAAGGGCGGGAAGGGCAAGGGAAAGGGACGGCAGTCTTCCTCTGGTGGCACTACACTGACGTGCCACAATTATGGCCAAACGGGGCATGGGTGGCACACGTTCCTCATCCCTACTGACGAGGCCCGCATTATCGCTGCCTTGCGCCATCAGCGTGAGTGCCGCCTTGGCACCTCCGCTGTTATCATGGTCATCCCCTTCTCCCCTGGCAGCATAGTGGCCACCACATACTCCATCCCGCAGCTTGCTCCTCAGCCTTGACCGTAGCTTCAACCGTCCCTTCTCCATCAAAAACAGCAGTAGCAATATGTCCCACCGCAACCACAGCAGTATGCAGTACCACAACATCAATAGCAGTATGCTCCGGCACAGCCAGAGTAATACCCACAGCCTCCGTCCCAATGGAGCGCGTATCCCTCATCCGGAGTTGTAACCCCACAATCAGTGGCGCCAGTCGAATCCGCAGCTTGGATCCGCCAGCCATAGAGCTTCATCACTACGCAGCTCGGTATCACGCCTCCTCCCCATGGAAGTACAAGTTTTGTGGCTCCTAGTCGAGAGGTCTCCCACTGCCAGACAAGGACCGACCTCCGAGGGGACCTCGGGGAAGTCGCCTATTGCCTTTCAGGGCCGGCTGTGGATAATGTCGCATGGTTGGATGAATGGCATGATCGTTTTATATTTGTACCGTCTGCCCAGCTTACGACCTTTGTCTCCCTTCCCGCATCCTCTTTCGTCACTCACTATAACGTCACGGACTCGGTCCGCGACCGCGATAGCACTTAGATCATCGACTTTGGTGACATGCATCACATGACGTCTTATCACAGGCATTCATCATGCTTGTTCCCATTGGGAATGTTCACAGTGTCCGGACGGGATCCGGGTAGATCTTACCGATCCATGGTGTTGGCGTCATTTGTTTTCATGGTCCGTCTGTTGACGTCTCCGTGACCAATGTGCTGTATGTGCCGGGTTTGGAAATCAGCCTCCTGTTTGTCACGGCTCTTGACCTCATGAGCATGAACGTCCGTCACTCCTGTGGCATTGGTATTGTCTCCCTTTGCCCATCCGGTCAGGTCATGTTCCGTGTTGTTTTCCGTGACAACCTTTGGCACGTCACTTCACTTCCTTCATCCGTGTCCCCTTCCTCGTCTGACACTGCATATGTATTTGTCACCAGTGTTCTTTCCTCCCACTACGTGCACCTCCTCCACTGTCACCTTTGCCATGTACACTCCAATGATATCGATAGCATGCTTCGTACTTAGCCCGTGCTTGGACATGATCCCTCCACTTTCCAGTGGCCCTGCCGCACCGAGTGCATCGACTGCGTCCAGGGCAAGATGCACCGAGCCTCCCATCCTACGTCCTCCTCTCGAGCCACGCACCCACTGGAGCTATTCCACTCGGATCTCATGGGTCCTCTCCCGGTCCCATATGTTGTTGAGGGTGGCCAGTATGTGCTGACCCTCACAAATGATTACTCTTACTATCGCTGGGTTACTTGCCTCCTCTGGAAGAGCGACGTGGCCTCTGCCATCCGTGCTTGGCACCTCACGGCTGAACGCGAGTGCGGTCGCACCCACCATCATTTTTGGTCTGACCATGGCGGCGAGTACATGGGGGACACTGCTCCCTATCTTGCCAGTCATGAGATCCGTCATGAGACGTCCGCCCCTGGGACACTTCAGCACAACGGCGTCTTGTAGCATTAAAACCGCACCATGTCCGATGTTGTCCGCACCATGCATGTCGATTCCGGTCTATCCGAGGGCTTTGTCTTTGAGGCCATTTCCTACATGACATGGGTGTGGAACCGCGTTCCCCATGGCCCACCGGGATGGCAAGCTTGCCCCTGCGGCCATCTCTGCGGCTTCTTCGGTGTCTCGCATCAGTCCAAGGCCTAGCGCTTCTTGGACTTAGTCCAACATCGCGTTGTTGAGTCCTACAATACCCTATTCTTTGAGGACCTCTTCCCTCGCAACCTCCCTCACATCCGGTCTACCTCCTCTTTGCTTCCGTTGCTGTCGTCTTGTGGCGGAGATCCTTGTTGTGCTGCTGCTCTGGCTCTACAGGCACAGGTCGTCCCGCCTGCACCCACATCCCCGGCAGCGGATGGCCTGGATACTCCTCCCTCACCGTCCACATTGCCACCCAGTTCTCCTACCGGTAATTTTATGTGCCCGTCAGAGACAAAGTCCTCCGCTGAGTCAGAGGGGTCTTCCAGCCTCCGATGTACCCACCCCCATGGATCCGCCCGTGTCTAGTGATTTCCCGCCATCGGACCCAGCGCCTATCCCTACCTTGCCACCTCATCCTCGTCGGGCTTCCTCTGCCGTCATTGGCACCCTGGTGCACAAGGTTTACATCCGTGCTCCGGGTGGCATTCTACAACCCCATAAGCCGGCGCCATCCTTGGTTCCTCGCACCAGGACCCCCCGTCCAACCTCTAGTACACCCGTCAACACACCTTCCTCCCCTCACACTGTTGTGAGCGGTGAGCCTGGCATCGAGGTCCTTGGCCTAATGGCCCTTGGCCTTGTTGCTCATGACATTCACCCAGCCTCGGCCCTGGGCTCTGCTCTCATCTCCCAGGCTCATCGTCGTGCGGTCTCCACCACTTTGGCTCGGGCTCTTACAGGAATTTGTGTTGCCCGTGTACTGATGACCCGGCCTTCCCCACTGGTACCCGATCCATAGAGCCTATGTGAGGCCCGTGCTGCTCTCGACACAAACCAGTGGGAGGTTGCTTGTTGGGAGGAGCTCGCTGCCATCAACGAGCACGTAGTGTACGAGCTCATGGAGCTTCCCCCTGGTCGCAAGGCTATATGGGCAAAGTGAGTGTTTCACCGAAAGTGGAAGCCAGATGGCACCCTGGACAAGTACAAGGCCCGGCTCACCACCAAGGGATTTTCCCTGGTTGTTGGAGTTGACTACGACCAGGTCTTTGCCCCGGTTGGCCAGGTCACCACCAGCCAGGCGCTTTTCAACCTAGTCGCACAACATGGTTGGGAGCTCCACCAGATGGATGCGAGCAACGCCTTTTATTATAGTGCTCTCGATGGTGAGGAGCTCTACATGATCCAGCTCCCTAGCTTTGAGGATGGGGCGGGCCAAGTCTGGCGACTGCGGAAGGCCTTGTATGGCCTAAAGCAGTTTCCTTAATGTTGGAACATCAAGATCAGCCGTACCCTTCTGAAGGGCGGATTTCTCCATAGCATTACAGACCTGACAGCCGTACCCTTCTGAAGGGCGGATTTCTCCATGCAGTCAGCAAGCATGCTCTTTGTTCCGCAGTGCTGCAAGTCCACCACGTTCTTCATGACCAGGTCACGTGAGTAGTGGTAACGTATGTTGATGTGCTTTTTTCGATGATCTCATCTTCAGCCATTGAGATGGCACTCATGTTGTCCACGTGTACGACCGTGGCATCCTTCTGTGGTACTGTCATTTCGCCAAGGAGGTTGCACAGCCACTGAGCCTCTTTGCACAACTCAAACAGAGCAACATACTCCGCCTCAGCCGTGGACATGGAAACATAATCCTGCTTCCTCCTGGCCCATGAGATGGCAGCGCCATTCAAGATGCACACGTATCTAGAGGTATACTTCCTATCGTCGAGGTTTCCTCCCCAGTCAGCATCGGTGTAGCACTTCAGGCGAAGGGGTTCCGTTCCTTCTTGGCCTCCAAGGATGAGGCCCATGTGACGTGTCTTCTACAGGTAGCACAAGATGCGCTTGACTGCCTGCCAATGTTGTGGCCCAGGGTTGGCCACAAATCTGCTCACTTGTCCCACAGCATAGTAGATGTCCGGACGAGTCCCTACCATGGCGTACATGATGCTACCCATGGCGGACTGGTAGGGGATGTCTTGCATCTCCCTTTCTTTTGCTTCGTTGCTTAGCGACATGGAGGCCTTCAGCTTCGTATCGGTCGTCATTGGGGTGCTGACAGGCTTGCAGTCTTCCATGTGGTAGCGCTTCAGTACCTTACCGATGAATTTGGTTTGGTTGAGTTCGATGGTGCCTGCTACTCGGTTGCGGTGGATGGCGATCCCGAGGTAGTACTCAAGAGGACCCATGTCCTTCATCTTGAACCTTTTGTTGAGGTCAGACTTCAGCTCATCCAGCAGCTCGACCGAAGACGAGCGGATGATCAGATCATCCACGTACAGCGCAACCAGCATCAGCCCTCTCCCATCATCGCGCACGTACATGCTCGGATCACTCTGGCAATGCGCGAAGGAGAGACCGGTCATGAAACCGTCCATCTCTTTGTACCACATCCTTGGGGCCTATTTCAGCCCGTAGAGCACTTTCACCAACTTGCACACCTTGCCCTTGGGAGCTTCGACTCCTTTGGGCACCTCCATCAGCACTTCCTTGTCAAGCTTCCCATAAGAAAATCTGTCCTGATGTCCATCTGGTGTATCTCCAGGTTCTTTGCGGCTGCAATGCCAAGGAGAGAGCGGATGGAGGCAAAGGTCACGACGGGCGCGAACGTCTCATCGTACTCGGAGCCCAGGCATTGAGAGAACCCCTTAGCCACTACCCTTGCCTTGAACTTGTCGATGCTGACGTCTTCCTTCTTCTTCACTCGGAGGACCCACTTGGATCCCACCACGTGGGCCTTGTCGGGTCTATCCACCAGCACCCACGTGCCGTTCTCAGTAATGGACGCGAGCTCGCTGTCCACTGCCTCCTTCCACTTGGCCGCATCTGGGCCATTCATCGCCTCCGCCACTGTGGATGGCTCTCCCTGCACCATGCACGACCAGCTAAAGCCAGTCCAATCATCCTCATACCACAAAGGTGCCTCTTTGGTTGTAAACTGTGCCGGGGTGCTGGTGCGGCTTCTTGCTTTGGTGCTGGTGCTTCCACAGGTGGTGGTTTGTCGTCGTCGTCGTCGTTAGGAGAGTCGTCAGACTCCAAGTCAGAATCGGAAGATCCGGACGCCTCGGCATCTGCGTCCATGTCTGATGATGCGTCATCCTCTACAGCTACTCTCCCATTCCCACTACCTACTGGCAAAGCGAGCCAGTTGTTGGGTGCTTGGTCTCCGGACTCAAGCAACACTATCCACTCTCCCGCTTTGGGAGCGAGGATTGGATCCAGCAGCTCTCCCTTTCCAAGGGTGCGTTCATCGAACACGACGTCGCGGCTCCTCATGAGCTTGCCTGCTGCCTGGTCCCAAAGCTGATAGGCTTTGTGTGATGTGTCATACCCAACCATGACGCACTTCCTGGAACGTGCGTCCAGCTTGCCTCCACCTTCTTCCGACTGGATCTTCACCCATGAACTTGACCCAAACACCTTCAGATGAGATGCGTTAGGTTTCTTTCCCGACCATGCTTCCTATGGGGTCTTCAGCTGCTTTTCTTGCTCCTTTCCATGCTTCTGCAAGGCGATCGCTGGTGTGAGGTTCAAGAGGTAGCAAGCCGTTGTTGCTGCTTCAGCCCAAAAGCGAGGTGGGAGCTTGGCGTCGAAGAGCATGCTTCGCACCATGCCGAGTAGGATCTGGTTCATCCACTCGGCAATACCGTTGCTTTGGGGGTTGTAAGGAGTGGTTTGCTCGTGGCAAATGCTTGAGCCAAGGCTTGCATGCCTCGTACTCTCCCCCGTTGTCACTTCGGAGTGTCTTCACCTTCTTGGACGTTTGCCGCTCCACCATGGCGACAAACTCGAGGAGCTTCTCCTTGACCTCTCCCTTTGTTTTGAGGAAGTAGATCCACAACTTGCAGCTGTGGTCGTCAATGAAGGTCTGGAAGTACTTGCTTCCTCCGTTAGACGGTGTGCGGAAGGGTCCAAACACGTCACTATGTATCAGTTCCAAGACGTGCTCCGCTCGTTGACCTCCTCTCCCAAACGGCTTCTTCCTTGCCTTCGCTTGGAGGCATGGTTCACACAATGCACACCCTCCGTCATGCTTCAAGGTGCACCCTTCCATTCCGCGGACTACCTCTTGCTCCTGCATCTTCTACAGCGTGCTGTTGGCCACATGGCCAAATCGCCGGTGCCACAGCTCAGCGTTAGTGTCCTTGGTTGATGTGGCGGCCGCAGCGGTCGCCGGTGGTGCATCCTTTGGCTCTGGTGCCACTGTCTTGGTGGCACATGCGAGTTTCTCATCCGACGCCTTGGTGACTTTGGTTTGAAGCACGTAGAGGCCATTGAATCTTGGAACTTGAAGCATGAGGTCCCCTTTGGTGTACAAAATCTGGATGTCCTCGTTTTTTAGGGCCACCGTTTTCTTGTTGGTGAACACCATTGTCATGTTGTTGTCGGTGATTTGTGAGACAGACAGCAAGTTGGCTGTGAAGGAGGGCATGTACTCCACCTTTTTAAGGTTGACCGCCTTCTCCGCACCGTTCACATTGAACGTGATCACATTGTCCCCTTCGCCCATGGCTTGGACGACGCCGCCGTTTGCACACTTGATGAGCATGACAGATTCGGCCATGGAGACAAATCCACCCTTCTCTTTTGATGTGTGGTGGTGGTTGGTGCCCGAGTCAAAGGCAAATACCCCGGGCCTAAGGATCGCTGCCCCCTTCATGGACAGCCCCCTAGCCATCATGTTGGTGAGCTCCTTCTTCTCCTTCCCACCTTTGTTCTTGCCTTCTTTCTTGGGACTACGGGAGTCCCTAGCCCAGTGTCCAGCCTTGCCACAGTTGTGACAGTTGCCGGGCTTCTTGGAACTCTTCCCGCCACTGTTGTCTTTCCCTCCACCGCCACCGCTTCCGCTGTTGCCTTGACTGGAGCGAGAGCTTGCACCTTGTCCACCGAAGCGAGAGGCATATGCTGAGATGTTTGCCTCACTGCCATTGCATCGCATGGACTCATTGCGGACGTGTTCGGCGACAGCCTCATACATCAGACCCGCCTCCTTCCAACCGCTAAACACGGTGATCAAGGACCCCCAGCTTTCTGGCAGCGCCATTAGAAGGATCATGGCACGCATGTTGGAGTCGAGCTTCCATTCCATTTGCTGGACCTCTTGCAGCACGTTGTCGAACGACTGCAAAAATGCGGGTATCGATTCTCCTTCGCTCACCCTCGTTGACATCATCTGTTGGAAGATGAAGAGTCGGTTTTCTCGGGCGTTCGATTGATGCACACGTGATAGCTTTGCGTAGGCCTCGGCGGCCAACGTGCATCCTGTGATGTGGGAGTGTTGAGTCTCGTTGATGGAAGTCACAAGTATGGCAAGAGCCATGTTGTTCTTCATCGTCCATGCCGCAAGGTCAGCCGCATGCGTCATCACCGTCGCATCGACGGATGCTGTCTCAGTCCCTTTTAGGATGTCGAGGTAGCCGCGCACGTTCATGACAATCTCAAACTGCCATTTCCACAAGGCAAATCCTGTCCCCGTGAATTTGGACATACCCGCCTCAAGGCGGGCATGAGTCGGATCCGCCATTTCCTGCGGTTTCTCGTCTTCTCTACTTCGCTGCTACTCTGATTCATTGAGGGCGATGAGGCTGATGAGGCTGCTGACTGCAACCGTTGTCAAAGGTGCAATTGGTTCCGTTGCATACCCCTCCTGCCGATGATCGCCTAAGGCGATGGTGCCGTCGTGAGAGAACGGACTCGGGGTCGTACCACCTTCCAAAAAATGGATAGAGCTTAATCCCGTTGGGGCTCGAGGGTCTTGTCCAACATGGACAGAGTTGTTCCTCATCCCCTAGTCCGCCACGTGCGCGCACCCTACCTGAAGAAGCCGATGGAGCCGAAGGAGCAGATTGGAGCCATCCGATCTTCGTGTAGCTCTTGTACCTGTGCACCCTGCAAGACCACGCGCTAGTCCGTCTTGGAAGCATGCCTTAGAACCAGAAGTGTGGGCCCATAACCCTTTGTCAATGCGTCGAATAGCAACGGTCTAGAAAACGGGTCCCGACATGGGAGGCCACCACTCGCTCTTGGTATTGTAACCAAGATAACATATCACCCTTGAACGAGGGATCCACACTTTAGGTTCATTTGGTTTGCAACCTCACGAAGTCGCATGTTGGTCTTTAGTGTCTACCTTTGGTTGGACACTCTGTCAGGAGTCGCAAAGGCAAGAACTGTAAATGGATGCATGCAAGGTACGGGCTTTTATACATCCAGAGCTTTGCTAAAGCTTCTGCTTGTAGTAGCTCCACTGGAGCCAACCTCAACCTACAGTCCTACTTGGCGCGTCCTTAGACCGCCAAGTGTCATCCTCAAGCCAGGCTCTAGTAAGCTTCCTAGAAGCTTCGTGTACGAGTTTTGGCCACAAAGAAAATTGTGGTTGTTGCGGGATTTGAACCCGCAACCTCTCGTTTGAGACTCCAGTGCCTATCCAACCATGCCAAAAAGGTATGGTTCCTATGATGAGCCACAGGGCACATACCCATTATGGGCAGTGCATTCCTGGCCCATCTCAGAACAGACCAAGGGGACGTACTCCACAGAGTAGTGCATGCCTTGTCTGTATGTGTAGCTAGCCAGCTAGGCAATGGACAAGGTGCATACTATTTCAACAGGTCCCGCCACCTATCCCAAGGCGCGTGTAAAGGTGCATCGCACGCCTCCAGTTGTCAACTACAAGCTCCGTGGGACCGTGACGGAGGGAGTAAAACTCACGTAGTCAGGCCATCCTCGTGGCATAGGTTTTCGCAGCAACAAATGTCAAAGCCAGCTCCAAATCCTGACGCAGATCTGCTCCATTCCCGGTCCCAATCTTACTGAGGAAGGGTCAGAAGTCTACCATAGTCTCCCGCGGCATGGCATAGAGAACACCGCGCATCGCTCTTTCTGCTGTGTAGACCTGGTGAGCATGGCGGGTCTGGTATTGGTTGTGGTAGTAGGGGCAGACGCCCTCAGAATCGGCCCACACCTAAAACAAGGTCTCCCAGCAATCGAAGCCCTCGTCGCTATCATAACGAGGTGGAGGAGTCCTAAATTCCTTCGGTCACCGCTCCATGGGGAGGGCGACCTCAGGCTCGGGAGATGGAGGACGAGGTAAAGGGAGCGCACGAGTGAGAGAAACATCACCAAAAGTGAACGCTACTGAACGACATGGTTGATCCTAATGGCAAGAAGGTGGTGGAGTGAGAGGCTGCAACCCCAGACGTAGCTCACGGATGCGCTCCTCAAGTACACAAATTTTGTGCTTGCGTGTGTCATCCTCCGTATCCTCCTCATCCCAGGTGTCAATCTATGATGTGTGGTGCTGAGGCCATGGTGTTGTGTAGGGTGTACACTGCTGAACAAATGATGCAGCTCCAGTAGATCCTCAAGCTGGCTGTTGTGAGGCCCCCAAACGAACCCACAGTAGCTTCGTGATCTCCTGCAACACGTCGGATTGCCGCTGCTACTACCGGCGCATCGCGTCCTATGACCGTCACAGCTCATTGATTGCAAGTGACTGCGACCGTGGACTCATGACGCCCGAGGAGGAGGAAGAGGAGGGGTCAACTAGCCCTTTGCCCTTGTCACGGACCAGCGCCATCGCAATGCTCAGTATGGGGCCGAACGTCAATATGGTCCAAATATAGAACTGACTGCGTTTCTTGAGGATTTGAAACATGGAGAATATATGATGTTTTGATCAAAAATTGTTGGCGTTAGCACAACTGACAATGACGTCAACGTTTTCCACGCTAGTAAAAAAACGCTAGCGTTTTTTATGCTGGCGTATTTTACACCACAATTTTTTAAGGTCACGCAGACTCTGTGTGACCAATGGAGGTGACCGTGTCGTCCCCTGCTTGCGGCTGCACATGGGTTGCATAGGCCTACACAATGCTATGCAGTTTCTACGCACCCATGCAACACTACTACATAGCAGCACTGGTGTGTAGCAACAGTGTTGTACAACCTCGCTGCTATTGTTGCGGTGGGTCTGCTGCTGCTACTTCCATCGCAACTACTTCTAAGCTACTCTAGCCGTTGCCCCTGCTGCACTGCTACTACTACTGTTGTTGCTGTTGTCGCTATAGCAGTTGGAATGCTACTACTACTATTAGTACATTGCTACTACTTCTATTGTTGCTGCTCCGCTACTATTGCTACTCGCGGCTGTTAATGTCGCCACTACTGCAAGCTGCTGCTACCATTGCACTCTGCCACTGCTCGTAGCCGCCGTCCCAAGCTGTTGCTACGAACTACTTCTCCTTTTTTTGTATAGGCTGGTAGCCAGATACGGCTGCTGCTGCCACTCAATGATGTTGCTGCTGCTTGGCGTGGCTGCTGGAGCTCGTCACTGCCATAGTCCTCTTGCTACGGTGGTAGTGATTGCGTAGTGACATCGTTGCTGCAAACGTCAGCTACGATGGGTCCCAAGATGTGGCGGCGGTGGTGACTGTCATTGTTGCTGCTTGTGTTGCGTCTCTGAGGCATAACTCAGCGAGAGGAGTCTGTTGTGATTTGTGACGTTCCCGTCGAGCTTTACACTTTACTATGACCACTCGGCCGTATCCATGCCCGTGCAGATCCCTGATGCAGAACCAGGAGGCACCAACACGTTTGGGCCAGTTTTAGGACAGACGTTGCACTGCCGGTGCGACACCCGCAGGGCACCTGTGGATCTGTCATTTGTTAACACTCTGCAAATGCTATTGAAGCATTATGACACTCTGACTTGTGTCTCCTAGCCAGACCCTTGCGGTCGTGTGTACGACCTGTGACTATTGTCACCGTCTGATCGGACACAGACGCCCAGTCAACGACTGTGTCACTAGGAAGCTTCTACGCAAATTTTCATGGTATTAGAGCAGCGAGGCATCCCTCGCTGAGCTACACAGCAAAGACGTAGCAGTGGCAGCAGCAGTGAGAGCCACAGCTAAAGCCACGGTCCTCGGAGGACACACCAACCCATGGTGACCCACCGTAGCAGATTGCAGCAGCAGAGACATCCTTGCTACTGCATCACCACGCCACCACCATGGGGAAGCCAAGGGTTTCCAAACCCTCTCTAGCAGCAATTGAGGCATGAGATGTTACGAAGGGGTCTGTGAAGGGACCTAGAAGCTTCACTCAAGTCACACATACCACCCTCCCTGGACGTGAGAGAATGCAACTGCCCTATTTGACCACCGTTTTTGGCATGTAAGAGCTTGTTAGAAAGCTCATGCAAAATCCTATCCATCTCTTTTACTCCCGCCTCATTTCATGTCCTGTAGGCTCCAGGAAATGAAACAACGCTCTCAGATCTACATTTTTCTGGATTTTGGGCTGAAAATAAAATGGTGATGTTTTTTATTTTTGTTTGATGTTTTTGCATGAAACCACTGTCATTTCATTCAGCATCCTTTGGCGCATAATTGCTCCGAATTTCTCTTCATTTGGACAACCTTCATGCTGACATCATCATTGTAAGTGATGGCGTCTGCACCAACACTTCGCCAAATTTTTGGCTGAAACATCATGTGTTACCAGCGTTGCAAACCTTCGAGAAACATTGACGGTTCTGCAATCTGATCAGTTTGAAATCCCAGCCCATAATGAGCGCTGACATGGCTCCGGCCGGTGACAAGGGCAAAGGACCGACAGACCCCTCATCCTGTTCCTCAGGGGTCCTTAGCCTACGCTCACAGGCCATTGAGGACCTTCGGAGTCAGCAAGATGAGCAAGATGATCGGTGTCTTCCCCATCCCTCTTCCTTCTCAGCCTACAGTTACCCTTTTTACGGACCCGCAACCCAAGGACTTCGAGACACCGCCCTCACGGTATGTCAGCGAGGACGACTTTGACTGTTGGGAGATTCTCTTCCAGGTCTGGGCCACCTCAGAGAGGGTATGACCTTATTACCACAGTCCGTATCAGGTTACGGATTGCGCTCACGTACTGACAACGGCAAGGGAAATGCACGGCCTCCTTTACGCCATGTCGCGCGAGACTGTCGTGGACTTTCGCCCTTTTCTTGGAGAGGCCGGCACAGGCAAGGGTGCTGACCCACGTCGGGACTGGGAACTGGCATTATCCCTGCTTGCTGCAGAGACGCATGCCACCCGCACGGCTCACATTTGCGCCTTTCACTCCCTTCGACAGGGTCCCGCGGAGCCCGCAGTCGAATACTGGCAGCGGGCCATGCGCATCTACACGCGCCTTGGGACCTCAGGAGGTACACAGTTGTGGACGTCCCGCATGATCATGCTCGGCGTTCACCTTGAGCATGCAGACATCTTCTCGGGTTATTGCGACACCATTCTTGAGCCCTTCTCCAACTCCCTCCAGCTTCTTCCTTGGAAACATCAGCTCTTTCTCCAGGTGAATTCTGTCTGTGAGGCGATAGTGGCCCATCAGGAGAGTCCCCTTGTTGCAGCGTTCATCGTGTCGCCACCGACGTCCTTCTTATACCACACTCCTCCGTCCTGTGGCACATCCTCCTCCTCTCCTTTCACCTTGATTACGCCGACTGAGACGTAGGGTGTGGCAACAGCTGTACAGGGGAAGAATGGAGAGGAAGAGGTACAGTTTGGGCCAGCAGTAGTCACAGCAGCAACAGCCACCGGCCGGTAGTAGTGGGCATACTGTTCACTGCTACAACTGTGGAGGTACTCATCGCTATACCGAGTGCCATTAGCCGCCCGTCTGGGCGCAGATCACTCGCGGCCTTCAAGCCACACACGCATAGTGGTCTGCGTCGAGGAGCACAGCCCCTAGTCACACGACAACCACCACCATAATAGTTCCCGTCTCCCCACCAGCAAACAGTGGTGATCCGGATCCGTGTGATCGCACCATCGCCAAGTTCCGTCACCTTCTGGCGCTTTGCTTTTAGGTAGGTGCGAGTGTGTTGTCACAACTGAGTGGTTCACGGAATTTTTATTTGCCTATTCTTGTCGCTTGTGATGCCTCAAGTGGGGGGGCATGGCTGGCATGTGATGATGATGGACCTAAAAGTACTGCTTGGATTCTTGATTCCCACCTTCATGCCCTTCGTCGTCCCTCCTCGCCTCTTACTCAGCGTCTGTCTCAGGCCTAGTATTCCATTGCCTGTTGCACAATGACATCCTCCAGTCGTGATGTCGGTGGCACCTGGATCATCAATTCCGGTGGCACTCACCACATGACCTATCGTCGTAGTGATTTTGTTATTCTCGGTCCTGTTGTGTTTGTTTGTTCCATTCGCACAGGCTCTGGTCAGTCACTACCTGTCCAGGGTGTTGGGATTGTGTACTTTGATGGTCCGTCTGTCCCTTTATATCTCTCCGAGGTGCTTTTTGTGCATGATCTTGAGCTTAGCCTACTTTCTGTTCGTGCCTTCTCACTGATGGGACTCTCTGTGGAACACACTATGGACTATGCAACTTTGACTACTATTGATACTCGTGTCATTGTTCTCCGTGCCTCTGTTGTGGATGATTTGTATCGCGTTCCTCAGACTTCTCCTTCTCCTCGCTCTCCTTCCAATTCTACTCATGTGTTTTTCACTGGTGTTCTCTCTGCTAAGCACAATGATTATTGCATCACCGCCTGTGTCACGTGGGCTCAAATACTGTGTCTAAGCTCATTTGAACACGGCCCGTACTCAGCCTTCACGCGGCCTCTTTCGAGAGACCGCCCAAGACCGACTGTCTTTTTTACACTCAGGGTAAGATGCATCGTTAAACTTACCCTGACTCCCGCTCTCGAGAATTTCGCTCCCTCGAACTGGTCCAATCAGACCTTGTCGGTCCTCTCCTTGTCGAGTCTTTATCCGATCGGGGCCGATACGTCCTGACGTTGACTGACGACTTCACCGGGATACGGTGGGTCTACAGCCTACACCAGAAGAGCGACGCCGCTCTTGCGGTTCGCCTCTAGCTAGTAATGTCTGAGCTTCATTCCCGCCACACGCTGCACACATTCCGCTCCGATCGTAGTGGCGAGTTTCTTGGCGAGATGGATAGTTTCTTTATCGAGCACGGTGTTTTTCACCAAGTCTCCTCTCCTACTACTCCTCAGCAAAACGGTGTCTCTCAGCACTGGAACTGCACCATGGAGGATGCGATGTGCTCGATGCAGTCCCAGTGCGGTTTTCCTGAGTCCTTCATGTTCGAAGGATTTGCCTATATGATGTGGGTCTGGAACCGCCTCCGGCATGGTCCCTTTCCGGACAACGTTACACCGTACGAGCACTGGTTTGGCCATTGTGCCGATCTTTGTCTCGCTCGTGTCTGGGGCTCCGTGGCTTGTGTTTAGTATACCAAGGACCAGCACGGGTCCAAGGTCTCTCCGCGGGACCGCTTGTGTGCTTTTGTGGGAATCTCCCCACGGTTAAAAGCCTGGCGCTACTGGGACCTTGCTCTTCATCGTATTGTTGAGTCTCACGACGGGCTCTCCTTTGAGTCTCTCACCTACAATGACCTGACCACCATTATGTCGATGGACGTCACGAACGTTCCTATGTGAAAGGCTTCTCGACGGATGGGGGAGTCTCTGCCTACGAGCATCTCTCTTCAGGTGGATGTATCCGTTCGAGCCCCCTCTCCTTCTCGGTCTCCGGCCCTTGATGACCCAACGAACATAGCTGTTGGTCTAGAGACCTCTCCTGCTCAGCTCATTTCTATCCATGTTCTCTTGCATCCCACAGGCACACATGATTCTATACCCATGTCCACCAGCACTCCTACCTCTATGCATGAGTCCACCTCTACTCCTACTCCTGCTTTCTCGCTCACACCCAGCCCTGCATCCCTTGCCACTTCACCCTCATGTCCTCACACTGCATCACCTATTTCTTTGTCTCAGTCATCACCAGCTGTGGTTGTGCCCGTCTCTGAGCCTGAGGTGAGCTCTATGAGCCCAGGATACTCGCGTGAGCCCCGTGGTCCACTTCGACCATTGGTCTCTGGAGTCCAACGAGCGTCAGGTTCCGCACCTAGGCGCTCCACTCGCAGTATTGCGAGTGGTGACCCCAGCACGAAGGCTTTAGGCCTTAGTTTCCGCACAGATCATACAGAGGTGCATCCAGCGTGCCTTGTCAGGATCAGGTGACTCGCGAGTTCCGCATCGCTTGTGATACTGCAGTTGATCTTGTGGTCGTCAGGCCCAGCGCTGAGGCGTGTGCACTTGCCACTGAGAGCTCTCCCTTGATGGCACCTGATCCAGGCACACTGAGAGAGGCTCTCTCATCGGAGGATACAGACGCTTAATGCACAGCCTACAAAGATGAGTTTTGTGCCATCCGAGAACACGGATTTTATGAGCTAGTTGACCTTCCACCCGGGAGGAAGGCTATTCAGGTCAAGTGGGTCTTTCACAAGAAAGTGAAGCTGGATGGCTCACAGGAACGCCACAAGGCTTGCTTGGTCGTCAAAGGGGTATTCCCAGATTGAAGGTGTTGATTACACTACCACCTTCCCCCTTGTTGGTCGCATGACCTCAACTCGCGCTCTGTTTGGTGTGGTGGCTCAACATGACCAGGAACTACACCAGATGGATGTGAACAATGCGTTTCTCCATGGCTCTCTGGATGAGGAGATCAAAGTAGCCCAGCCACCGGGCTTCGAGGACGGTGACAAGTTCAGGCACTTGCGTAAGTCCTTGTACGGCTTCAAACAGTCTCCTCGGTACTAGAACCAAGAGATCACAGGCACCATCACTCACGCGGGATATATACAGAGCACGGCAGATCCCTCTCTTTTCATCCGAAAGTCACATGAGCGGTTCACCGCCATCCTGGTCTATGTGGACGACCTCCTGATCGCGTCTCCCTCTATGGAGGCCATAAAGGAGGCCAAGGAGTAGTGGACACTGCCAAAACAAATTTTGGCAGCGTTCACCCCGCCCGAGCACGCGTGGATTGTGTGATGGCCCCCCCATGCTGTCGAATAATTTTGGCAGTGTTTTTCCTATCCCAGTGGGTGTGGGAAATATGATAAGGCCGGTTTCAGCCTAAAAGTCGACGATGGACCCCCCCAACGCTGCCAAAACTTTTCAGCACCGTTTTCCCTGCCCCAGTGCACGTGGGAAATCAGGGCGAGGCCGTGAGGTAGTCTTGTGTACCTGAACCACCACCACCCAACCCAGGGAGAGGAGAACCCAGCCAGAAGAGGTAAGGGTAGACGAGAGAGGACCCAATGGATGTAGTTGTGACCACCGCTGTTGTTGCTGCTGTTGCTACTGCTGTAGCTGCTGTAGCTGCTGCTTCTGTCGCACCCTACTACACGCTCACACCACTGTAGTTACTGCTCCGCGCTGCTGCTGGCGGTGCTACGGCCGTGCAAGTGTGGCTGCCACGCGCTGCTGCGGCAGCGGCTGAGCTGTTGTTGGCTGCTCCAACAGTAGTTGTCGTCGCTGACTGCTACTGCTACACGCCGCTGCACACTGCTATCGTTGTTGTCGCTATTGCCGCTGCTCCACACAGCCGTAGGCAGGGGTGCTATGGCTTGGCCAATGCAGCCAAGCCAATGCGGCCTCTGCTCGAGGCTGCCGCTACTTGCTGTTGCCTCACGCTGCTGCACGCTGCTGACGCTGTCGTTGCTGCTTCGCGACAGCTGTTACTATTGCAGCTTCTGCTACTGATCCGCGCAATTGTAGATCTGCCCTCCCATAATCTTTTCACGTCTCTTTCGCAGAACGTGACGAGCTTTCGCTCGTGCCCTCTGGTACCAAAACCAAAACCCCTCTTCCCTTATACTACTATGTAAAGCACCACACTGTGGTCAGATTGCAACTGACCTCGTCCAAAATAGACGAGTGTGCAAGGAGAACATGTCAGAAACGTGGAGAGGATAGTGTAAAACCTACGGGGTGGAAATCGCTACAGGAGTCCACCCGTTGGCCGACAAGAGAGAGCTTGTCGGCGCTCGCTCAAAGATAATCTCATGGGTGAATCTGTCCCATGTCACAACCTGCCCACAATCCTGAGTTTCGGTCTATCCTATACCTTTCTAAACTAACATAATCTCACGAGCAAGACTAAACCAGTTCACCAAGGTATTACTGTTCACAGACAAGCAGACACAGCAGTGGATTGTCTTGAGGCCATATGTGAGCTCTCCAAGATGGGAGTAGTGACGACGTGAGTGTATCCAGAGGCTGCTCGCTAGCTGTCGGACTCACGTCTGCTCCCCCAGTCTCCCGTACTCTCTGCCTCCTCAGGGATCTGCAAAGCAACGGACGTGAGCCGAGAGGTCACAGTTTGGACACAACAACACTCCCCAATGACCACATGGCAAACAGGTTCACGCACACAACAGCACTGATGCAAGCAATTCCACAAGAATAGTGACGAAAAACAGCAACGAATGCAACTCGAGGACAAGGTTCACTCCACAGGACAGGCAGGATGCAACCCCACAGAGCGTGCGGCCGCTAGAAACTTCGTACAGCTAATTGCCTTTGTTAGAAAATCAGCACGCTGTGAGTCGGTACCGACCCACGTGACCTGAATCACACCTCGATGCACAAGATCTCATATGTAGTGATACTCGATGTTAATGTGCTTCGTGCATGCATGGAACACGCCAGAGTTCTCTGTGATGGCCTTTGCACTTTCATTGTCACACCGAAGCGCAGTGGGAGGCATGGACTGACACAACTCACGCAATAGATGCACCAACCAAACACTCTCGGTCGTGCCAGCTCCTAGTGCCACATATTCTGCTTACGCAATGTTGCGAGCGATGCAGCCCTACTTGCCACTGTGCCAAGAGACGAAGGTTCCTCAGTGAGGACGATGTAGCCGGTGCCAATCTTGTCGTCAAGACTCCATGCCCAGTCATTGTCTGTGTATCCATCGCGGACCACGGATGTCTGTCCTTGATAGTGAAGTCCCAAGCGGGTAGTAGAAACAATGTATCGCACGCACCGGACTGCGACCTCAAGCACCTGTCTGTGTGGTACCGGTGAGAACTATGCAAGCAGGTTGGCTATGAAGGTGATGTCTGGACGTGTCATCGTAGCCAGATACATGAGCAATCCAATGACCCGCAAGTACAAGGTCACATCGACTAGCTCCCCCAGCTTTACTGGATCATCGACCTTCGGGGTGTCTTGGCCATCCGGGGTGATCGGGGTTGACACCGTGCACACGCCACTGAGCATCTCAGCAAAGCACTCCTCCAAAGAGAGGGTGTATTGCTCTTGATGGATCAAGAGCGTCCGACAAGCACGATCACGGACAATCTGCATGCCGAGGAACATTGTGGCCTCTCCCAGGTCTTTCATCTTGTATGTCGATTGTAGCATGCCCTTGGCTGCTTCGACAACCTTCAGATCTGGCGAGGCGGTCAGAAGATTTTCAACGTAGACGAGGATGGCTAAAAAGGGGGCAGTGGTCTGGGAGAGAAAAAGTGATGGATCCACCGCACTCTGGACATAGCCCGCTCATAGGAGCGTGCCGGTGACCTCCTTGTTCCAGCAGCGAGGCGACTACTTCAGGCCGTACAGCACTTTCCATAGCTAGTACACGCGACCGGTGCCGTCCTCGAACCTTGGGGGCTGGACCATGTAGATCTCTTCTTCTAGCTTACCATGTAGGAACGGGTTGTTCACGTCCATTTGGTGGAGTTCCCAGTCATGCTGGGCCACCTAGGACAGTAGATCCAGAGTTGTGGTCGTGCGTCCAACTGGTGCGAAGGTCTCAGTGAAATCGATCCCTTCCACCTGAGAGAATCCTTTTGCAGTTTATCTTACTCTGTAGCGATCAACTATGTTGTCTGGCTTGAGCTTTTCTCGCAAGACCCACTTGGCCTGAACGGCCTTCTATCCGGGTGGCAGGTCTACAAGCTTGTAGACCCCATGCTCATTGATAGCCCCCAGCTCAGCCTTGCATGCTGCACGCCAGTGTGCCGCATCTGGCCTGGCCAAAACCTGACGTAGTGTGATGGGGTCTAGCGTCACTCCCACCACACTGGGGTCAGAAGCCACAGTACCTCCACTGCGCGTGGCCAAGGCATAGGCCCGAGACAGAGGGCCAATGGTGGCGGAGGACTCTGCACAGTCTGCAACAAGTCAGCGCTCATGAGAAAGGAGAGCAAGGATTGTATAACAGCCATGGTGCACTTCAGTGAGCCCCTGTGCATTGAGGCCCAAGGCCCTTGTGTAGGGGTCTCCATTGCGCACGCAATGAGTAGGACAAGAGCGGAGACATTGGTCTTCACCTCGTCGGTATGGCTCTGGTGATGATGCAACTAGGACAGACGGTGTACACTCATCACATATACAGACAGGACTGGTGGCGTGTCACGTGACGCCGGTCCGTCGATTGGACAGACGAAAGATGGGGATGGCACAGGTGACCTGACTGGTGACGCAGACTGCGCAGGGGGTGTAGACGACACGGATGACTCTATTGGTGACACAGGTACTGGAGACAGGGACAGATCGGGTGGTGCAACCGGTGATGCAGGCTCTTGCATCAAAGGGGATGCGGGAGGAATGGTGGATACAGGCAGGACAGTCAGCGTAGTCAATGCGGGCAACAGAGATGACATTGGCGTGCACACTGGTGGGTGGGGAGGACCGGAAGCGTCAAGTGTAAACGGGGTAGTGTCAACGGTCACCTCATCCCCACCTGCGTACGGATGTGTTCCACATCCAGGGGAATGCATCTGTGGAGTGCCACCAGCGGGCAGGTCTCGGAAGAAAAGACGCTCAAAAATAGGGCGTCCCGAGACTTGACCATGCGCCGACGACTGGGGTCCCACAAACCGACAGGCCTTGGAGCATGAGGCCACGCCTAAGAATGCGCAGGCACGGCCTTTAGGGAAAAACTTAGAGCCTTGTTGTTCTGGTGTAAACCAGATATAGGCAAGGGATCCCCACACACGTGCAAGCCATGGGTCGGCACGACGTCCGTACCATAGTTGGTATGGGGTGTGTGTGTTTGGGAGGGGGCAGTGAGGGATGCAGTTCCAGACCCATGTCATGTAGGCCATACCCTCGAAGGCAAATGCTTTAGGAATGTTGTTGTCTACCCACATGGAGAGAATTGCATCCTCCATGGTGCGGTTCTAGCGCTCTGACACGCCATTCTGTTGTGGTGTGGCTGGGACAGAGAGGTTGTGAAACACTCCCACAGAGGCAAAGTAGCGGTCCAGATCTCCCATGAACTTACCATCTTGATCAAGGCAGAAGTTCTGGAGGGTATGGCCGGACTGACATTCAGCCATAACGAGCCACGTACAAACGGTTAACGTTGCATCACTTTTCGGACGTAGACTGAAGACCCACCACATGCGAGTGAAGTCGTCTGTGATCGTCAGGACGTATCGCCCTCTGTCATCCTAGAACTCAATGGGGAGGGGTCCCCCAGGAGATCAGAGTGAACCAAGTCCAAGGGCTTGAGAGCTCGGGAGTCAGACAGTGGGTATGTGGCGCGGTGCATTTTGCATTGCGCGCATTGCAGGCAATCGGTCTTGGGCGGCACCTCAAAGGACGCTACGTCAAGACCAAGCGCAGGATGGGTGCAAACTAGACATTCTACAACATCTAAGTGGACATGACACAAGCATCTATGTAGTAGGCACTGATGCTCATGCCATGGCGTGTCTGTGACGAACACTCGTGCACTGGATGGTTCAGTGATGTTAGTGGACATTGGGCAGCCAAAGACGTGATACAAGTCTCCTACTGCCCTGCCAAGGAGTACCACTTCAGTAGTAACACAAACGGAGATATTGGCATCCTCACCTGTGAATGTGAAACTGAGATCCATACATGTGCAGGCACGTCCAGACAGCAAACTGAGTTCTAGACGAGGCATATACAACACATTTAAAATATAGAGCAGTCAAGACGGTCCATGGAATTGCACCACACCTTCACCCTGAACAGGAACCTCATGCCCATGAGCCGTACACATAGACTTCACAGAGCCGACAGGACCAAGCACCACAAAATCACAGCGGCGACATGTCATGTGATGGGTGGCACCCGAATCTAGGATCCAGGTGGCATCCATCACACGCTCTGGCAACGTGACTGGAAAACTGGAAACAATGCAGACAGTGGACAAGGGTGGCTCAACAGACGACTGCTGAGCCACATTGATGACACATATCTGTGACTCATCAAGCCATGACAGGTCGTTGTGACCTGAGTACACTACAGCAAAGACGGGGGAGAGACCAGCATCATTACGCGCGACGAATGACTCCACAGACTCAACAACACACAGTGCACCACCGCCACCATCCCGACTACACGTCACGGACTCAACAGACCCGACCGTGGGATCCCTCGGCTCAGTAAATGCACTTGTACCTCCATGAGTGGTGAGCGGGAGAAGCTGGCGGAGCTCGGCGATGTCGCAGGCCTGGGTCGCAAGTTGCTCCTCCAGAGGTGGCATGTCCCTGCTGTTGGCTATGGCTTCATCAGGTGACGGTGAAGACTTCATGTCAGTCGCTACTATGGTATGTGTGGAGGCGTGCTCACGCTGTTTGAATGACCCTTGCAGACCTTGTGCAATCTGCGACCAGTTCTTGGGGAGCTTGCACTTTGTGTAGCGGTGCGTCCCCCCCGCGGTTGTAACACTCCCACTGACTCTCCCTAACTGGCTTTGAAGCAGCATGTTCCTTACCCACCTTGGCACCCCTCCTGTTGTTTTGTGCCTTCTTCCCTTGGAATGCTGCAGCTTAACCAACTGTTGTTCCGGTAGTCGTCGTTGACTCTGACGACGAGGGGAAGGGAGGGGAGAAGGCGCGCGATGCATGGACAGTCGTGACGGCTGCGGCGGGTGCACCATGGCGGGCGTCATTCGCTGCTCCAACTTCTACCATGTTTAAGAATTGTTTTGTCGCCCATGACAAGAGCATGTTCAAAAATTGCCCCTCCGCATGCCCAAGTGCGGCACCGCGAGGCGCCAATGAGCCACCAGAAAGAGGAAAATCCGCTCTGGAAGATCTAGCGGCTTGAGTATTGGTCAGATCCTAAAATGCATGTTTTCCCATTAAAGTTGACAAGTCGTAGAATCCGGTGGAAGCCATTTCACCGGATTCGGACACGTATCGAGGGAGATATGACCTTCCAAAGTTGGGGTGTGTGCTGCGGCTCTGGGAGCCGGCTGCGACTCGATTTCCGGTGGATAATCGACCGGGCCGAGTAACAAAAGTACCATCTGGAGATTTTGCCCCAGAAGGTCTGCCAAGGCGTCCGGTGGATCATCCACCGAATCCTGTAGTGCAGGTTTGTTACTGAGGGACTTGGCCAAAATCATGGCTCGGCGTCCGAAACTCAGCAGTACGTCTTGTTACTCGGGGACTTAGTCAAATTTCTCACTACAGGTCCACGGACAGGTTTCAAACCTTGTCACACCCCTGATGTTGTCCACAGCTTCCGGTGACCCCTCGGCTAATGCCCATGCTCGTGCAGATCCCTGACGAGACAGCCACCTCAGACCAGTGGGGGAGCTGAAGTGGCCTTAGGAGTGCCCGAGACTCCACGACTATCCACCAGTGACACTCGTGAGGAGCTGGGGCTCAGGCTCGACCGTTCCAGGCTTTTCGGTAGTGAGGCCGATTGGCCGGTTGCAGGTTTTCCATTTATCAGATGCTTGTTTGTGACTGAATCATGGTGTGTGGGCATTCGTTGCGTAGGATTTTGCACCTTGCTCCGTTTGGTTCTGACGGTTCTTGATTCGGATGCCTGAGCACGGAGATATACCCAAAAATGTGGTTTTCGGCCGGTTTGTCTGTAGCAGGAAAATGAGACCGGTCGGTACACCGCCGCTAGCAGACGGCACTTATGACCTGACCTTCCCATTTTGTCACTTACTCTGCATCATGCTTAAGCTAAGCCTTGGTTCACATGACGTGTTCCAATCTTGCTCTCACTGTTCCTTGCATGACCTGTGAGTCAGCTACCCATATCAGTGGTGTCAGGCTAGTGAACAGTTGAGCTGGGAAGTTTCCAGGAATATTCTCATGGTATCAGAGCGACAAGCCAGAGCTTGTTGTGCTGCATAGCAGAGATGCAGCAATCACAGCAGCAGGGAGTAGCAGCAGCACACAGCAGCAACGACAGGTCCTGGGAGGACCCACCAACCTGCGCCATTGCAAGGCATAGGCCGCAACACCTGCGCGACAGAGGAGTCATGCAGGAGGGGTGCAGCAGTGTAGCAGCACGCCAGCGCAGCAGCGCCATAGCAGCTGTCCAGCAGCGCAGCAACAGTGCTGGCAGTTTTGACCACAGCAGCAGCAGCAGCAGCAGCAACATCGGCGGCGGCATCAAAAGCATCAGCAACAGCAGCCGCCAAAGTGGCTTGAGGCCACTGCCGTCAAGCTCGAAGGCAGCAGCAGCAGTAGCAACAANCGCGACAGAGGAGTCATGCAGGAGGGGTGCAGCAGTGTAGCAGCACGCCAGCGCAGCAGCGCCATAGCAGCTGTCCAGCAGCGCAGCAACAGTGCTGGCAGTTTTGACCACAGCAGCAGCAGCAGCAGCAGCAACATCGGCGGCGGCATCAAAAGCATCAGCAACAGCAGCCGCCAAAGTGGCTTGAGGCCACTGCCGTCAAGCTCGAAGGCAGCAGCAGCAACAACAACAACAGCAGCGTGCGCCACCGCTGCCCCTGTCCGTGCAACTTCCTAGAAGCCGTACGGACGTGGAGGAGCCGCGGACGAAAATCGCGTCAATCACCACCTCCCCGTCGGCACGAGGTTGCCCTGGCTTCAAACATATGTCGTTTTTGGCGTTTGAGGGTGCGTTCGAAAGCTCTTCTCTCAAGCTCTCCAGAGCTACTATTCATGCTCAGTTTCGAGCTCTGTAGCCACCAGCAAAGACTGAAGTGCACCACAGATTTGTTTTTCTGCTGAAATTCGGGCAGAACAGGGAAAAGTGACGTTTTGCCACTTTTTTCAACTTTTTGCGACCGAAATTTTCACCATCATGTTCACCACATTCAGGAGCCTCTGTGGTCCAAATTACGCTTGATTTGGACAACCTTGATTTTTTAGTGCGGAAATTGCTAAATTTCAGCACTTACCCAAATTTCTGGCCGTCAGCACCAGGAGCTCCAAACAGCAGCAGCAGCTAGCAGCAATGGCGGCGGCGTACAACAGCAGCAGCTTGCGGCAGCAGAAGTGTGCAGCAACAGCAACGTGCATCAGCAGCAGCTTGCAACTGCAGTGATCAACGACAACAGCGACAGAGGGAGAAGCAATACGAGGAGCGGCAGCAGCAGCGGCATCATCGCCGGCAGTTGCAGTAGCCTCGACAGCAGCAGTGGCTGCATTTTTCCTTCCTCTTCCTTGGTATTCCCCTCTCTTCTCAGTTTGGGCTCCCCCTTGCTGGTCCCTTGGGTGGGTTGGGGGTTGGGACAGGTACCCGGAGCTCCCCCAAGACCCTCCCATTTTTCCACGCCCACTGGGGCGGGGGAAACGCTGTCGGGTTTTTTCCGGCAGCTGGGGGGGTCCACCCACGGCGTTCCCAGGCTGAAATAGGCCTCGACATTTTTTCCATGCCCACTGGGGCGGGGTAATTGCTGCCGAAATTTTTCAGCCGCTACGACGGCAGCAACAGCCGAGGGGGTAGAGTGCCACCGCCGTCTGAGTCAACGGTGGCAGTGGTTCGACGATAGGAGCAACAACAGTAGTAGTGACATAGTAGCATACTAGAATGACAACAGGGCCACAGACATGGCCAGTAGTCACCACCGTAGCACCAGCGAGCCCGGCAACTGGTCTCGTTTCCATGTCCTCCATCTCCCATCCTGTCAGCAGCGTGCTTTCCCTGACACAACAGCTTGCTGCAGGGGCCTGCCAGATCGTTGAGCTTAAGCAACAAATCCTTGCCACTAGGAACTGTCAGCTCGCCGAGCTCCACGGACAGATGGCACTCTCCATTCAGGGGAGTACGAGTAACATAGCTGAGTCGAGGGGTCCCACTGCTGGTCGTGTCGAGTCCGTGGCATCGCGTCGCGTTGGGATGGTGGTAATGGTATCGTCTGTTCTGTTCAGTCTGTCAAGTCTTTTCTCGGGCGGGATGATGCAAGTAGCATGACGCAGTGTTGTGTCGAGTAATGCACAGGTCCACATGACCCGTCGTGGCTTCATGAGTCTTAGTCAAGTGTTGTTGCTCGTCTGTCAACATTTCAGCTCTCTACAGAGCAGCCTACTTCTGTCGCCTGTACTATTGCTCGCTATTACGTCACAGCGACAGAGCCTGTGACAGATGCCACCTGGATCATTGATACAGGTGCAACCCATCACATGACATGTCGTCGTCGTGACTTTGTGGTGCTGGATCCTGTTGGGTCAGTACGGTCCGTGCGCACAGCAGCTGGTCATGAGGTCCCAGTCCAGGGCGTAGGTGTAGTGCAGTTCCACGGGCCGTCTAGCCCCTTGTATATCTCGAACGTTCTGTATGTGCCTGCGTTGGAGCTCTGTTTGCTTTCCGGATGTGCCTGCACTCGCATGGGACTCGGCGTGTCCTTCACAGGTGAGGATGCCACTGTGTTTGTCTGTGCCACGCAAGAGGTAGTCTTACGTGGGACTGTTATGGATGACTTGTACCATGTCTCTGGCTGTCCTACGTCTGCTCCTCCCTCGCCCTCCCCAACCTCTGCTCGTGTGTTTTTGACAGGCACTTTGTCACCCGAGCACCAACGTCTAATGCACAGACGCATGTGCCATGTACACCTAGACGCTATCGATCGTCTAGTGTGCACACCGCCCGCGCTCGGTCTTGATGCGGCGTCTTGCGAGACGCTGTCCAAGACTGACTGTCTACAGTGCGCTCAAGGAAAGATGTACCGGGCCACGTACCCTCCTTCCAACTCGCGGGCGCTTTGACCTCTCGAGTTGGTTCACTCTGACCTCCTGGGACCCCTCCCTGTCTAATTCAAGGAGGATAGAGGAAGGTATGTCCTGACGATCACTGATGACTTCACCCACATGCAATGGGTCTTCAGTCTTCGTCAGAAGAGTGACGCCGCCCTTGCGGTGCGCACTTGGCTGGTCATGGCTGAGCGGTAGTCCCGGCACCTCCTCCAGACGTTCCGCTCGGATCGTGGTGGAGAGTTTCTTGGGGACTTAACGCAGCACTTTGCAGCGCTAGGAGTGACTCACAACCTCTCTGCCCCCGCCACACCTCAACAGAATGGTGTGTCTGAATGATGGAATCGTACCATGGAGGATGCGATTCGTTCAAAACGGGTGGACAGTAGTTGCCAGAGGCGTTTTCATTTTAGGGCATGGCCTACATGACATGGGTGTAGAACCGGATTCCACATGGGCCGCTCCCAAACAACCGCACCCCGTATGAGCTGTGGTTTGACCGCCAAGCTGACCTCCGGCTCGCGCGCGCGTGGGGATCCCTTGCCTACATCTGGTTCACACCTGAGCAACAAGAGTCTAAGCTCTCCCCTCGCGGCCGCATTTGCGCGTTCGTGGGCATCGCCCCTCGCTCCATGGCCTGGCGGGATCCGAGTCGACGTCGCATTGTCGAGTCACGTTACGCACTCTTCTTTGAGCGCCTCACGTATCACAATGTGACCGCCGGCAATGCATTGCTGTAGCACGCTCCCGGTTGTGTTCCTTCTCCTCGCGTGGGAGAGTGTATTGGGCCGGCAGACTTTGTCCGCTCGTGCAGCCCTATCGCTCCTGAGCCGTCCCACCCCTCGGGTGCCTTACCTGCCCATCCTGCATTACCTATTGCTGCCTCGCCCGCCTTGCCAATGTCACCAGCGTCGCCTGTTGCTGCCTCGCCCGCCTTGCCAGTGTCGACAGCGTCGCCTGTTGCTGCTTCGCCTGCCTTGCCTGTATCGCCAGCGTCGCCTGTTGCTGCTTCGCCTACCTTGCCAGTGTCGTCGGCATCGCCTGTTACTGTCATGCCCACCTTCCCAGTGTCACCGGCGTTGCCCGTTGCCGCCTCGCCCACCATGCTAGTGTCACCGTCGTCGAACGTCACTGCCTCGCCTATGTTGCCAGCATCACTCGTTCTGCCGACGTTACCACTTACTTCCTTGCCTGTCCTTGCATCTCCTGCTTTGTCTGAGCCGTCAGTGTCTGCATCGCCGGCACCTGTGCTTCGGCCGCCTGTGTTCCCTGCCTCTACTTTATCTGCGCCCCCTTTACCGGTTGCGCAGCTCACTGAGCCCTATCTGCGTGTCGAGGGTGGACGCTTGCGTCCTTGCCCCACTCGTAGCGTGCGCAGTGGTGACCCTGGCACAAAGGCCCTCGGCCTTAGTGCTCTGGGCCTCAAGAAGGTTCACCCTGCCTGTGAGACGGGCCTAGTGCTCCTTGCTCATGAGCGCCAATTGGCACTGAACTCTGCAGAGTCGACAGTCACTTTGGGTTCTCCCTCTGTTGCCTATGTTCTGGCCACGCGCAACGTGACTGGCGCGAGGCCTGATCCCAGTGTGGCCAGTGTGGCGCCTGCCCCTAGCACACTCCATGAGGCTCTGGCAGGGTCTGACTCGGCGCTCTGGCGTGCTGCGTGTCAGGCCAAGCTTGCTGCCATCGAGGAGCACAAGTTCTTCGAGCTCATGGACCTGCCTCACAGTCGCAAGGCTGTGAAGGCCATGTGGGTCTTGCGCAAGAAGCTGAAGCCGGATGGCTCAGTGGAACGCTACAAGGCACGACTGACTGCCAAGGGGTTCTCTCAGGTAGAAGGTATCGACTTCACCAAGACCTTCGCCCCTGTCGGTCGCACAACCACAACACTGGCCTTGATGTACCAGACAGCCCAACATGACTGGGAGTTACACCAGATGGACGTAAACAATGCTTTCCTCCATGGAAAGTTGGAGGAGGAGATCTACATGGTCCAGCCTCCCGGCTTCGAGGACGGCACCGGCCGTGTGTATCGACTGCGGAAAGCCTTGTATGAAGCAGTCGCCTCGTTCTTGGAACAAAGAGATCACCGGCACACTGTTGAGGGCTGGGTACGTCCAGAGTGCCTTGGATCCCTCTCTCTTCCTCTCACAAGCCCCTGCGCAGTTCACGGCCATTCCGGTCTACGTCGACAATCTCCTGATCGCTTCTCCTGACCTGAAGGCTGTTGAGGAAGCGAAGGCCATGCTACAGGCGGCGTACAAGATGAAGGATTTGGGGGGGCTGTAGTCTTTTTGGGCATGCAGATCGTGCGTAATCGTACGCGTCGGACGCTCCTGGTGCATCAGGAGCGGTACGCTCTCACCTTGGGGGAGAATTTTGCTAACTTCCTCGCTCCTATCCGCTCTGCGTCTACACTGCTCATGCCTGATGGAAAAAATGCCTTAAAGGGCGACAATCCAGCTGAGCTCGGGGAGCTTGTCGACGTGACTCAATACCTGCGGGTCATCGGTTCACTCATGTACTTAGCCACGACGACACGACCCGACATCGCCTTCATTGTCAACCTGCTTGCACAGTTCTCCCAGGCACCGCACGTGCGATCTCTGGAAACTGCTCTCTGGTATGTGAGGTATGTCGTGTCTACCGCATGCATCGGTCTGTGCTACCGCAGTCATCCCTCTGTGGTGCTCGACGGTTACACCGACAGTGACTTGGCTTGGAGTCCAGACGGTAAGAGCCGGACAGGCTACATCTTCTTGATTGGCGGCACGGTTGTGTCTTGGCGGAGTGGTAAGCAGAGCTGTATTGCTCGCAGCACAGTTGAGGTTGAGTACGTGGCACTCGGTGCTGGTGCTGCCGAGAGCGTGTGGCTGGTGTGTCTGTTGCGTGAGTTGCGTTAGTCCCTACCCCATGTTGTGCTACGTTGCGACAACCAGAGCGCGATCGCCATCACCAAAAACACAGGTGTGTTTCATGCTCGCATGAAGCACATTGGCATTGAGCATCACTACGTGTGTACACTTGTCCAAAGACATGAGATCGAGGTCATCTGGGTAGGTACAAATTTGCAGCGTGCTGACTTCCTAACAAAGGCCATCGTCCGTACGAGGTTTCTTGCGGCTTCACGTTCTGTGGGACTTCGCCTTGCACTCGCTCCTGACTGACCTCCTCAGGCCAGCTGTTGCTTGTCTTTGTCAGTGCCTGTACGTTCATGGACTTGTTCACCATCCGGTCATGGGGGAGTGATGTTGTCCACAGCTTCCGGTGACCCCTCGGCTCATGCCCATGCTCGTGCAGATCCCTGACGAGACAGCCACCTCAGACCAGTGGGGGAGCTGACGTGGCCTTTGGAGTGCCCGAGACTCCACGACTATCCACCAGTGACACTCGTGAGGAGCTGGGGCTCAGGCTCGACCGTTCCAGGCTTTTCGGTAGTGAGGCCGATTGGCCAGTTGTAGGTTTTCCATTTATCAGACATTTTTGGTGACAAAATCATGGTGTGTGGGTATTCGTTGCGTAGGATTTTGCACCCTGCTCCGTTTGGTTCTGACGGTTCTTGATTCGGATGCCTGAGCAAGGAGATATACCCAAAAACGTGGTTTTCGGCCGGTTTGTCTGTAGCAGGAAAATGAGACCGGTCGGCGCACCGCCGCTAGCAGACGGCACTTATGACCTGACCTTCCCATTTTTTCATTTACTCTGCATCATGCTTAAGCTAAGCCTTGGTTCATATGACGTGTTCCAATCTTGCTCTCACTATTCCTTGCATGACCTGTGAGTCAGCTAGCCATATCTGTGGTGTCAGGCTAGTGAACAGTTGAGCTGGGAAGTTTCCAGGAATATCCCCATCACCAAACTCGACCCAAAAGAGGAGGAGGTGCATGGAAACAGTGCAGGGGACCCTTAGACCACGTGCAATGGGATCTGCGCCTTGGGAAAGGCGCTTCGCACGTGAAGAGAGGCGCCACGATGTGTGCGCACCATGGAACCGTTAGGCGTTTCTATGGTGGGTGAGACCTGCGCTTCATCGAGTGTAACTTGAGCTACGCTTGGTCGAATCGCGCATGATTTGGTGCGTTGTAAAGCTTGTGAATAGCCCTATAAATTTTTATTCATGTACATACTCCAATCATAACGCAAAATGATGTTATTCCCTTTGCAAAATGAATATTTCTAAATTCCAGCTCACATAGCGTGAGGCGACCACCAAGAGACAATCAGAGAAACTTCGGGACTGCATCCCATGGATTCACTGACAGAGCAAGCCTTTGTCGGCCATCTCCTGAAAGGGGGAGGCAGAAGTTGTTGAAAGCATTGGCGTACTCGCGCCCAATGCCTATCCTGATGGTGTTGAACGCCATGAGTTGGCCCGGCCCATGCTTCCCCAGGGCCATGTAGAGCCTCATCGCGTGCCGCCAGTAGTCGGCCGGTGTCTCGTGTCCACCCTGGCGCATAGAGTTGAAGTCTGACAACTGTTGTGATGTCGTTGCCATGGTCACGTCCTCGAAGAGAGTAGTCACCAGCTCCCAGGCGCCGCATGGGTCAGCTCTAGCACAGTGCGGGGATCTCCCAAGAAATGTTCAAATTCTAAGGTGTACTCCATGGGGACGGCCCTCAAGAGACCATATGCTACGCATGCAGTGGTAGCCGTCTGCTGGGAGTTTGTGACCTTGTACTAGATGGTGTAGTACGGATACACCCCCTCGCTGGCCGCTCCCAAACAGAACCATGGCTCCCAAGTGCTGTAGCTATCCTCCTGTCGATAAGTCGAGGGTTCGGTCTCAAACCACTTGGGTGGTTTTGTTGTCGGTAGAGCTATAAGGACAGCTTGTTCTGGCAACGGAGACGGGGGGTCCTCCCTCAGTCCTAGACTTATGCGAAGTAACAGCTCCTTTAAGGACATCGGGTCTGTAGTAACCTTGGGCTGGTTGCTTGGGCCTACATCGCCGATTGGTACTAGTTGGCGTGCCAAGAGCGTTCGACGTCATTTTTCTAACTGTGTGAGGCGTAAGCGTAGCAAGCCTTCCTCGTCACTGACATCTTCGTCCGACTGTGGAAGGTCGTCGGACGGGATGGCATCGAACGCTCCTAACGCTGCATCGACGTCGGTTACAACCGCAATCTCCACTGTCATCTTGCCCTTGCATAGGGCATCACGTAGCAGCTTCTACTGTCGCTCCTACTGATCCAACATCAGCAGTTGTTGTTGCTATTGTGGCTGGACTATGTCCCGAAACAGCTTGAATAAATTGGTCATTTGCTTGGCTTTCTGTTCAGTCTGCTTGGCCTCTTGCTCACGTAGCTCGCGCAGACTGCGCACCAATGAGCCAGGGCTAGACGGGGACTTGTCCCGCGTCTCACCCGATGTGCCGCCACTCACACCAGAGGTAGCAACGCCCGCGTCCATAGTGGAACCGGTACTGCCGACTCTGATAGGGGCGTCCTTGGGCATGTTGTTGGGGTAGAGCAGGTGTGCACCACTGGTGCTGACACTGCTCTGGAGTGGTGGAAACTACCGAAACGAATTTCGGCAGCGTTCATGCCGCTCGAGTGGACGTGGATTGTGTGATAGCCCCCCCCCCCCCCCC
>SZWC01000769.1:0-10944 GCA_023375785.1 Penium margaritaceum | reverse complement strand
TGATAGCCCCCCCCCCCCCCACGTTGCCAAATAATTTCCTTATGTCGGTATGATAAGGCCGGTTTCAGCCTAATGGTCGCTGATGGAACCCTCCCCCAACACTGCCGAAATATTTCGGCAGCGTTTCCCCCGCCCCAGTGGGCGTGGGAAATCAAAGAGAGGCCGAAAGGTTGTCTTGTGTACCTGAACCACCACCACCCAACCCAGGGAGAGGGGAACCTAGCCAGAAGGGGAAGGGTAGATCAAAGGGGACCCAATGGCTGCTGTTGCGGCCACCACTACTGTTGCTGCTGCTGCAGCTGCTGCTTCTGCCGCACCCTACTGCACGCTCACGCTGTTGCAGTTGCTACTCTGCGCAACTGCTGGCGGTGCTGCGGCTCTGCCAGTGTGGCTGCCACGCACTGCTGCGGCCGTGGCTGAGCGGCCGTCGTTGCTGCCTCCGACGGCAGTTGCGGCTGCTGACTGCTGTTGCTACACGTCGCTACACACTGTTGTCGCTGCTCGCGCTCCTGCCGCTGCTCTGCACGGCCGTAAGTAGGGGTGTTGTGGCTTGGCCAATGCAGCTGAGCCAATGCGGCCTCTGCTTGCGGCTGCCGCTACTTGTTGCTACCTCACGCCGCTGCACGCTGCTGCCGCTGCTACTGTCGCTGCTGTTGCTACCACTACTGATCCGCGCAACTGCAGATCTCCCCTCCCAAAATCTTTCTGCGTCCCTCACGCGGGACGCAACGAGCTTTGGCTCGTGCGCTCTAATACCAAAACAGAAACCCCTCTTCCCTTACACTACTGTGTGGAGCACCATACTGTGGTGAGAACGCAACTGACCTCGTCCAAAATGGACGAGTATGCAAGGAGAACATGTCAGAAACGTGGAGAGGAGAGTGTGAAACCTACGGGGTGGAACTCGCTACTCGAGTCCACCTGTTGGCCGACGAGAGAGAGCTCGTCGGCGCTCGCTAAAAAATAATCTTATGGGCGAATCTGTCCCATGTCACAACCTTCCCACAATCCTAAGTTTTGGCCTATCCTATACCTGTCTAAACTAACATAATCTCACAAGCAAGACTAAGCCAGGTCACCAAGGTATAGTTGTTCACAGACTAGCAGGCACAACAGTGGATTGTCTTGAGGCCAAATGCGAGCTCTCCAATAGGGGAGTACTGAAAACGTGAGGGTATCCAGAGACTGCTCGCTAGCTGTCAGACTTGCGTCTGCTCCCCCAGTCTCCCGTACTCTCTGCCTCCTCAAGGATCTCCAAAGCAACGGACGTGAGCCGAGAGGTCATAGTAAGGACATAAGAACAAGTTGTACAAACAGACGAGGACGAATCACATCACAACACTCACGACGCGACTCCATAGGCGTCGCGCGAAAATCAAATCGACAACCCTGACTACATCTCATTTGTTACTCCACACTTGTATATATGTGTTCGATGTTTCCGACACTTTTCATCGAAGTAAACTTAACGCTAATGATAAATTTCTTAAGTGTCTCCAATTCCAGAACCTTTTTCTGGCTTTTAAATTCTACGTGGTTACCATCCACGCTCCGCTCGGCATAACACTCCACACCTCATCCCAGTGAACCACTCACGTTCCGCTCGGCGTAACAGAATACACAAGTTCCTTGCCAAAAGGACCAAAGAACCCAAGTAAGCCTCAAGGTTTTTTTTCCCGGATTTTAATGTTTGTGATCAAGGGCTCAAACACTTGTCAGGGAAGTGCAATTGCTAACATTTAAATACAATATTTTTTCCTCATTCTAAAAATCTCAAATGTGTAGAAAAATCTAAATCATCGCCATTTATGTTACATTTTACGTGAAATTTGTGCAATCCTTGATTAAAGTTTGTTATGTTCTCACAACATGTAATGTTTCGACTTACGGTCGTTCTTGTCAACATGACTGAAGACTGGGTAGACAGGATGAGTTCCACAGATTTGAAGTCGTTGGACAGCAGATTTCGATTCGCCTCGGTTGTCCTCGAGTTTGCCTGCATTGACCGGCCAGGCAGTACGTCGTTTTGACTTGCTTGTCAGAATAGTTTAGGTCCCATCTCGTATTCGTAAGGCATAGTGGACTGGGCACGAAATTCCTGGTTACTTATCTTTGCTTATTTGAATCTGTGGTGTTTCATTTCGTCTATGTTCCAAGACATGCGTTCCTCTTTCCTTTAACACGCACTTAGTTCGACTGAATATCCAACAGCATCGATGCTTTGAGAGGTGATCTGAGAATGGAATTTCTCGTTTTGTAATCCACGTTCAATAGATCAGTTCATGGATTATGGACTACCATGGGTTTGTCAGTATTGGGTATTCCGTCTTATGCATGAATGGGAGTACGATAAATTGAAGGAACGGAACCTCGAACGGCTATCACGTGCACCGGTCCCTCGCGGAATATATCGGTGCGTTTGGCGCAGTGCGCAGCTCCGGCCATGGCGCTCTGGGTTTTGCCAAAAATATCTGTTTGATAATTCCGCGGTGCGTGACGGAATGGGAAAGCTTTTTTTTGGCAAGTCGCTGCGGCCTGGTTCATGGACAAGCGCATCGATGCATGCATGCCTGCCCGGATTTCTACAGGATCTTTCGCGATTGGTTGGGAATGTACTCGTATCCACAACCATCCATTCACAGACGAGGATGTGAAAGCCCTAAGAGGGATCTATATTGACCGAGGTTCAAGGGCGGGAGTTCACTGTGCGGAGCTCGCCGTGAAGGTCATCCATCCACACACACCATCCTCTCTTCAGTCTCGTTTGCTCAAGAGCGGTTTTCGTAGTCGTTAGCGAGTTTCAAATGCAGCTGACGACCTTGAATTGCAGCTCCAGGGAACCAAGCCTCACACCCCGTCAATCCAGGTGGAGTAGAGAAGGGGATTTCCAATCGGGATTTCCAGAGATGTTCAAACGCTCCCGAGACACCATTCCCTTCTTCACGAGTTAATGAAAGACGACATGGATCATAAAATATAACTTTGAAATTTTCTGAAGTACATATTTTCTCATAGCGAGCTTGTTGATGAAACATGTTTTGGTCTCGCTTCGTCGTTGGTTTCTTCAGCGACCCGATCCGAAGCCAACGTGGTGATCGAATACTGCTATAGAATAATTCAGATAGAGTTTACATGCATCAACGGAAGAATGTAGACAATGGCGATATCTCCGAAAGGACCGTAAAACGTCTCGTCATGCCGTCATCATCATCTACTCGTTGATTATACAAGAAAGCAGTGCCTTCTTCATCAATCGAATGAGGGAGCAAGGATGCACTTTCGCGCGCGGATCCATCACGAGTCCGTGCTCGTCCAGCTCCAATGTTTGTCAACACGCTCGGAACAATAATCTTAAAAGCCAATGTTTGAAAGAAGATGATGCATGAACCCCAACCCTTACCAAAAGAAAACACATTCACAATAATATGCACCTTTCTCTAACGTAAAGAAATATTGTGTAACCCACCACATCTTCCAAACTTATTTCTTGAACTATTGTTTCCGTTCAAAATTCTTGGTGAATGACAATGTTACATATATAAGCCAGGATCATTCTACATTTAAAATGTTACATATTAATGACAAGAATCAAGATACATCATTAATGCACGATATTTGGATTCAATCAAACATTGAAATATGAAATATAATATCCATAAATGAATAAATAAGTTTATGATTTCATTTTTTATGGTGTTGCACACGAGCTTTAACACAAATAAATAAAAACAATAAATGCTTTTCTTTTTCAAATAATGAAAATATTCAATTATTAATTTCAATAGTTTTAAATCATCATATTGCCATTTTTTCTAAATTTTTAATATATTTAGGATTTTTTTGACATAAAAACCTAGTTATGAATCTCACACAATATCTTTAGGCTTTTGTTTTATGTTTATGCTACATGACATGTGCCAATGACATAACCAATATATGCCTATGTAAAGAATAAATTCCAAAAAATACTAGATTACTCATTTATTTATACTTTTAGAACTGGAAACGAACATGTCCTTGCACGATGATAGAGAATCCAAAATCTCCTTAAGCACTCACACAATCAAACAATGCACCTACTTGTCCCTATAGCTAACCATGATTAAAAATATATATCATGGAACTGGGACATTCCATACAATACGAATGAACCACCTTGAATGAATCCTCAAGTATCATTAACCCCTTACGTTAAGGTTTTGATGTTAATGGATAAATTTTCAAATCCTTTTCATGGCACTTTGTGACTTTGCAAGCTTTGCATGCTTATAGGTGCTTGGGCCACGGGCATGAATGCAACACAAAGCGTACAATACCACGGAGCGTACAATACAAGAATGAGCTATCGTGCTTCAATTTGACCTTTTCTGTGGATTACAGCCAGGGCTTGTACATCTAGTGGGAAACTTGCCAAAGTAGAAGAGTGGATTGGAATCTTATGCAAAAGAGTGGAGTGGAATCTTCTTCAAAATAAAAATAACAAGTATAAGATTTGAATAAGAAAGAATAGCTAAACAAATTTGATCTCCATGCTTTGAAATAAATCTTGGCCACAAACAAGACCGTAAGTCCTTGCTACGCCTCTAATGTCATTAGTTGTGGCCTAAACCCAGACTAGCATGCAGAGCAAATATTAAATCGGCCTTGGAGATGTCTCCATAATGGTCCTCCATCAAGGCTAGTAGGGAGAGCCAAAATCATACGGGTCTTATAGGAATTTCCAACATGGTCATCCATCCATAGTGGTAGGAAGATTCAAGCTTGGAGGGGTAATCAAGGGATCTCGATCATCTTGGTCAAAAAGTCTTGGGTGCTAAATCAAGGAGCGTTACATGTGGTGTGGAGATGCTCTTATCATAAAAATTCATTAGACATGAAAGACATGGAGATTGAACTTGCAATTCTAAAGCTTTGGAAACTAATGTAATTAATAATTTATCATAAATTATCTAGTGGAGATAATTGAATATAGTAGAGCGCCATTTATACTTCTAGCCTTAGCAAGTTGACTCATTTAGTGGTGGTGAGCACCACAAACGAATCTACGGCCTGATTTCGTTATACCCATTTTTGGGCCTCCGAATGTTCTCCTGGCCATTTCTCGCATAATTTGAACATGGTACTCACTTTACACAAAGGATGCATGATGTACCCATTTTTCTCGAAGCGCTTGAGATCATGCATGTCGTGCCTGTTATTGAACAAAATTCATGGTACACCTTTTGTAGAGGAATTGGTTCGATGATAGTGGATATCCCAAGTATGATAATTTACGTTCCATTGGTTTTGCATGATATTTTATTTCACCCTATGTTCATTGTTCCTTTATGTGACGAAATTTATATGATTTCTATTTTAACCGACAAGTGGTCGCGTTTTTGGAACATAAAATACTCGGGGTGTCATTTATGTCCACCTAATTTTTTTTATTTGCATCAGACATTAGCCGTTGCTCGTTTTTATAAATCACAATGATGTGAGCGTGGATGACCATGTTCACATCATCCGCATGTTTGCGATGGGAATGAGAAAAGAAGCCCTTGAATGGGCCTATTGGCCCTATGCCTTTCGACCCATTCGAGGACTGTTTTCGGTCGTTTGTTACGTGAACAAGCGAAATATTCATGTTCACTTTAATCTCTTAACTTTTTGTGCTACGATGTTAAAAAAAAGAGAAAGGTTAGATGATGCAGGTCGTATCATCGAACTATGTGTTGTAGTCACGCAGTCTAGTGGCGCGACAAGACATGAAAATGAAGTGGACGTCTACTCGATGTCCATGTTTGCGTCGTAAGTATAGAAACCAAGTCCACTTCAATGTTAATTATTTTTGGGCATGTTTCTCATGTCGATGTTGCCGACATGAGAAGAGCGCCAAAAAAGGTGAGCGGTCGATCAGACCTCATTTAGTCAACATCTTGATATCCTTTCTGGACATTTTCGTACGAGGACTAACCGAAGAGGGAGTCGATGGGCTGACTTGCTGCCGCCAGCCTACGCATAAGAGACATAACCTCGTGGGTCGATACCAACATCGAGCCCTCGTGCCTGTATCATGGCTATTGAGGGTATAAGCATCAGTTTCAAGTGGTCGTCCAGCTCGATACTTATAGCGATACTGATAGTTTTTTTCTTTGTTTGAGGACTCTTAAGCATACCAAAAGTTGTGAAAACACAAAGACAATGAGAGAGAGATTGGGGTAGAGTGTGAAAGAGAGAGACAAGCGAAGGTAGAGAAACAAAATGCATATACAAAGAACAATCGTCAGCATTTAAGATTCTTTCAAGTCTCGACATATGTTTCTTAAGAAACAAAAACGTATTGGCATACATGACCTAACATGTGTTTGTGACATTGACCAAGGTTTTATTTTTCATGTTGTAGGGCGTATCTTGGTATAGTTTTATAGTGAGTATGCGGAGAATTGTATTGGTCCCCATATGATTTTTAGCAAGATGGAAATCCGGAGTACAATTTTGAATTATGGTCCTCAAAACTATTTTATGCCTTAGGTGGATGTTATAATCATTTTTCTGTCAAAGTGGCCCCCTTTTTGCCACTTGTTCTGTAAAATTGGTTGAAATTTGGTATGGTGTACATTAGTTGTGATGATAGTGGATATGTAGCAAAAGTACCTAAGAATCTTCCTCCAATGTATGGTATAGTTTCACCATAACTATCATTATTACAAAACAGATGGGAATGTGGAATTTTAGGTGCAAGCCATCAATGTACAAGGAATCTTGAATCTTGTGGCTACTCACGAATAATTGAGTGATGTTTGTCACCATAATTGTAATGCTTGGTCCATTCGAATGAACCTGATATGTTGATGTCAATAAATCTTACTTGAGGAATCTTCTTCTCTATACAACCTTCCTCTTTTTAGAAACTTCTTCTTCACTTGAGTTGTGCGCTTACTCACTTCAGCCATGGAGAAGCTTCTTTTCTAAAGAATATTTACCTCGTTCCATGGTGTAGCTTCTCCATATTTTTCTTTTGCCAAAGGCTTTGTTGTTAATTCATTTATGCTACCACATAATGACATGTTATTCTTACATCGTCGTCATGGTTAAGCTCGTTTCTCTACTCTTAGAGTCATGTGCCATTTGTGTACTTGTGCTTTGCATCATAAGCCCCTTTCACACCTTGTAGAGCTGGTTGACGAGAGAAAATATGGTATTCATAGGAGGAAATATGAGCCTAGCCAATCTTTGTAAACTTTTGAAGAAATGTATAGTTGGAATGCCGATTGTGCCATCTTGAAGTAGTAAATACGCGTGGTCGTCGCTCACTCCAACACATGTGACATGCGACACCTTATTGGTCTTGTTATTATGAAGTTTTGTAGGTGCCCATACAAGAGGAAAGCCAAAAAAGCGTAAATTTGTTGAAAAGGGTTCATGTGTTTAATTTGAAGCTAAAGTTTTTTCTTTGATTTAATTATTGGGAAATATTTATCAAATTTCTTTCATAAGTAAGTATATTTGACCCATTTGTATTAAGTGGTGAAGGGAACTTCTATATGATGTATGTTGCTTATGATGCCAAGGCATTCACGAGGAACTTTGAAATGTATTTTCATAAGATTGAATAGTAATTTGTACAATAATATTTTTCTTTAGTTCAAGGGGTTTGGGCGGCCCATGATGTACTTTACATCCTTAATCATGTCACCATCTCATAATTGAGGATGGATCTATGGGTGGAAGGTCCTTACATGGAGCTTCTTGAAAATTAAAAATACTTAAGATGGATGTTATAATTTATAAATTATATTATTCATGGCAATCATTTTATTGTGAAATTGAATTTAAAATGTTAACATAAATAGAAATAGTTTTGCAACGAAGAAAAAATTTAAAGAATATGTATTTCTGTATGAATGCTTTGAGTTTTTTAGGGATTCTGTAGCATGTGAGCCATTTTTAGTTTTAAAATGGTTGTTAAATTGTTATCAGGTACTTTGGGTACTTGAGGCTCAGGTTTCGAGGAGCCACAGCCCGAGGAATCATAGTGGGCTAGAGTCTGGTTCGACTCTAGCCTGGAAAATATCTCTGGCTGGATTCTAGGTGAAAGGAGGTCGCCATGGAAAATCCATCGCGTCTGTCCTCCTCCATTCCTAGAATGACGCTATGATCCTGTTTCTAGCATGGCAATGCCACGTGGAAGAAGCAAGATTAGGTTGCATGTTTACAAATATACCGTATGACAACCACGTCCATTTGTGGCGTGGTTCTCTCAACCAAAATGGTTGAGGCGACCAATCGCTCCCCTTTCTGATATGACTATTCTGTGGGCCAATGTTTTGGTTGCACAGTTAGTCATAAAACAGCCCATGGCTGTTACCGGTTCACTTTTGTATCCTCGTGAGCTTCTTTTATGAGTGTGAGTTCAACATTTTTTGTGATATAATACTATATTAAAATATAAAGAAGAGAGAAATAATTTCAGAATCTTTTGGTTGAATTATAGAAATGGTGATTATTTGGATAGAAATTTATTCCGAGGAGGTGTTTCACTAGGTAATTCAATTATAACTTCTGCGGGATAGTCATTTTTGTGCAACATTTTTGGTGCACTATTGGAGAACATTGCGAAGAGTGGTCTGCCTTTGAAGATCGGGCAATAATTGTAGTTGTTTTTGATATACGTCTCGAACCGAGGCACTTCAATAGGCAAATTCATTCGCTGCACGCCTCACGAACTATGGAATGGAACGTGTGACGGAGCCACCTGGGACGGACTAGCGATGTTCGAGGCCGAGCGGGATTATCACACGTGTGGAGTGAATTTGACGCAAGGGGTCAGCCCAGGACACGGCCCTGACCGGGCAGCAAGCGTATGCAGGCGTTGATGCCTGAGGCCGAGCTACATGTGCCTCATTCTTGCCCTGCGAAAAGTGTCACGCCGAAGTTTGAGACTGTTCACAACTTTGTCCACGCTGTAGCCCGTGGACCCACTTTTCGAACCTGATCTCCACCCCACCACCACTGCCTTCGTGTCACAACCACGAAGCCAGAGGAGGTGACCGCCTCCTTTTGCCGTTTTCTCCTACCACTGACCCACCAGCCTGCATCGTCATCCTCCTCCATCACGCACGTCCCTTTCGTTCATTCCCTTGGGTCTCCAGCCTCGTCGAACTCTCCGTCTCCGTCATGGCCTACCCCTACCCCTACGGCGACCCGTACGCCACCACCGAGATAGTGGAAGAGGACCGAGGCCTGTTCGGGCGCGACCGCACAACCGTGATCGAAGACAATCCCTACGGGGGCTCTGTCGTTGTGGAGGAGGACAGGGGGCTTTTTGGGCGCGACCGGACCACCGTTGTCGAAGACAACCCCTACGGAGGCAGTGTCGTCGTGGAGGAGGACAGGGGCCTTTTCGGGCGCGACCGGACCACCGTTGAATACAATCCCTACGGAGGCGATGTTGTCGTGGAGGAGGACAGGGGCCTCTTTGGTCGCGACCGGACCACCGTGGTCGAAGACAACCCGTATGGCGGGGGCGATGTCGTCGTAGAGGAGGACAGGGGCCTTTTCGGGCGCGAACGCACCACGGTGGTCGAAGACAACCCGTACGGCTACGGTGGTGAAGTGGTCGTGGAAGACGACAGGAGGTTTGGCAGGGGGCTTGTCGGGGACATGGTGGCGGCGGATGTGGTCGAGGACTGCGCCGGGGACGGGTTCGTCGGGGATGTGGTGGCGGCAGATGTGATTGAAAACCGCTTCTTCTAACCTCACACTGTACACAACAGACCGGCTGACACCGGTTGAGTGGTAGGCCCTTTTTTGCGCACCCCAAGGACGACGGGGGAGTGGGCTCAGTGTGGGTCGTGCCTTGTCCGTCTCAGGCTTGCTCGCACACCTTGACGAACTCGTGCATTGTCGACCTCTAATGCGAAGTATCTGCAGTTTGTGGGGAGGGGGCTGGGGGGGAGAGTGAGGAGGGGACAGAAGTGACGAGGAGATGTGGCGAGGGGCTGTGCATTTTCCGTTGCTTTTTCACGTTATATGGTCTAATCACTACATTACGCTTTGCTTTCCAGCGGTAGAGCACACACGAGAACATTTTTCTTGCTCCCTCATGCTCTTCATGGAAGGGATTCATTATGATTAAGAGTTCTTTTTCTACTAACTTAAGGTGTTGCGCACATCTAGCCTTGAACATTGGGACCCCCAATTGTGGCCGTTGTGATTGGCTATTAAACATGGAGGACATGGAGGCAGAAGTGCACATCCTCTCACATTGCATAACAAGACAAACAATGAGATGCAAAGAACGTTGCACTGGACCAATGCCCTGACCTCTTGCGCTGCTGAATACTCAGCTTTATAATGCATGTCTTACATGATTCATTTCTCAAGTCATACCTTTCCCAAAGTACAGCAAGAGGCCCATTTCACTCAAACAGGCTTAGCAGTTGGAGTACGACCATTTGTAATGGAGGGCGCTAGCCAGTGGCCGGTACCTCGGCCATCAAGCCAGCTGATGGCCGGTTGGGTGGCAGGTTTGTGGCCAGTCAGTTCACTGACAGGACACTAGAACCATCTTGCTTGCTAGTGAGGAATTGTGTAGAGACTACCTAGCCTTATTACTATTATGTGTGCTTCCGTAGGCTGATGCTCGAGCAAGCAGGAAGGTCCAAAAGAAAGCAAGGGTTAAGCTAAGGAAAGATGCAAACACCATGGCTTGGTCTGCTGTTCCGCACTCACCCGTTCGTGGCAACCTCACGAAGTCCACATGAAGGTCTTTAGTATCTACCCTTGGTTGGACACTCTGTGAGGAGTCTCAAAGGCAAGAACTGTAAATGGATGCAAAAGGAAACTATGCAGCGTGTTGGGGCAGCAGCGTTGTTGATGCAGCGTGCGGGCTTCCACGCTCGTTGCTTAGGTCAGCTGCCCCCTCAGTCTGCTGCTCTAGAGTCTAAGTCTGGAAGCTCT
>SZWC01000768.1:336165-359269 GCA_023375785.1 Penium margaritaceum | reverse complement strand
AGTTTATGTTAGTGCTATACTAGTCATATGTCGCGAGAAAGGGGCGTCTTTTGCTTTATTCTCGTAGCGGTTTTCGCGTCCTGCACGTCTTCGAGGGGTCTGGTTGTGTCGGGGCGACGGGGCATGCTGAGTGGGGGGGGAGGGGGGCGCACGTACGAACGATGATGTCTTGTTCCCTCGGTGAGGGGGGGGGGAGGGCGGGTGGGGGGGAGGGGAGAGGGGGTCGTCTCGTTCGTTCGGTGATGCCGCACGCCCGAACGATGACGTCCTCTCAGGCCTCCGCCGACGTCGACATCCCTAAACCCAAACCCTCTACAATTCGTTAAAACAGTGGGGGTGACGTAGCCATAATTCTCAGAATGGGGGCACGTTGGAAAACTATTAAAAAAATGGGGGCGACCTATGCAGAAGTTTTTCGAATGGGGGCGACCTGGTTATTTTTCTCAGAATGGGGGCGTCTCAGACATGGTCGGCCGAAAATGGGGGCGACCTGGGAATTAGCCGATTTCGCACACGACGCTGGCAGTGGTGGCTCATCGTCTTTTCACGGGCCTTCGCCTACGTGGTACATCCACGGCGTGCGCGTGCGTGTGCGCCCATGCCAACGTCAGCATGTATGCATGCGAAGGTGTTGCCTGCGCAAGCTGGGTCAGCAGCTGCTGCTGTTGTTCCAAATCCTGTCCCAGCTGGTACCGTTAGCTGCATTTAGTTCCAGATCCTGTTAGTTCTAGGTCCTACTGCTGTTGGTTCCAGCAAGTTACTGCAGCAGCTGCAAGTTGCTGTTGCTGCCGCCCGTACTGCCTTTTCTTTTGGTGTAGCCGTCGCTCCGCCGCAACCTACCTCGCATTTGCTTGAACAGTCTGGATGTCAATTATGAACTTTGTGAAGGCGCGTCGGCAGCACAATGACGTAACGTCGAATGATTTCCCAATTTCCTCCACTCGAGCAATCTGTCGCATTTCAATTTCCTGCTCTCCCGCTTAGGCTGCAGACAGGTATGCTGCTACGCGGTATCCAGACCGCAGCCGCCGCCAACCGATGCTGCTGCCGCTGCCTATGCGCCAGTTGGCAATCCGCAGCAACCGCCCTTTCCCTGGCAACGCCGGAGTGAGTGACGCGCCGCATCACGGCAGAAATTGCATACACATTCCAGACTCTATAGCCGCCCGACTTCACCATCGTTCTCAATCGCGCACAGAATCCAATCACGAGGAATTACTCTGTCTTCGTCCACTCTCCACGTCACTCTCGTTCGCTCGTTTTACCTTCTGAGACAACAGCACGCAAATTCAACGGCATGGCTCGACGCCCTTGGAGCAGCCTGTGCGCTGTGCTGCTGTGCGCAATGGTTCTCTGTGTGGCCCTTCCGCCTGTCCTTGGTAGGGAATGGAATTTGCCCCAAATGTGTGTAGAGACGTCAGCATTTTCTGTGCAGGCGGATTGCAGCAGGCGACAAGCGTACTACTCCTGCTGCTGCTGCTTCTGCTGCCACTGCTGCCATTGCTGCCACTGCTGCAACTGGTGCGACAAGCATCGCAGGTGGCTGTGTGTTTTTCTCCAACGCTCTTGTGGCTGCCGCTTCTTGGCAGACTCTCCTCTGCAACTTCGGGCCGAAGTTGCAGAGGGCAGTCTGCCAAGACTGCCCTCTGCCCAGCCGAGCCAGCTGCAGCGGCCGAATTCTTCGGCCGCTGCAGCTGGCTGGGCTGACGGCGATTCTTTTCCGTACCTTCCCTCAGAACCCTTGGCTGTGTGCTCAGGATGTGCCGCAGTTGCTGTGCGGGTTGGAGTGTGGGGAATGACTGCTGCTTGTAACAGCCCAAGACTCTTCCTTCAATCTTTTCTCACTCTATGGAGGAGAGAAAATGGGCACGCCCAAATACCCCTCGTACTTTTCCACGTGCCAGGCAGGACCAAAATTGCAGGGATGTTGAAGAGGTGAGAAATGCCTCACACTTGATGCTGTTTGGTGTGGGTGAAGGGAAGGCTTTCCTGGAAAGCACAATCCCTGCAAACCTTGCACGCCACAATCCCTGCAAACTAAGCCCCTCCAAACGAGTTCCGAGCTGCGAGTAATCCACGCTCGAATGGGCGCGCATCTAAAGCCTACCGAGTGGCTACAGACGCCCGCCAGAAAAGTAGGCTCCACACGTTTCGACGACATTTTCAACCAATTCAGTTGTTTCGTGCAGGATGGCGGTTTGAGAGCGTTTAGCCCACGGGATGACTGGCGACTTTGTGCCAGCCAATCGTATTGATCCTAATCCATTTCGGAAGACCTTTAGAGGATCGTTACTATGGCATTGTAAACCAGAAAGGATTTACGATTAAAAAGAGAGGTTTGCGAAGTTAGTTAGATGTTAAAGGTGACCATCCTCCTCAGTCGATGGCTGAGTCACGATCGTGGAGATCCAGCCGTTTAATAATGACCATCCCCTCGGTCGATGGCCGAGTCAAGATCGTGGAAATCCAGCCGTTAAGTACAAAGTACCCCACAATGTCTTATCCACGGCTCCCCATCCATCTACTGTTTCTAGTAATCTGACGTGGCAATCAAGACCCGACGGCGACCTGCATGTTCAAGTATGTTTCAAAATCAAGTGGACTACTTGTGACTCAGTCGCGACTAACCTTCCGCAAAGACAAGGGGTATGTAGTCCCGCCGGCTAGCCCACTGACTGCTGCCGTCAAAAGAACGTTTTCGAGTCTGTTAAGTTGTCGGCCACGCTGAACCAGGGATGGCAAACCGCGGTATTGAGTACCGCGGTACCGAAGTACCGCGGTATTCTGGTACCGCGGTACTCAATACCGCGGTATCCTAGTCTTCTGGCGGGTCACTACCGATACTGGTACCGGTACCGCGTTACCAACGATAGTAGTAAAGTACCGCGGTATTCAGAGAGTACCGCGTTACATAATGCACCGTAGACTGTAAAACCACTAATACTTCTGTGAGATTCAAGCACCGCGGAGAAAATAGTGTAAATAATCGTTTTCAACACTGAGATTCGAGGAAAGTGGGTAGAAAACTGTACAGCCGTAGCTCTTTTCTCTGAGTTCGAAAGTACCGCGGTACAATACCGCGGTACGGTACCGCGGTACAGAAGAGGGGTACCCCTCTAGGTCAGTACCGATACTGTACCGGTACCGCAAAAAAAGTACCGGTACCGCGGTACCAGGATACCGTGGTACAAAACCGCGGTATACCGCGGTATCGGTAGTACCGCCGCCATCCCTGCGCTGAACAAATAAAAACGCATTTCAACATGGTTTTCAGAAATACCGAATTGAAGCATCGAGTCACGAGTAGTAAGGTGGGACCCACGGGGAGGTGTCGCACGCAACCGACCCCAAACCGCGTCAAGTAGGACACGTGAATTAGGCGACGTCGCGAACTCGTTTGAAGGGGCTTCCTGCAAACCTTGTATGCCGCAATCCCTGCAAACCTTGCATGCCAGAGATACCATTCAGCTTTGCATCTCAAGTCCTCATGTAGAGTCCACATGTCCACATATTCGCGTGTCCACGGGTCCACGTGTCCACGTGTCCGCATGTCCAGAACTTCACGTGTCCACAATATCACATGTCCACTTGTCCACATGTCCACATGTCCGTATGCCAAACAGGCCGACAAGTACGAACAGATGTGGAAGAATCTACGTTGTTGTCTTCAGCAGCATTGTTGGCAGCAACTACTTCTACAGCTGTAGCGCAGCAAAGGGCACTCCGCAGCGCCATTGCCAATACTTCAGTGAATCCCCCCCCCCAACCTCTCTCCCTCCCCCTCTCCCCTATGCTTCAGTGAATCCCCCCGCCCCCCACCCACCCAACCCCTCTCCTCCTCCCCCTCTCCCCTATGCCCCCCAGATTTCCCTATGTTGCCGTTCTGGCTCTTGCCAGATCATTGCTCCCTACTTCTGGCTGTGTTTTTGAAAGAGTTTGCATCGGTTGCGAACGTGATTTGGCTGTGGCAAACTGCTCTGCACAGCGAATGGTCCCCCCCCCCCTCTTTTCTTTTGCTTTTTGAGCCTCCAACACAGTTTCCATTGCTTGGCGTTCAAAGCAACCGGTGGGAAGAGAAGCCAACCCGATTTATGTATGGGGTGCCTTTCCTGGGCTATCTTTTTCTCATACGGCTTCCACATGTGCAACCTTCTTGCGGTTACTTGTTCTGCATACCGCAGGCAAACACTTCACGGGATGGTCCCTGCCCTCCCATTTTTCACTAAGGGGACTCTAACCTCTTCTGCCTCCCTTTTCCCAGCTGCTCCGTTCCTGCTTGCCTTCTTGTTATCCTGCCTTGAATCTCGCTTTCCTGATTGCTATTTGCTTTCTCTTCATAAATGGTTACCCCATCGTATGGTCACTTGCTATCGTCCGTCCGCTGGATGACTTGCGCAGGAGAAATCACCCCTGAGATTTACACTGACCACTGACATTGTGCTCACTGCGTGAGTTGGTCTTCCCTGTCCCATGCATCCAGAAGTCCAGGCATGCATGTGATGCCCATGTGCGTCTGCATGTTCAAGGGGAACTGCGCACTCGGGAACTCACTTGCTCTTTACTTCTCCTCTCAGAATGTGATGCATTGCCGGGGTACAATTGCCAACAGTAGCCCGGTTCGTTGAGTTACTATCGGGCTAGTGATGTGCCACTGCTGAGCTGCTGCAGCTTGCAGCAGCCCTGCAGCATGCCTCTGTGCTGCTTTCAGGCTGCTGCTGGGCTGCTGTTGGGCTGCTGTTGGTTTGATGTCAGGCTACTTCTCTGCTGCTGACGGGCTACTGTCCAGATACTGCTGGGCTTGTGTCATTCTGCTGCCAGGTTGTGCTGCTGTTTATCGTATTCCAAACGAGTGTCTCACGAGAAATCGACACCGATTACTATCGTGGCGGGTTGCAACGAACCTGGTGCGGGCTCGATCGCGGCCCGCCACAATAAGCCCGCCCTCGTTTCGGCCAAACTGATGGCTGTTGGAATCGATACATCCCTTTTTCAAGAAAACAAACACAGCAAGCCGCACGTGATTCCATTGCAATCGTGACTTTTCAAATTTTTGAACATGCAACTCAAGACTGTAACAGCAGATGTCTAGTGGGTTCCGTTACCATTGTAGCAAAGGCAAGAGAGACACAGAGAGATCCATGACTAAAAACACTTCAACATGTCCTGGATTACATGATCCACAGTAAAGAAACGATATGGGGCATGGTGTTACTCTACACACTTCACGCGTTCCAAAGCTCTGGGTCTGCCAACCAGTTCTTCATCAGCTGGAGAGTCTCCATGGTGTTGTTGTTCATGCGATGATGGAAATCGGTGTCAGTGTGACGTGCGGTCGCAAGATGCCAATGTCGCCGGTACCGGGAGGAGATCCATGGCGGCAGCAAAGTTGATGGGCAGAAAGCCATGATGTGAGCATCATCCTCCAAAGGCTCCAGCTTGCAGTACACATCCAGCTGGCGCTGCAAAGGGCGGTGTGCACGGGCTGCATGCATTGATGCGAGGTGTGCATGCTTGCAGCTAGCACTGCACACGATGCGCGGATCCTCCGTGCCGCTGGAAGCGACATGGAGGGCGGAAATGGTGCCTCCGCGCACGACCGGTGGCATGGTAGCATCAGTGCCTGCTTGCCCCACTGCTGCTGCTGCCGCGGCTTCCTCTGCTTGTGCCTCTGCTTCTGCTGCCCCTGCTGCTGCCGTGGCTTCCTCTGCTTGTGCCTCTGCTTCTGCTGCCTCTGCTGCTTCTGCTGGTGCAGCCGCTGCCTCAGCTGCTGCTGCAGCTGCACGGCAAGCGCGGATGCGGCTGGACGTGTGGACCGGCGCGTTGGGGTCCGCATCCTCTTTGCCGGCACCGGGAGCCTCATGGACAGGGGGGTTGCATGGCGATGCTGAGCTTGAGGGAGATGGTGTGTCCGTCAGAGGCACGGGCCTGGAGTAGAGCACGACGCCATCAGCGCGTGCGGGTAAGCTTAACAGCTCATTGAGGAAAACCTTCATGTGCATGCGGTGGGGGGAAATGAACCGCTGCGGAGGGCTGGGGATGGGGCTCACCACGGCGGAGGGGGGGTTGCGGCCTGTGAAATCCTTGCTGCTGCTGGAAATCGCCCGACGTGCAATGTACTCCAAGTACGCGTTCTCATACGGCTTCAGCAGCTGGATGATGACGCGCATCACGTTGCAAGGGTCTACGTCACTGGGCTCGCCGTTGTAGGTGTCGCAAAAGTAGGCGATGTTGTAGCGCGGGCGGAGGAACGTTACAAGGTTCTGGATATCGCAACTCAACGTGTCGTACGTTCCGACGTACTGGGCGGCGGTGGCGAGACGAGGAGCGAGGGCGCACTGCACGGTGATGAGCTCGGACAGACGCTGGCTGCAGTCCACATCATCATCAGAGGAGGCTAATGCAGTAGGCTCGTTCACCGCAGACTTGAACGCCTCCAAATGCTTGAGGAGAGAATCAAGTAGCTCGTTGTAGAGAGGGACGGCGAGGCTGAACGACGGGTACTTCTCGACATATCTTTGGTCATGTTTTTTAACGGAGAGAGAACCTAGATGAGGCACTCAATGGTGGTCCACTGCGACCCGGACAGCTTCAAGCGGCTCTCGCTGATGGACGAGAGCCACACCTTCAAAGTCTCCTGCTGGACCACCGCAGTCTGCAGCATACTAATGGTAAAGTTCCATCTTGTCCATGAATCCAGCTTGATCTTGCGGTACTCGTCCTGCGAGCAGATTGAAAAAGAGTCCTCCACTGAGGCCTCGCGTTGGGGGCTGCAACCCTTGAAAACTGCAATGTCTCAAACCATCTGGACAATGTCATCCATGTCGGGGCATGAGAGGATTTGGCCGACGCCAAGATGCGGGAAGTCAGGACACTCGCGAACAAGGTGGTGCTCGATCATGCCATAATTGGCAGATGCGTTGTCAATGGTCACGCGAAAACCTCGGTCCCATAGACCCCATGTGGTGACGACATCCTTGAACACGTTGAACAGGGCGAAGGCATCATAGCATACGCAGACAGGCTTGAATGCAATGAGCTTTACAAGAATCTTGCCGTTCCGGACGCCATGGGCGGTGATACCGTCAAAGCTGATGTTCACGTCAGAGGACCATCCATCCATGGCAAAGGATAGCCGTCCCTTGCACTCATTCAGCATGCGGTGCACATAAGCCTCATAGTGTCCATGCGCGTCTTGGATGTTGCGCGCGATGGTCTACTACAAAGGAGGATGGCGAAGGGGTTGGCAATGAGAAATGCCTTCGCCAGCACTCTGACTCAATGAAGGTGAAGGGCACATCCTTCTCAACCATGATCTTCAAGAGGGTGTTGCATAAGTCAGACAGCACCAAGACTTGGCGCACACGCTAACGCCGAGCAACTGGTGTGACCTCCGGCAGGTAAGGGGCCCGGGACCAGGTTTGGGAGGCAGTGTAGCAGCTAATGGCTGCAGATTGGGCTCGGATGCCGAGGGAGGCGCGTTAGGCCTGGACTGCTACCGCTCGCTAGGCCCAGTGCTGAAAGGCCTCGGCGGAGCACTCGTGGGGCCCCCGAGCAAGGAGGTCCAACCAGCAGAAGAGGTCCAGAACTCCTCTCCCAGGCTGCCAAGGATCTCCCAGGTCAACGGACGGAGGTAGTGCCCCCTGCGGCGACGCCTTCACGTACAAGGCCTTCCTGTCTTGCTTAGCTACTTGCACGGCGGCCCCCGGCCGGGTGGCGCACTGTCCCTGCGCATCCATGGTATTGACGCCCTAAACCCACGTGGTGCCGGTCACGTGGTCCACAAAGGTGAGATCCGGGTGCAGGAAACGCCAGCCGCCGGGCAGCGGCAACACCTTTGCGGGCTCAACTGATGGAAACGAAGGTGCCAGAAATTGACAAAAATGGGTTGCTTGATAAAATGGGTTGCTTGATATGAGTAGAGGATACTTCACAGGTTCCAACGCATTTTGCGGAACACAGTTCGGATTCCGTTTGAGTGAGATATGATTTTTGCAAGTTTGGAGATCATGATTCGGGTTGAAGTGGCGATCAGAGCACTTTCAGCAGAAAACGCGGCCAGAATTATTGATCAAGACGGTTAAGAGCGGCCTTCAGGGAGAAAAGATGGCTCGAAGTCCAGTAGGAGACTTCAAGGGAGCAGCATTCGAAAGTTATTGGCCGTGAAGGCCATGGGAGATGTATTTCTCATGCATAACAATGTGACTGTCCCTCATCATGCTAGGCTAAGAGTGTGCTAGAGGGTCAATTTTAACAAAGTGTATCTCTGTGCTCCCTTAGCCGACTGAGGCATATAAGGGGTTTTTAAAAAGCTGTGATCATGGGACCGCCTTCACCGACGCAAAGTCGGTGAAGGCGACCTTCCTTGGCTACGACACCATGGGATATTGCCTCTATAACCTCGATACACGAAAGATCATCTGCATCCGTGATGTGGTCTTTCAAGAGGACATGAAGGGATGGACTTGGAGCGTTTGCTCTACTGTTCCACTTGCTCCTGTGCAAGTACTAGAGGTTGGAGAACAACCGGTAACAGAAGAGGATGGTGCGGAAGATGGTGGTGATAGCAGTGATGACAAGGAGGTAGAGGGAGATCAGAAGGAGAAGGAGCTTGTAGCCAAATTAGACGAAGGGCAGTAGCAAAACATTGCACAACAGCTGCCACAAAAGTTGACACAGCTCAACGAAGGCGCAAAGGATAGTGGGGAGCAGCTATGGCGGATCGAGAGGCTCGCAAAGAAGCAAAAGCAACGAGAAAAATGATTGAACCTATGCACGCTCCACCACTAACAGAGTCCTCTGACCTTGAGCTCCTCTTTCTTACTATTACTGATGACTCAGCCACCTTCAATGAAGCTATGCGCAACGCTGAGGCAACGTATTGGCATGTCACATCGGACGAGGATTATGGTGCTCTCATGAAGAACGGCACCTGGACCCTTAAAGAAGCTCCACGCGGCAACGAGGTGATCGGGTGCTGATGGATTTTCAGGCACAAGTATGCTGTGGATGGTAAGGTACTCAGGTGCAAAGCACAACTGGTCGTAAAGGGCTATGGATAGAATGTGGGTGTGGATTACAATGAGACATTGGCACCTGTCACAGAGTTCCCATCCATTTGACCAATTCTTACTCTTGCTGTTGCGATGGACTGGGAGGTGCACCAAATGTATGTGACGTGTGCGTTTTTGTATGGTAATCTCGAGGAGGAAATTTATATGGAGCAACCGGAGGGGTATGTGGTGGAGGGAAAGGAGGATTTGGTATGCAAGCTTGTGAAAACCCTCTATGGTGTGAAGTAAGCACTACGAGTATGGTACCACAACATTGATGAGCAGCTGGCTCGCCTTGTTCTTGTGCGCAGTGAAGCTCACCGTGTAGTTTATTGATGCAGGTAAGCAATAAGCCAAGTCATAGTCTTGCTCTACGCTGATGATCTGCTCATTGCATCTGACTCCAAGTCTGTGTTGGACAATGTGAAGCAGTCCCTTGCGGCCAGGTCCGATATAGAAGACATTGGAGAGCTCAGCTACTACCTTCGCCTTCAGGTCAAGCTTGAGTGACAGCAATAGACTTTGAAGTTATCGCAGAGCACGTACGTGAGTGACATCATTAAGTGCTTCAACATGGCAAGTACACGCAAAGCCGCAATACTACTGGGAGGGAAAGAGAAGCTGAGCATGACATAGACTTCCTATGGAATGCAAGAGAGCAGCCGCATGGAAGCAGTGCCATACCAAATAGCAGTTGGGAGCCTCATGTAGACAACAATTGGCACTCGCCTCGACATGAGCCAGCAAGTTCTGTGCGAGTGCTCAGCAAGTTCTGTGCCAACCCAGGCGTGTCGCATTGGGAGGCGATCAAACGTGTGTTGCGTTACCTTGACGGTAGCAGCAAACTTTGTCTCACCTTCAATGGTAACAGAAGCCCCATCCTCATCTTCTACAGTGATGCTAATTGGGGAGGTGGCCTGGACACAGGGAAGTCAACCACTGGGTTTGTGCAAGTGCTCAGAGGAGGTGCAATCAGTTGGAGGAACAAGAAAGGAGACTGTAACCCCCTCCTCGAGCGAAGCAGAGTACATCGCCCTGAGTGAAGGAGCACAAGAAGCCGTGTGGCTGCGTGAGCTGCTGCAATGCTTTGGGCAGCAATAGACCGTAGTGAGCACGATCTCTTGTGACAACATGAGCGTCATTGCTTTGGCCAAGAATGCAGAGTTTTACACTAGCACCAAGCACATCAACCTGTGGTGTCACTTCATCCGCGAGCTCGTGGCAAAGCAGGTGGTGTCGATCAAACTCTACCCTTCCCAGTGTGATTTTTATTCTCGCAAAGTGGGAGAATGAGGGATATGAGTGTCAGAAAGTGGCAAAATTGGGTTTTAGGATAAAAACCAACTGACACCACAAACATGTAGATGATATTTAAGAGATTCTAGCGCACTTGACGAACTCAATTTGGAGTTCGTTTGAGTGAGATGTTGTTTTTCCAAGTTTGGGGATCATGGTTCAGGTTTAAGTGGCGACCAGAGCACTTTTAGCACCAAAGCGACCACAATTGTTGACCAGGACGGTTGAGAGCGGCCTTCAAGGAGAAAAAATGGTTGAAGGGCCTCCAAGAGACTTAAAAAGAGGAGCATTCAAAGATAATTGAACGTACAAGCCGTGAGAGACATAATTCTTATGCATGACAATTTGACTGCCACTCATCCTGCTAGACTAGGAGTGTGCTAGAGGGACAACTTTGACAGAGTCTATCTCAGTGCTCCCTTGACAAAATAAGGCATGTAAAGGCTTGTTACAAAGCTGTGATCATATAGTTTCTCGCTCAAGAGTAAACTCTAAAATTCACATTCTCTGCATTCTTATATTTTCTTCCATACTTTCTGTCTGTGCAACCTGCAACTCCCACTCACAAACAGTTCGTCTTGCCTCGGCGGATGTTAGTGCACCTGATGACCTCCCTGAGGGCTTTCTCAGTTTTTCATCATCCACGTGGACGCTGAGGCGATGCTTCCAGCAGATGTCTACGAGCCCGTGGTGAATGGCATTGTGGACACGCCACACTGTCCCCTCCCTCTCCCGCCACGTCGTCGTAGTCGGCTCTAACCGGTTCAGCCCCAGTTGTTCCAAGTAACCCAAGGGGAGACGAAGCCAGATTTTGTTGTGAAGGCGGATGTCCTCAGCCGAGAGATGGGTCTTATCCGTGACTCAAGTCGGCGTAGCCTACAGCCAAAGAAAGCTCCCATGCATGGCTGTGGCCCAGCACCTGCTCTGCACCTGACGATAGCAGTGTTGGGACCACATGGGACCGGCCTGTCACCTGCGCAATGATGCAACGCCACCACCCTGGCCTCTGATGTCTCTTGCTTTGTCTACGTAACCAGATATAAGGCTGTACACGAACAGTTCACTGTACTTCAATCCCGCCACAATGGGACCCCAACTGGACCCCCATCCACACAACCCCCTAGTGTATTGGAGAAGTGTATCGGGGAGTGCGTTGGGGGAATGAACTTTCTTCGGACTAGTGTAATGGCAGGTCCGCACCTCCCTCCAAATACATTAGTGAAGAAAAGAAGGCTCCCCCAGCTACACTCTCCAGCACACCACCCGAATATACTTTCAGCTGCTCAGAGGGGGGATCTGGATACAAGGACCCTTCCCCCCCCTCCTCCCCCAGAGTGGACGAGTGTATCACAGAGTGTAGCTAGGAGTGTATATGATAGACAGAAAAAAGACAAAAGCAGACTAGTGTATATCTACATTCAGTACTCGTAAGCCGTCTATTCCAAGCATCCGATGTCTCTCGATTTTTCTATGTAACCAATTATAAGGTTGTACTCATAAAATTCACTGTAGTTCGACGCCACCATAATGGAACCCAAACTGCCCCCCGCCCACCCCCCCCCAGCCCCACAAAATCCCTGATATTATTTGGGGACTGTATCACAAAGCGCATTGGGGAAACGAAAACTTTGTGGACTTTTGTATCAGAATATCTGTGCCTCCCTCTGAATGCATTAATTTAAAAAATAAGGTTTCTCAACATACACTGTCCAATACCACCCTACTACACTTTTGAGAGGGGGGCGGGGGAGGGCAGGCTTGAGTTAAACCACGTTGATGACACAATCGACAGTCGGCAGACGGAATACTGAGATTTAATCAGCCCATTGAGTGTCAGACTATCCCATACACACGTTAACCTTCAAAATTATGCCTGTGCGGAATTAAGTTTAATGTAGATACGGATTCAATACTATTATTGGGATAAAATGTAAAATGTGCACAATGTAAATCTCCTTTGAAGGAAGGATATTATTAAGTAGTTTTAAGATATTATTCACATAAAACTATTTTTTGTGATATTTTCACTGAACCCTGTCGTGAAGAAACATCATGGAAATTGAGGTATTCATGTAGACATGATTATGTATGAACTCGACTCTAACAAGAAACTTCCTAGGAACATTGTCCATTTTCTGGGTTTCTTTCGTGGAAGGATCCTCACCATAGGTTTTTCTTTCATACACACATTATCGAGTGTATTGATTTGGAGGGATTGGGCATAAATTCCACCACTGAAAGGATGACTTTATATCCCTCCAGAATGGCGGGAATTCCTCTTACTGAGTCCATCTTGATGTCGACTCATGGCTCCATTGGAACGAGGAGCGGTTGGAGCAATCATGGTGGCCTCGTGCGCTGATAGGTGGCACATGATTTGAAAAATGCTGCCACGTCAGTTTGCATGTGATCCTTCTAATAGTGCTTCATCAGCTTCTTGAGCATCTTGTCCTTGTGGAAGTGTCCACTTGGACCGGTGCGGTGGCACTCCTCTAATAGAATCCTTCATAGCTCCTCATTCAATGGTACAACGACTTGGAAAGTGAACCTACCACACCAATATGGGTTTTGGAGCCAGAACTTGGTCTTGTCTTACTCACCAAATTCCTCGTAACCATTTGCAGAAAGTGTCACAAGATAAAGGTCTGGTAATGAGCAAAATGTTTATGTTGTCCATCAAGTAGGGTCACCGCCTGGGAGAAACCGTTGCGTTTTTCAGGCAGGTACTCAATTTTATAGTTTAATTTCAGATCGGGGTTCTCCATTCATTGACTTTGTCAAGGGCTTGAGTTGGTATCAGCATTGGGATATTTAAATTTGTGGTGGTCAGTGCGGACAAGATATTTTTTGAATTCTCAATAGCACCGCCACGCCTTGAACGTGTGGAAGACTGCGACTATTTCCTTTGTGTGCTCTACAGAATTCACCTCTGGCTTGTGTAGCTTTATTGACATAGAAATGACTAGTTGTTATCCACCATCATTGTCTTTGAGAAAAACAGCACGGATTGTTCCATTCAACATGGCTGTGGCCATGATGTAGTCCACTGAAAGAGTTAAACACTTCTTTTTTGCTACCTTTAAAACTCTATTTCATAGGTTTAAGAGTGATATTCATGCTCGTGCTGACACCTGAGCTTAGACCTTTGGTAATCAAAGTAAGAAGTTACAAAATACACAAAATTATTGGACTTCCTTAATTTTGGCCGGCGTCTACCAATCAGCGATTGCCTCCATTCTCTTTGCATCCATGTTTATCTGTCTGCCACTGATGATTTAAAGAAAAAACTTGATGGAACAGTGGACGAAGTTGCACTTAGATATTAATTGTAGAACTTTTCTATTTCTAAAAATTGTAGAAATTTTAAGAGATGTTTATTGTGCTCCTCGGGAGTACGGCTGAACAAAAAAAACAACTTTCAAGATATAAGACAAAAAAATCATCAAGGTATGGTCAAAAGATGTTGGTCATGGCTGCCATTTTTGTTGCGCTGATGTTTGTGAATTTGAACAGCATACTCATGAAAGTAGAGTGAACTTACTTGGTGTAGAGGGCTGCCATCTCAATGTCATTACCAGAGCTGTTGATCTGAAAATTGTTGCTACATAAGCCAATTCTTGCCTCTTGGCGTTGGTCAAAAATTTCATGTACTTGTGGAAGGGGGTAGCAGTCCTCGGTGGTGATGTTGTTAACCACCTTGTAACCCACACACATCCACATCTTGCTGGTTTTATTTTTCATGCAAATTTCAAGTGTGGTACAGGGTTACATGCATGACCAGCTGGACCCCGGACCGAGCATCTTGTCTAGTGGTTTATTAGCTTGATCAGCTGGTGTTCCCTCATCTGATAGGTCCCCTTGACCGTCGGTCTGCTTCCCGGCTGTCTGCCTGGTTTCAGGTCTATCTGATGATAAAGGTTGCATTGCACAGGTAGATCTCAGGGAATGTTTTTTTGGGAAAATCACTTCAAACTCCATTAAAAGAGATGCAAACTCTTTAGGAATGGCTGCATACATTTCAGGTGTCGAGGGTGATGAGGCTAATGTTGTCCCGTCTGCTATTGTGATTTCTTCTACTTCCCTTCTCCCTATGTGGACTTTCCACGCTTTTTTTCTGGATTGTAGGTATCACTTAGCCATTTCCAGCGCTATCATTTACGTGCATCGCTTTGCAACTGTTATGAACTCCTCTGTTGCTTCCTCCTTTGCTACTTACCGTAACCGCCATTCACCATGGGCTGCTCAATTAGAGGCAGCTTACCACTAATGCAGATTTAGGCTACACTGTTTCTCCAGTCTACATGCAAATTATGCCAGTACATGCAATCTCGCTCAGTGATGATTTCGTTGTCAGTCGTTGGGAAAATCCTTCAGACCGTTGCATCATGCAGATCTCCAATTGGCAGTCTGAGTGGTTCGCAAAGTCATCGGATGTACAGTCTTCCATCAACTGGTTTACCTTCAAACACTCCCAGTTCTGTTTGAAATCATAGCTTCCCAACTATGTCACTGCTAAAGAGATTGTAAGGAGCTCCTCTATCCAGTGCGGCTGGTTCCGTTCCGCAAGTTTTACAACCCCTCGGTTGCACTTGTAGTATTATCGACAGTTTTTTGTCCTTGCAACCTGGTCGATATATGCGATCTTTTGAACCCATGACTTAGGCAATGTGAGCCATTGAGATAGGCAACTGGTAAACCTGGAGTTTTCTAACTGGACTGGATGTTTTTGGTCCTCTCTTGTCCTTTGTCATTTCCCGAAACCTCATGTTTTCTCTGTGACTTCCTCACCTTCTTGGCCTGCTTTCAATGTGGCCTGACTTCCCACAAGTCCAACACAGCCATTGGTTTCATTGATTGAAAGCATCAATCGAGATTGGAGATGAGGTTTCCGTCTACAGCAAATTCTGGCCACCACAATATGGATCATGGCCTTAGGGCTACCAGCCATTTGATTCATGCATTCAAGCATTGTAGTCGGTGTGTTCAATATGATGAACTACTGTGGTCATTTTCATAAGGTCGTATTTTATGCGGAATATCACGCTTGCTTGCCAGATGTTGCTCTTGAGGTGGTTATTGTAGTAGAAACAAATTTCATCTGGAGCGAGATCACTGCCAGCATGTTTTTTTTCAAACTCTATGTGCACTCTTCCATGTTAGAATCATTTGATTGGAGCATGTACCATGCATCACTCTTCTCATTCATTATTTCAAAGTGTACGAGTATGGTGAGTACAACGTCCATCCGATTTCCCGGTAGATTCAATGAGTCGTGCCACGTTGGATTGATCTGCTCGTAACGTATAATACTTGCGGTTGAAAGTGTGAGATCGGTCTTGTGGACTGTTGATCTAGTTCTACTGGTCCCATACTATGGGAGGCTCTGAGGTCAAATTTATATATGTTGTTTTTTACGCCAAGAGCAGTGAAGTATACCTCAACACTCGGCAGCCATTTCTGAATTGTTCATCATTTGGAGTTTACATGATGAAACAGTTCCAGAAATGCTGGTCAAATTTAGGGTTAAGTCTAGAGATGGTTGTTTCTCTCAATTAATAATTCTTCCGGCCTATGTGCATTTTGAAGCTCCTCCATCCCAACCATGATTTTGTGGAGCAGATGGGCGTCGAGGCTTTCTAGTGCCAAACAGTGTCTGGTACATGTCTTTCGTGATGCAAGCATGTCCACCGGTTCCTTCCATCATCACTCTGCAGAGAAGTTGGGGGTCTTGAGAATATGAAGGTGCCTCCTCATAAAATTCTAGCATTGCCGAGAAGTCAATAAAACAGTATTGAAACATTGAAACAGTTGGAGAAATTGATCTTGTCCGTTCTCTTGAAATTTTTCCAACTTGTTGGAATACCGAAGGTCGGGGCAGGTGATTGACATCCCCTCAGCCAGGAAACGTAAAAATCCTGAGTTCGATGCACAGTGGGTCACTAATTTAATGACAAGAATACCCACTCACGGGGTTCAGGGACTCGTGTATGTCTGGGACTTAGCATTGATAATGGATCACAAGAATCCCCTCAGTTGTGGTTGTCCCTATAGGTGTGTTTCCATTCTTCTATTTACAACATTATGTGACATGATCCCCTTGTCAAAGTGTCTCTTAGTATTTTTTTAATTCCCAAATAAAATTGATTCAAAAACTCAATAAATACCCTTACATGTGGCCTTTTCCCTTGTGTTACTTTCATCTTGATGATTTGTCTACATGCCTTACCTCAGGTGGTTCGCTAATTACCTTTACTTTTCCATTTTTGTGTATGACTACCTGTATTAGAGAACCTGTTTTGTCATCTTGTACATAAACGAACAAAAGGGACACAAATTTCATGAAACATCTTGAGTACCCCTAGCCAGGCCAGTGTATATAACACGCCGTTTATGAGGCATCTAGCAAGTGCTTGTAGGATTTCTTGACGTCCAAAAATTAAGAGGGGGCTTATGGTGATCAAGAAAATGGCCAGGGGTCTTTCTGTGATTAATCTTTGGTACACACATTTTGGGCAACAATGGTGTCCAAACACGCGATATCTGGATGTTTTCCTGTTTGAATGCCCCATTTTTCCATACTAAACAAAAACATCACGTCCTTGTCGACAGAATGGGAAATGAGCTATCCTTCTCCGATTACAACTCCAGCAGGGCACGGTTCCTCTTCTTGAGCGTATCAAACCAGATCCTAAGGCAAACTGATGAAACACTGAAGAGAATTTTGAAGGGGATCTTGATGCAATGATGTTTCCTACAGTATTGAAATTTTCTTTTAAAAATTAACATTTCTAGGTTATGATAATAACCATCATCTGGATGCACGGGAAAGGCGCCCATGAATTTTGGGAAGGATTCATTAATTGGAGTCTGACCACACCTGTCAATAGGGGTAGGCTGTTCCCCGAATTCAAATATAGAAGTTAGGAGTCATTTAAGTGAGTGGGATGTGGCTTGTGGGTGCTGACATGGTAGGGGTCAATGCTGCATTATGCATCGGATGGTGCCTTGGCAAAATCGTTTCCCCACCCCCAGTTTGAAAATAATTCATGCTCAATTTGGAAGCCATTCAAGGATTGTGTAGCAGTAAATTCTTGGATACTTTGGAGCTGCCATCACATAATGTTTTAAAAGTAGTATTAAATCTCAACATGCAACGGGCATATGGTGTGCATGCTGAATGGCTTCTCAGTTTCAAATTGAAAAGTTCAGAGGAGGTGTACATGGTGCATATCTAGCGGATCGTGCGACCATCGGGGCACTGTGGAAGCACTGCGCCTTGATGTTTGCTCAATGAGATTGCTTTCACACCAGACATCTGAAGGGGGGAGCTTTCATTAGCCACACCAATTGTTGCCATTCACCCAACATTTTTGCTGAGGAATTCTCGTTTGCCTTACTTGCCTCATATCACCATGGCTGCCCCCTTGAAATCTCTGTCACTGTATGCGCAATTGTAGTCCATCAACTAGCTTGCAGTTAACACCTCGCTGTTCAAGCTCAGCCTGTCTCTTTCTTACTCTCCTCACTTTGATGCTCGCCCCATTAAAGAAGTTGGCGGCCACCTGCATTTCACTTTCCGTGACGCACAAGCCTCCATTCCTATGTTTAGTCCGCTGTGAAGACTTGGCTGAACCAAAAGAGCAGGTTCACATAGAATTGCAAATCAACGTCAAATTCTGCATTGGTGGGGACCCGGCCAACACCAATTGCACTAGATGATGTGTCTTGTGTTTGCCTGTATCGATATCAATGGACCACACACCGTTTTCACACTCCCAGCTCGTATGCAATTCATGGAACTTATTTTCCTCACCAGGTCAGCTCTTCAGATTCCCAAAGTCAGAAGACCGTTGCTTTGGATTCCACCATGGCAGGAGGGCTTAGGAAATTTTGGTGGAACCTAGAAAGGGATGTTATGCTCTTTGATAAGTAGCATGCTTCTTCTGAGGTAAGCCATCAGAAGAGGGGCGTGCATGCATGTGGATGTTGGCAGGAATCTTACCTGCAGGTAGAGTCTCACAGAGCCAATGAACGTGGTGCAAGTGGAAATCAGGATTTTTAATGTGAAGAAGTTATGGCATCAAGCTTGTGGCCTCCATGGCCGCAGCAGTGTGCAGGTGAATTGTGAGTCCAGGAATATTTTAACTCCATCTAACCATGTGGGCAGAAATCAAGCTATCAAAGTTAAAGCTCAGCAAACTTCATGGCATGCGCATGCCAAAGTATGAAGTCACAGTGGAGCTAATTTTCCTGGACAAGGCAGCCAGGGACAATGTCATTACCACCCCAAAAGCTTCATTCTTTGACGCTGAAGCGGATGTGCCACTGTCTTTGGAGGACTATGCGTGCCACATGTGCCGCAAGGTGAGCACCAAGCTTCACGTCAAATGGGCAGAGGAAGTTTTGCGGGGAGCCACAAACCCTGAGTTTGTTATCTGCAAAGACTGCTGCAAGACCCCGTGGGGCATGGTGGTGAAAAACTTCGACAAGGATCCCATTTTGCACAAGGAAAACAAGCTGTCATTACTCGACTGCATGTGCACTGAAATTTTGTGTGATTTGCATGCATACTCCACCAGACTTTTGTTCTAGGCGGTCCAGAAACGTCTAGCAAAGGTGCTGTATCCAAAGCCACGGTTGCAAAAAGAATGAATGTACGTGGTCCACATGTGGAGGCTGAGGAAGAAGCAGTGGGAATATATATGCCCAGTCCTTAAGAGCATGCGGGAACCAGGCTTCAAGTCATGCGTAAGCTAGTGGGTAATGCAGCTGGGATTTTGGCACAGGGTTATAACTTGGAGAATGACGATTGCATTGATTCTCATTGATGCATGATTAAAAGTGCTTGATAATTCCAGAGGTGGAAATGCTTGAGGATTCACAATCCGTTGTCTCACTCACCTCACTAACATTGTTTTCTTGATATGTCTCCCACATCTGCTATGCTCTGATGTTGCACAACCATAGTGTCCAGCCCCTGCAATGTTCATCACCCGAGTGATTGGTTCAGTCTACACTTTCCACAACTGTGTCCAATGACATTTTCATGTTTTCCATGAATGTGATTTTGTTGTGCAATACAAAAAAGTCTAAGAACACGGATCCCTGCAACTCACTGTCAAGAGTTTGCATGCACTGTGAAATTGGACATCGTGCTTTGAGGATGCTGAAGATCCTCTCAATGCAATACCTCAAGAAGGCATCTCTGTGGTTTGATCATTCCTCCCTGATTTAAAGAAGTTGTTGGCCTGGTCTCCATTCCCGTAGGTAGTGGGGGACATCCCAACAAGGTGGCATGGTATTCTGTGAGCCAGGGAATGAAACACCGCCTTCCATGAGATGTGAGATCTGGTATTGTCAAATAGCATTGGCAAATGTTTTGCATTATGGGCACTGCCCTCCACTCAATGCTGACGTAGGTGAAGCAGAGATTGTGATCCCGGGTGGAAAACTATTCCGGGTGACTTGATGATATAGACATGTAAACTCCATGAAAACAAAAAGTTGTCTTGGTGCAAAATACCAAAGTTCAATTTCTTACTACTGTATTTCAAGTTACAGAACGCAAGGATCGCAGATTACTCTAAACATCAGAAACAAATAACTATAGACTCCGCATGAATGTTTTAGGTAACACCATGCCACGCCTTCATTTTGCAGATGAAAAGTAGCTCCCAATGTCGTATGATTGTTTTTGCCAAGCTGGGGTACACCTTAAGAGTGCATGAAACCACAATAGGAGAGCTTCATTTATTTATGTTTAGATATTCTGAAATCACGGCAGGGATTTAACAATACAGAAATACATATACACATGGTGCTTTGGGGATTAAACAAACATATGTCTCCTACCAGGCCCTGTAGCAGCAGCGCCTTCGTGAAGGTTTGATGCGGAGGTTTTCAGTTGACCTACAACCAGCCAATGACCAGTGCCTATTTTCAAAGTCAAGAGGTTTTTTTTTTTTTTAACCATTTATCACGTTCATATAGATGTTTTCCATCAGAGAATCTCGGCCCGTACCTAATCTAACATGGGATGTATGCTTTGGATTGTTAAACATAGGTTTAAGGTGCATACTTGGTAAGTTAAATTCATATGGGTGGATGTGAACCATTACATTTGGAAGGATCTTCTAAAAATCCAGGGATATTGTACAATGCTTTGTTGAGACAAAGTAACTTGAGATTTTAACTTTTCATTATTCTGGTTGACCTTGAGATAATTTCTAATCTTGAGTGGAATCACGGTAATCATACACAAAGAGGCATTCAATTTTTCTGAAAGATCAGCTTGGGGAGCATGGTTACCCATTTTTCCATCACAGGGCTCATTGTGACCAAAATCTTCATGGTGGGATGTAAGGTGACACATTTGTTTGCAGGAAGCATGTATGGAACACATAAGAGAGGAAAACAAAATTATGGACAAATTTGAATTCATTACTTCATTTCTTTTATAAATTACTTACATCCCATAAAGAATGGTGCCTCCTTTCCTTTTCTGCTGATGGAAGAAAATGCATGTTCCTTTGAAAAAACTTAAACAGCTGCACTTTCTGTGATGCACAGTGTTTCCAGCATCATAAGTCAAACCTGAGCTGTGAGATGTGACAACCATACCGTACTGGATGGAATATTCACTAAACATTTATTTGAGTATGCCCATGCATTCCATTTCATATCGTAACATGGATGGGTGAATCATGTGTGATATTATTCAAACCTCCAATTGAGTTTTCCTACTCAAAGTCACATAATGGTTTCTGCCGTGGACAAGTTTGCACAAAATTTGGACGTGGAGCACAAATTTCTTTGGGAAAAGTGAAAAATACAACACAGGCACCATCGAGGCAGTAAAAGAAAAACTACCAATGTTCACCTTAATCCTAGGACATGGGTACGTCACTCCACCCTGATGACGTCTTTTGCCTCTGGCTCGATGCGCTCACGGAAAAGCTGGCTGTTGGGCACGCCTGCTTCTTCCATGGCAGCTTTGTGGAAATCAGGATACCTCCGTCATTTGAAGTGCCGGGAGCTCCGACTTCAGATGTCATCAGACGGACACATGCACTCCGTGATGAATGAATGCTCAAACATCAAAGTACGAGAGATCATAGAGGGATTTGTGCCAACAGAGATAAAAATGATGGACGAACATGAATACACTATTTTGTACAGTGTCTAGAATAGGCGACCACCTAGAAAACAAAAACAGCCCAAAACCAGGCTAATATTGAAATAGTCTAAAATGGTTTAGAAACCATGGCAAATATGCCATCCATTATGGTATAGGCCATTGAGATGAAGATTTGTTGCCTGCTATTCAAGGTCCTGGCTGGGAATCAGTGAATTTGTTTCGCAAGTTTTTCCACCCACGATTTCATTCACCCACCTAGGTCATGATGGGGAACGTGAGAGTACACAATGAAAACTCACGCCAACCAGCCAAAGAAATCTTTATGAACATACCCAGAAACGTATGACAAAGTGTAAAGGAATCACAGTTAACACAGTTTTGGTGGTGTTCTAGTGGCTTTGCGACCTACTTTGACCTGCCAAGTCGATATTGACAGGGAAATTGGGTCTTCGTGACAAGGAAATGTAGATTGGCATGATTTTTCACCACACAATTGTGTACTCAGAGGGACAGACTAGGCCACATCTTGTCGATTTTTGCTGGAGCCACATTGTACCTTCCTCCCAGTATGAACATACTGTACTGGATGGCACATGCACTAAAAAAAACATTTGAGTTCGCCCATGTGTTCCACTTGATATTAGAACACGGATGGGCCAATCATGTGTAATGCTATTCAAACATGTATTAATTTTTTTCCTAGTCAAGGTCACATAATTTTTTCTTTCGTGGACAAGTTTGCATAAAATTTGGACATGGAGCACAACTTTGTTGGGGAAAAGTGCAACTTACAACACAGGCACCATCAAGGCAAAAAAAAAAACACGCTACCAATGTTCACCTTAATCCTTCGATATGGGTATGTCAATCCACCCCAATGACGTCTTCTACCTCTGGCTCGATGCGCTCATGGAAATTCTGACTGTTGGGCATGACTGCTTTGTCCACGGCAGCTTCGTGGAAAGAAGGATACACCTTTCATTTGAGGCGCCGAGAGCTCCGACATCGGCCGTCATCGGACAGACGCGCACACTCCGCGATTTTGAATGCTCAAACATCAAAGTACGAGAGATTATCAAGGACTTTGTACCAACAAGGATTAAAAAAATGGGCAAACATGAATATCCTATTTTGTGTAGTGTGCTGGAATAGGTGACCACAAAGAAGAATAAAAACAATAGCCAAAACCTGGCTGCTATTGATTCATTTAAAATGGTTTAAACAAGAGGGATATTATGCCATCCAGAACGGTAGTTTGTGACCTTATCGCTTTTCCTCGAGAAAACATGTACCTTCCACAATGCAGCCCACCCCTGTCGGTGTCCCCCCACCCAGACTACTGTATTTCCTTCTCCACAAAAAAATAAGAAAAAAGTGCGACTTCACGCCAAAATTGTGCAACTTACCTTGTTTTAAATATTTCCATTCTCTTTCTTACTACCCTTGATCCGCCAAGGCGCACAACGTGGATAAAATTTTCATAGGGCTGGATTGAGCACTCTGACCCTCTGGCCAGAGTGTACACAAAAGAGTTCCTCTTCTATGTCACTCACAATAGAAGCCCTACCCTCTTTGGCCCTTTCCCTTCGGACCTGTCTCTACCAAATCATGCTCCATTGTT
>SZWC01000768.1:304904-326356 GCA_023375785.1 Penium margaritaceum | reverse complement strand
CTGGCTGGCTGGCTGGCTGGATGGATTGCTAGGTAGCAGGAGGGGTGGATGGCTGGCTAGCTGGCTACAAATCAGGCTGGTTAGCAGGGTGGATGGATTCCTGTGTGTATGACTGTGTGGTTGGCTGGCTGGCTGGGTGCCTGGCTGGCTGACTGGCTGGTTGGCTGCTAGGCTGGCTGGGTGATTGAAGGCTGGGTTTCTGGTAAATTGGCATGCCTGGTGGCTGGTTTTTTGGCTGGCTGGCTGGCTGGCTGGCTGGCTGGCTGACTGGCTGGCTGGCTGGCTGGCTGGCTGGCTGGGTGCCTGGCTGGGTGGCTGGCAGGGTGGGAGAAGGCTGGGGCAGGTTGGCTGGCTTGCCTGGTGTCTGGCTGTGTGGCTAGATAGAGTTCAAGGGCAAGAGAAGTTGCAGCAGGGTGTAGGAGTAGGGTGCAGGGTGCAGCACCAGCAGGATCAGCATTAGCAGAGAGCAACAAGCAGGGAGCAGGAGCGAGAGCAAGGTGTAGGGAGAGCAGGAAACTGGGGCAGTAGCAGTAGATGGGAGAAGGAGCAGGAGAATGGACGAGGGATTAGGGAGAAGTAGAAAAAGGAAGGAGGGGAAGGGGAAGGAGGGAACACCAAGGGCAGGTAGGAATTAGAAGCAGGGGGCAAGGAGCATGAGTAAACTAGTGAAAGAAACAGTAGTAGGAGAATGGAGGGACAAGCAGGAAGAGAGAAGCATTGCAATGCAATGCATTTTGTGAAAGCAATGAACTTCACGCCTAGCCATTAAAACCTGGCCTAGCAATTCAATCAATAAATCCCAGCAATGCAATGCATTTTGTCCCAGCAATGCAATACATTTCCTCACAGAAGTGCAGGGCTGGCTGGCTGGCTGGCTTTCTGAAGGGTTGGCTGGCTGGCTGGCTGGATTTCTGGCTGGCTGAAGGGATGTCTGGGCAGTTGGCTGGGAGGGTTTATGGTTAGTTGTCTTGCCTGGTGGCTGGTATTGTGGCTGCCTTGATTGCTCGCTGGCTGGTTGGCTGGTTGGATGGCTGGGTGAATGGCTGGCTGGCTGGCTGGCTGGTTGGGTGGCTGGCTGGCTGGCTGGCTGGCTGGCTGGCTGGCTGGCTGGCTGGCGGGGTGGCTTAAGGCTGGGTTAGGTTGGGCAGCTTGCCTGGTGGCTGGCTGTGTGGCTGGATAGAGTTCAGGGGCACGATTAGTTGCAGCAGGGTGTAGGAGTAGGGTGCAGGGTGCAGCACTAGAAGGATCAGCAGTAGCAGGGAGCAACAAGCAGGGAGAAGGTGTGGGTTCACGGTGTAAGTAGGGCCAGAAACTGGGGCAGAAGTAGATGGGAGAAGGAGCAGAAGAATGGAGGCAGAAGAAGGGAGCTGTAGAAGAAGGAAGGAGGAGAGGTGGGAGTGGTAGAAGAAGGAAGGAGGAGAGATGGAAGGCCAAGGGCACGTAGGAATTGGAAGAAGGGGAAAGGAGCATGAGTACATTAGGGAACAAAAACAGGAGTAGGGGGATGGAGAGACGAGCAGGAAGAGAGAAGCATTGCAATGCAATGAATTTTGTGAAATCAATGCACTTCACGCCTAGCCTTCAAAGCCTAGCCTAGAAATCCAATGCATTTTTCCGGAGAAATTCAATGGATTTTCTCCCAGCAATGCAGGGCTGGCTGGCTGGCTGGCTGGCGGAAGGGTTGGCTGGCTGTTCGACTGGCTGGCTTGCTGGCTGGCTGGCTGGATGGCTGGCTGGCTGGCTGGCTGAATTGCTGGCTAGCTGAAGGGATGGCTGGCTAGTTGGCTGGGGGGTTTCTGGTTAGTTGGCTTGCCTGGTGGCTGGTTGTGTGGCTGACTGGCTGGCTGGCTGGGTGAATTGCTGGATGGCTGGCAGGGTGGGTGAAGGCTGGGTCAGGTTGGTTTCCTTGCCTGATGTCTGTCTGTGTGGATAAATAGAGTTCATGGGAAGAATAAGTTTCAGCAGGATGCAGGAGTAGGGTGCATGGTGCAGCACCAGCAGGATCAGCAGTAGCGGGGAGCAGGAGCAGGTGCAGGGTGGAGGTAGATCAGGAGGCTGTGGCAGGAGCAGTAGAAAGGAGAAGGATCAGGAGATTGGGGGAGGGAGTAGGGAGAATTATAAGAAGGAAGGAGGGGAGGGGGAAGGAGGGAGCACTAAGGGCAGGTAGGAAGTAGAAGCAGGGGGCAAGGAGCATGATTACACTACGGGAAAAAAAAACAGGAGTAGGAGCAGGGAGGGACGAGCAGGAAGAGAGAAGCATTGCAATGCAATGCATTTTGTGAAATAAATGTACTTCACTCCTAGCCTCTAGAAACCTATCCTTGCAATTTGATGAATTTCCCCTCAGCAATGCGATGCATTTTTTCCCAGAAATGCAATGTGTTTGATGCATGGCATTTAATCAAAATGCATTTTATGAAATCAGTGCACTTGATGCTCACCTGGACTTCAAAACCTAGCCTAGCTCCCTGCAATGCATTTTTTCAAAGCTATGCACTTGCCGCTTGCGGAGCATTTCAGCCCCAGCCTAGAAATATAATGCATTCTGTCCCAGAAATTCAATGCATTTTCTCCAAGCAGTGCAAGGTTGGCTGGCTGGCTGGCTGGTTGGCTGGTTGGCAGGCTAGTTTACTGGCTGGCTAGCTGGCTGGCTGGCTGGATGGCTAGCTGGCTGGCTGGCTGGATTGCTGGCTGGCTGAAGGGATGGCTGGCTAGTTGGCTGGGAGGATGTCTGGTCAGTTGGCTTGCCTGGTGGCTGGTTGTGTGGCTGCCTGGCTGGTTGGCTGGCTGCCTGGCTGGCTGGCTGGCTGGGTGGCTGGGTGGGTGCAGGCTGGTGCTTATTTTCTCAGAGAAACTCAACCATGTCTAAGGGTTCCCTATCCTTTTGTAACACAATTCAGGGCTCCTCACTCCGACTACCACAGCTGCTGTGCCAATCCCCTCACCACCTCCCGTCCCGCGACAATATCACTTTGTCACCTGCTCCGATTTTTTTTTTTCGTGGTCCCTACTGATTGGAATCAGGAGCCGTTAACTGCAGTGCAGATCGTATTCCATGTGCTTCTGCACAGTGTGTTTTCCTCTGCCATCCCCCCATTGGTTTTCCCGTTCCTGCATCCGGACCCCAAAAACCCACCCGATTTTTCCCTGCTCCCATCACTGCCGCCTCGGGCCCTCCCCATATATTTTTTGGAAAACACAGCAGTTTCTAGGGCTTCCCTACCCCTTCACAAAACAATTTACGACTCCTCATTCCGACCACCACAGCCCCCATGCCAATCCCCTCACCACCTCCCGTCTTGCAATAAAATGACCTCATCTGCTCCCATTTTCATTTCCTGGTCCATTGGAATCGCAAGCAGTAAACTTCTTCACGGAGCCTTTTACATGTGCTTCTGGACGGTGCATTTGTCTCTGCAATCTCCCCACCAGTTTTCCCGTACCTGCCTGCAGAGACCAAAAGTTCACCAGATCCGCCCCGGCCCAATCACTGCCACCTCTGACCTTCTCCATAATTTCTCACGGAAACACAGCTGTGTCTAGGTTTCCCCTACACCTCCACAACAATATCTATGGCTCCTAGTTCTGGCCACCACAACCCTTGTACCAATCCCCTCTCCACCTACCTTCCCGTGATGGTATCAACTCATTACGTGCTCCAATGCTCGTTTCCTAGTCCCTTCCCACTGAAATCGTAAGCTGTAAACTGTGTCACAAAGCCTGTTTTGTATGATTCTTCACAGTGCATTTGCCTTTGCCATCCCCCCACCGGTTTGCCTCTGCCTGCATCAGATGCCCAAAAACTCACCCGGCCCACCCTACTCCCATCGCCGCCATCTCCTACACTCTACATACTTTCTCAGGAAAATGTGGCCGTGTCTAGGGCTCCCCTTCCCTCCACAATACAATTTACAGCTCCTCATTCGGACCACCACAACCCCAATGACAATCCCCTCTTCACCTCCTGTCTCATGGAGGTATCACCTTGTCACCTGATCCCATTTTTGTTTCCTGGTCCCTACCCACTGCAATTGCAAGCCGTAAACTGCGCCACAGATTGTGTTCTGCGTGCTTCTGTGTGGTGCATTTGCCTTTATAATCTCCCAACCGGTTTTGCCTGTGCTTGCATCTGGAGCCCAAAAACTCACCAGAACCACCTCGCTTCCGTCGCCACCACCTTCCACCCTCTCCATATTTTCTCAGGGCAACACAGCTGTTTCTAGGGCTCCCCTATTTCTCCACAACGTGATTTTCAGCTCCTGATTCCAACCACCAGAGCTCCTTTGCCAATCCACCATAGCTCCTTTGCCAATCCCCTCAGTGAACGCCCTAACTACTCTGCTCTACTCGTCCTAATGGTGACGTGGACATGAACTCCTTATATTCTGGCATGATTCGAGGAAGTTAATGAAATGGCTCTGGATGCAAAGACCAAGAGTGCGAGGACCGGCTCCTCTCGATCTCCTATGCTGACATGGCAGTTGCGGGACAGCAGGATGGATGCTGAGGACCAAGCGATCAAGAGAACAGTTTTATAAAGAAACAGACCGACGGCAAGCGATCACGGAGAGAACGACGGCCTGAGTACAGCAGTCGATCGACCGAGAGTGCGAGCACTGGCTCCTCTCGCGTTGACGAGTATCAAGGGCACTGGGCGTCTGCCAACCTTGCTTGCTCGAGACCGTCGTCCGGTACGGCCGTGACTGCCGAAGATCAGACACCGGAGTACCGGACAGTCTGAGGCTCGATGAAGCACCTCGCTAATTTGTATTTCCTATCTCTAGACTAGCATAAATAGGTAGTAACTTCATTTGTATATTGCTTCATCGATAGTCAACTATTTGGGGCACACAGCCTATCGTTGGAATTGGCAAGAGACGAGTCGTATATTAGTGCACAGTTTGTGATGTCTTTGTAAAATCACCGTGCAGTGTGTAAAATCAGGCATAAGTGTCAGTGCCGTGTGTGACTTTCTCTTCAGTGTGTATGGAAGGTAGTTTTTGAGTCTCACAGCACTTCAAAGGTCTTGGAAGGAACTCTAATTTCTACACACCCGACCCGCCCCTCTCCGTCACCACCACCTCTCACCCTCTTTGTAATTTATCAAATAAATGCAGCCGTGTCTAGGGCTCCCATTCCCCTCCACATTGCAAATTATTGCTCCTCTTTCTGACCACTACAGCCCCCATGCCAATCCCCTAACCACCTCTAGTTTTGCAACGGCACCACTTCGTCACCTGCTTCAATTTTTGTTTCATGGTCCCTACCCATTGGAAACTCAAGCTGTAAACTGCATTCCAGAGCATGTTCCACGTGCTTCTTCAGGTGCCTTTGCCCCTGCCATCCTCCCACCAGTTTTCCCATGCCTGCGTCCAGAGCCCAAAACAATCACCAGACCCTTCATGCTCTCATCGCTGCCACCTCCGATCCACTCCGTATTTTCTTCGGGAAATGCAGCCGGGTCTACGGCTTCGTTATCCCTCCGCAACACAATTTACAGCTCATCATTTTAACTGCTACAACCTTTGTGCCTATCCACTCACCACCTCCCATCCCATGTTGGTATCACCTGTCACTTGCTCCGACTTTCATTTTCTGGTCCCTGCCCACTGGAATCACAAGGCAAAACTTCTTTGTGGAGCGTGTTCCACATGCTTTTGCATGGTGTATTTTCCTCTTCCATTCCCCCACCGTTTTGCCTGTGCTAGTGTCCGGAGCACAAAAACTCACCCGACCCGCTCCGCGCTCATTGCCGCCATCTCCGACCCTCTCCATGTTTTCACATGGAAACACATCTGGGTCTAGGGCTCCTGTGGTTGGTATCCTATTTTTTTAATAAAAAATCACACCTTCAATGTTGACACCTAATTTCCTTGGTCACATGGATAATCAATGCTTCATAACCATTTTACCTGTGTATTCATCCTAGGGGGAATCAAAGCCAGTTGGTAATTTCAGTTACCATCAGACAATCGTATCCATAAAACTCACCAAGAGATATGAGGGTTTAGACATCCCTGAAAAATGATGGAATCTGGCATAGTTTGTGTCCAAACTCCTATGACAGAGAGAAAAAGTGCAAGAGGGCCAGGGGAGAGGTCGCCACTCTCTCCCCCGACCCTCTGCCTCTTCTACTCTCCTACTTCATCCTATGCTCGATTTGGAGGGTCAGGAGAGAGGGTAATCCCGTGCCTCCCCTGTCCATGGTACCTGTGTTCTGATGAAGTAGTTGCGGAGCAAATGCATACATTCTGGGGATCTATGCACATGTACACGGAAGAGGTTGCTGTGGAAAACTGAAGAGAGAGGACCGCAAGAAGTGCCAATGTGGCAACTGTGAAAGGAGCGACACTAAGCTGACCGGTCACTCACAGACCAAGGTGTCGATCCTTACTCTGTCCAGAGCGGACACTGCAAGCAAGACAAGAGGAACCAGATTACCTGCACTTGTACTTTGTTTAGGATTAGAGTGTTGCTAGTGTATTTAGTAGATCTGCCAGAACTTTGTCATTTCTCAATGCAATGGAGTGATTATATCACCATTCATTCGTCTGGAATTTCCTCTATTGTTCCAGCAATTCAGGCTTGCGGTGCAAGTGCCTATGACTCATGTGTGACGTGGTGTCAAGTCAGGACTCTCACACATAGGAGCAGAAGCAGACTCAACTGACCTGTCAAGCATTCAAGACCCTGCGGATTCTAATTTCTAGCACGTGGTATCAGAGCAGGGTGCTAAAAATAGGTCGATCTGATGTTTTTGAAGGACTCTACGACTCACAGAGAAGCTCTGAAAAGTCACGAGGTTGCCGCTCTGAGCAGCACCACGTGAAAAGACGACGACATGGCGTCATTCAATGGAGAACAGTTTAAATTTCAGCCCGTTGATGGAGAGGATTACCACAAATTTGCATTCAACATCAAGTTGGTCCTATTGAACAAAGGGCTATAGGGTGTGGTCTCGGATCCACCCACAGAGACACTCAATGCAGCAGCAAGTGCAGAACAGAAAGTCCTATGGCAACGCACGTGCGACCAAGAATTCTAAACCATAGCTCTACATGTTACAGAATGACTCAAGTTTCTGATCTGTGACAAAAACGGCAACACATCAAATGGGCTCAGTGCGCCTGTAAACATCACACTTCCAGGGAGCCGTGTTAGCTACTGAGCTAACCACCTCTGGCAGAGAAGTTGCAAAACCAAAAAAGCTCATGAAGGTTTTTACACCTTCTTCCTTTGTTGATATGTGTCATGCACCCCAGACTTAATCAGGTATGCACTTCACCTTCAAGAGTACTAACGCCTAAGCATTACATCTCAAGAAGCACTCAAGTCATTAATGTGCAAGAGAGCATCAAGCAAGGGTAAATTGATCAGCATACAAGACAAGTCCCTTTATAGCTGTCTGTCCAGTCCTATAACTCAAAAGCACATTCCTGGGGAGTGGCCTGATCCAGCCACATCGCCAAATAAACTTGCGCTCTGGGCTTGACACATCAGCATCCTAGTGTCAAGGTGACAGACCAACCATTTAGCTTCCAAGAAGCTATAGACTTTCTTTCTTGGAAGCTTCCATAACAAACAAGATGTGCAAGGGGTCATGATCGAAGACATGACCTCTCACTTGGCCAAATCAACAAAATGGCTAAGTTAACCACTCACCCACATGGTGTATACACAGCTCATATCTCACATGACACAGAGTATAGTTGAGTCATACCACAACGGATCCAGGGGTCATACCACCACAAGGGGCAGAGCATTCCTGATCCATCCTACAACATTGAACAAGGGGAAAAAACATTCAGCAAATCCCTCCCTTACACCTTGCGTCAGTGAGCATCATCATTCGTCATCACAAACGTTGACCATACCAATACATTGCCTCCCCGCCTGGTTGAGATCCTTGTCCAGTTTCTTTGTAAGCATGCCAGCCTGGCTCAGCTTGGTACTGACATACTGAGGCTGGACTGTCTCCTTATGGACCAAGTCTCGAGCATGGTGTTAGCGGATCTCGGTGTGCTTTGTGTGCCTGGACACGACATGGTTCTTGGACATGTCAATTGCGCTTATGTTGTCTATCTTGATGACCGTCACGGTTGCTTGTGGTGCCTTCATCTCAGATAGCAAGCTTCATAGCCACTGCATCTCTTTACACACCTCAACCAATGCAATGTACTCAACTTCAGCTGTTGACAGAGAGACACGTTCCTGCTTGCAACTTGCCCAACTGACTGCACCTCTATTCAACATACACACGAAGTCAGAGGTAGATTTTATGTCATCGATATTTCCTCCCCAATCAGCATCGGTGCAGCACATGAGACGGAGTGATGCAGATTCAGCAATGCCTCCAAAATAGAGCCCCACGTGCCGCGTCCCCTGAAGGTAGCGCATGTTGCGCTTCACAGCCTGCCAGTGAAGTGGGCCAGGATTGGTCACAAACCGGCTCACCTGTTCAACAGCATGGGTTATATATGGTCGGGTGGAGACCATGGTATACATCAGACTGCCGACTGCAGACTGATATGGGATGTCCAGTATGTCAGTTTTCTCCGCTTCGTTGGATGGGGACATGGAGGAAGACAGCTTGCACTCTGAGCTCATGGGTGTACTGGCAGGCTTAATTCTTCCATGTTGTATAGTTTGAGGATGGAGTCAATGAATTTGTTTTTGTTCAGGCTGATAGTACCTGCTGCTCTGTCATGCTTGATGGCGATTCCAAGGTACAAGTCAAGAGGACCCATGTCCTTCATCTAAAATTTTCTACTTAGTTGCCCCTTGAGATCGTCTAGCACTCGCGTTGAAGAAGGGCATAGAATGAGGTCATCAACATACAAGGCAACCAACGTGTTCCCTTTGTCGCTCTCATGTACATACCGGTGAAGACTTTTCCCTCTGCATGCCCAAGTGTGGTGCCGAGAGGCACCGACGAGCTGCCAGAGAGAGGAATTTTATTTCTGCTGGATCTGGTGTACTTGAGGATTGCTTGGATACTGACATGGAGGACTTCTCCTAAACATTGACGAGTTGTGGAATCTGGTGGAATTTGTTTCACCGGAATCGGACTAGTAACAAGGGAGATATGGGATTCCAAAGTTAGGGTGTGCATGGTGACATTGGGAGATGGCCCCGATTCAACTGCCGGTGAATAATTGACCGGAACGAGTAACAAAATTCCATCTGGGGATTTTGCTCCGGAAGGACTGCCGAGGCGCTTTAAGGATGATTCACCAGATTTCAGTAGTGTAGTTTTTTTACTGAGGGATTGAGCCAAAATCCAAGCTCGGAGTCCGAAACTCAGTAGTACAGTTTGTTACTTGGGGAGAGAAAATTCTGACTACAGGTCCGCGAACAGGTTTCAGACCACATCAATCCCCATCACATAACACAACGATTTACTCGTCAAAACAAACCCCAAAGGCACGAGGGGCACCGCCACTATGCGTAGGGACATCTACAGCTCTAGAATGGCGTTTTGATGCGTCCTTGATGTGTGAGGGCACATCGGCAGGCGACGTGGTGCGTGCCGCTGACTGAGCGGCTGGTTTGGGGTGCTGCGCTTCGGCTGATGTAGCGGGAGCTACAGTGATTGGAGTTGCACAAGGTTTGGTGCGTTTGAGAGCTCATGACTAGCCGTACAGATGTTTAGATCATGTCTATGTTAAAAAAAATAATGCAAAATTGTGTTATTCCCTTTGCAAAAGTGACTGTCTCAAAACTGTCTTCCACTCCCAGAAACATAATGGGAGGCAACCAGAAAGCTCACGCTTAGACTCAGAACTCGCACAAAAGAAACCGTGAATGAAAAAGACCAGTGAGGCCACGTTGGAAATGCACCCCAGTTTCTGAAAAAGGGTTATGGGCCCACGGTCCTGACCAGTCTGAAAAACGCTCACGGCTTTCGCGACAAATATGATCGTCATCGAGGACAACATCGTCGTCAAGCTCTGAGGTCCCAGAGCAAAAACCTGCACAAATGGTGCAGAAGGAGACACAGTCCATCCACGAGTATGCAGGTGGCCTTGACTACGGGCTATGGAGGTGGCACTTTGAGATGTACCTCGCGCATAAGGGACTGCTGGAGGTCATGAAGGGAACGGAAGTCCTCGACAAAGTGACGGCAACGGAAGTGCAGAAGGAGGCCTTTGCAAAGAATAACACGGAGGCGCTCATCCTGCTGGTGTCCGGAATGGCCAAGTCACAGGGAGGGCTACTTCTAGGGCTGCAAGCTGGCAACCGAGGCTTGACAAACCTGTTCTCCATCAATCCAAGTCGCTGGCGAATAAAATATTTGCAATGAAGCAACTCCTAACACTGAGAAACAAGGAGGGAGATGATTTCATCTCTTCCATGCAGCAGATCGAGTCGCTTGCCTCACCATGTAATGACGTGGGATGGAAGATCGACATGTAGCTGCAGGCGATGGCCCTCCTCATGACCCTTCCTGAGAGTTGGAGCCCTCTCATCACATTCTTGGGAGGATGGGCAGAGGACAAGCTCACCTATGGTGCAGTCATTGAGTACATCTGCAACAAGGTGCAGTGGCGGAGCTGCGAGAAGTCCTCGTCTTCCTCATCGGCCCTCGTCACCACAACGCGTGGTAGCAAAAGTGGGGCCAAAGGAGGTGACGGACATGGCGGCGGCAAGAAGGGCATCAAGAAGGGTGCGTGCTGTAATTTTGGCAAGGAGGACTCCTGGGCATGTGAGTGCACTGAGGAGACAAAGGCCGGTGGCAAGCACGCCAAAGACAAGAAGGTGCTTCTCAATGGCACTCAAAACCACTATATCAAGAAGGCCAACCGGCAATGCCTTGACACCCAGGCCAAGGAGCACACCCAGGTCAAGAGGGTTGGGTTGATCAACTACACCAATCCCAAAAAGTCCATGGTGGTCGCGAATGACAAGGTCTAGCCGGCGGCTAGCCAAGGAGACGTGGAAGTAGGGGTGGTGGTTGGTGGGAAGCCGGTGCAGTGTGTCATGAAAGAAGTGTAGCACGTACCCGGCTTTGCTGACATTCTAAGTGTCAGCTGCTTGACTGACAAGGGGTACGAGGTGCTCTTCACGAGAAGAGGGGCAGTCGTGCAAAAGGACGGCGGTGGTGAGCCCGTGCTAGAGGCTAAGCACAAGGGAGGCCTCTACATCATGGATACCAAGGTTATTCCCACAGCCACAGACTCGGCAGACTCCTAGGAATGCACTGTCAACCTGGCCAAAAGAGGGGGAGCTGATCGGGAGCTCTGGCACCGATGACTCAGGCATTCCTCACCTGTAGCTGTGAAGGAAATGGCGATGCGTGAGCTGGTACGTGGCCTCATCATCGACAGAGCGGAAGAGGCAACAAATGCAGCAAAGCACAAAAAGTACAAGCCTTGCATTTTGGGCAAGGCACGGCGCAAACCGTTCAATGAGAATGGGAATCGCGCCTTAAACCTGCTGGAGGTCGTGCACAACGACGTGTGTGCACCATTCAAGACAGTTTCAAAGAGCGATGCGCGTTACTTCGTCACCTTCACTGATGAAAACAGCATAAAAATCTACCTATACTTCATGAAGCGGAAAGGCCAGGTCCTAGACCGGCTGAAGGTGTAAGTCGTCGCGGTGGAGAGGCGGACTAACCGGAAGGTCAGAGCGCTACGCACCAATAATGGCGGAAAGAACGTGGGCTGTAGCGGGTGGCTGAAGCAGCAGGTCATAATATGGCAACAAACTACACCGCATTCACCTCATTTAAATGGCGTGGTGGAGTGATCGAACCAGACGTTGCTGAACATGGTACTGACCATGTTGGTGGGTGCGGAATTACTGTAAAGCTTCTGGGTAGAAGCTATATGGATGGCAAGCTACACCATCAAGCTCACTCCTATAGCGGTGCTGAAGGAGAAGAGCAGTTGGAAGACACCGCAGGAGGTTTGGAGCAGGCGTAAGCCAAGTGTGGCACACCTGAAAGTGTTCGGGTGTAAAGTGCCCATGATGGTGCAGGTTGTGTAGAGGCGTGATAGCAAGCTGGAGCCATGGGCAAAGTTGTATCTCTTCCTTGGCTATGAGAGCGCACATAAGGCGTACCGGCTCTATGACATGCGCAAGGAGGAGGTACTCTGCAGCCGAGATGTCAAGTTTTACGAGAAGAAAACCTACATCAGTAGCAACGACGTGGGCGTGGTGGACTCTCCGAAGACGAGAGAGTGGTTCTAGCTTCTTGACTACAAGAAGGAGCTGGAGGACAATGAATTTGAGGATGTGGCATCAGAGAGTGACGGTGCACCAGCGGTGGCAGCCAATGCGGAGGACTCCGATGACGATCAAGCTGATGAGGAGATCCACCGGAAGGATCCGACGGATGAGGCACCAAGGGTGCCAATGTGCGCACTTTTGGTGGAGTGCACATCGGGCGTCGGTGGAAAATCCAATGGACGCGCCCGCCGTCCGGACGATGTTTTGCCGGATTGTGAGAGATCCTCAGGGAGCCGTCCTGTCGATGATTCATCAAGCATGCTGAGTTGGAGGCATCACAACAGAGTGAGGATGCGCCACCAAAACTGCCGCACCGCAGCGGGAGGCAGTGGAAAGCAGGGAAGCGCTTCGACACAAGCACCGGTCGATGGATCGACATGACGCGGTGCATGCTGGCTGCATGAACAGAGTCGACTACCATGCAAGAGGCGCTTGCATGGTCTGAAGGGGATCAATAGAACGCAGCCGTCAAATCAGAGCTGTTATCCATCACAAAAAACAACACGTGGGAGCTCGTTGACAGGTCGAAAGATGCCAAGGTCATCGGCCCAAAGTGGGTCCTTAAGACCAAGTTCATAGAGGAAGGCGTGGTTGTCAAATACAAGGCAAGGCTAGTGGCAAAGGGATATGCACAACGTAAAGGGGAGCACTACGATGAGACGTTTACTCCCATCGCTAAGTTCACAACTATCCGGGCGATCCTTGCGGTCGCGGCCGTGAAGGACATAGAGCTTCACCAAATGGATGTAAAGACAGTCTTCCTCAATGGCATCATAGACAAAGAGATCTACATGGAGGTGTCAGAGGGGGTGGAAGCGCTAGAGGGCAAGTTGTACGAGCTGCAAAATTCCTTGTACAGGCTAAAATAATCGTCCAAGTGCTCATACCAACAAATGAACAGCTTCATGGCACAACTCGGCTTCAAGCGCTGTGAGTTGGATCATAGCATGTACGTGCAGCGCAACAAGCTGCTCCATCAGATCGTTGCACTCTAAGTGGACGACCTGATTTGTGCTTGATGGATCTGCCGAGCCTACAACGACTGAGGAATACATTCTAGATGTCGGACATCGGGGAGCTGGAGTACTACCTTTGGGTGAGCATTCAGTGGAACTGGAGGGCGCGCACGCTTGAGATGGTTCAGGCTAAATACGTGGCCAAGGGGCTGAAGTAGTATGGCAAGGAGAATTGCAAACCAGTTGGCTGGCCAGTCTCTATGACCTGTGAACTGAGTGCGGCAATGGTGCCACAAACAAAAGAAGAGTGGGAGGATATGGCAAAGGTGCCTTACCAATCGGCGGTGGGCAGCCTCATGTAGGCCATGGTTGCGACTCGACCGGACCTGGCCTACGCAGTGGGCAAAGTGAGCAGGTACGTGACCGATCCAGGGCCACTACAGTGGCAGGCGGTCAAGCACATCCTCCGCTAACTGCACGCGACGCGTCATGCGCGCCTGAGGTTTGACTACAAGGGAAGGGTGGACCCCTTGCGTCTCGTCTGCTGCAGAGATGCAGACTACGCTGGCGATGTGGACAAGCGGAAGTCCACATCCGGCTACATGTTCTTCCTTGCTGGTGCAATAGTCTTGTGGTGTAGCAGAAAGTAGGACTATGTTGCCACCTCAATAGTGGAAGCAGAGTACATCTCGCTGGCCGACACGGTCAAGGAGGCAGTGTGGCTCCGCATGTTGCTGGGGGAGCTGGGCGTGCCGCAGCAGGAGCATACGGTGGTGCAAGAAGACAACAATGGCTGCATCTCGTTGACCAACAATGCGACGCAGTAGAGGAGGCAACTTGCATTATCACTACACACGGAAAATGGCTGAAAAGGGGCAGGTGGTGCTGCAGCACTTCAGCACGCACAAGATGAATGCGGATTGCTTGACCAAAGTGTAACCCGTGGACCGGCACACGTTGAGCGTGGGCAGGCTTGCGACTGTTGTCATCAATGCATGTGAGGAAATATCTTCTGTCTCCATTTGACGGTATGCGAAAGGGACCACACATGTCAGAGTAGACGAGGTCAAGGAGTGCGAGAGCACACGTGCCATTGTGCTTGAACAATTTCCTTTTCGCCTTGCCTTGAACGCATGGCGAAAACACATGATCTCGGCTCCCTCCGCCTCATCACCTAGATCCATCCCACACACTAGCTCTTGCTTTCTCATGAGCTCCAATGTGTGATGAGCCACGTGCCCAAAGCACCTGTGCCTTAGGTTCTCAGAGGATGTGCATAGGCTAGAATGAACCCTGGTGGTTGCATTTGCTTACCCTTTTGTTGTCGCGTTGTCTGCTACCATGCTTCCACTGCTCCAACATTTCCTTCCTCATCTGAATCTACATCGCTGCTCTCCTCATCATCACTCTCGACCGAAGATTTAGCCGTTGAAGTTGTCATTTTGGTCTGCAAGACGTAGAGTCCATCAACACGAGGAACCTGTGCAACAACCTTCTTGGCAGAGTAGGAGATATTCATGTCCTTGGTAGGGACTTTCACCGCTTCCTTCTCTGTAACGACCACTGTCATGCCATGGTCAGGTATCTTAGAGACGGAGAGCAGGTTCACTGTGAAGGAGGGAAAGTAGACCACCCCCTCTAGCTTGAGGTCGGAATCTCCACCGTTGATACCCACTGTGACCAGCTTGTTGCCAATCCTCTCAGCTATCTCAACCTTGCCGTTGGCGACTCTGAAGTTCTTTTTGCATAGAGCAAGAGAAATTAAGTCTCTCTTCTCGTAAGTGGTGTGCTCATTTGTGCCCGAGTCAAGGCCATAGGCTCCTGGCCTGAGTATTGCCCTCCCTTTGTTCGAGGCACACTCAAGCATCAAGCTTGTGAGTCCTTCCCACCATTTCCCCCTCGCCATTCATCCCCATCTCCTCCCTCTCTCTTGGGTGCAGGGCACTCTCGAGCCCAGTATCCAGCCTTGCCACAGTTATGGAAGGTTTCTTGGTGCTTTGCACCCCTTCTACTGTTGCTATTGCTGTTGCTTCCCTTGTACCCAAAGGAGGAGGTAATGTGCAAGGTGCCGCTGCTCCGTGAGGCAAAGACAGCCATGTTTCCTTCACTATTGCTAGGACGCATGGCTCCATTCCACACATTATCAGAGACGGTGGTGTAGGAAACTAGATCTTGAGTCCACCCTCTAATCACTGTTATCATGGATCCCCAGCTTTTTGGCAGCATCATCAGAAAAATCATGGCCTGCATATCGGATTTCAGGTCCCACCCCATGCTGGTGGCTTGTTGCAAGAGCATCTCAAACATCTGCATAAAGGAGGCAACATCCTCCTCTGCACTAAGCCTCATACTAATGAGGTTTCGTAGAATGACGAGACAGTTGGACTGAAACATCTTGTCGAGTTTGGTATATGTCGCGGCTGCCACTGTACAACCGCTGATATGTGAAAGGACTGAGGGTTGTATGGAGGACAGAAGAATGGAGAGAGCCTTCTTGTTGAGCTTGACCCATGCCACACAGTCAGCACCCTCTTCCTTTGGTGCTGGGATAGTTTCGTCAAAACATCCTAGGACATCTCTGTCATCCATGATGATCTCACTCTGCCACTTCCATAACGCAAACCCCTCTCCATCAAACTTGAGGATGGGCAAATGATTCCCTGGTTCCCCCGTCCCTACCATCCCTACAACTACTATTGTTACGGCTGCTCCATCAGTTGATGTCGATGTACCTGTGTTTGAGGCCGCTGTAGGCTCTTGGTGAGAAGAGGCAACTGCTTCCCCTATTTACATTTTCTGTTGCAAGAAGATGTAGGCTGATGTCCGCTCCCAAGGTGGAAAGGTGCAGATGTATTGCATTCCCCTCCGAATGATGATTGACCAGCAAACAGAGAAGTTGGGTGAGAGTGAAGGCGCTCTCACTGCTTGTGACTTTAGATGTTCCATGCGTGAAATTTACCTAACAAGAGGAGTAGGCCCAAAACCCTTTGTTAGCTACTGAGCTAACCACCTTTGGCAGAGAAGCCGCAAAACCAAAAAAACTCACAAAGGGTTTTACACCTTCTTCCTTTGTTGACGTATGTCATGCACCCCAAAATTAATCAGACATACACTTCACCTTCAAGATTACTAATGCCTTAGCATTACATCAAAAGAAGAGCTCAAGTCATCAATATGCAAGAGAGAATCAAGCAAGGGTTAATTGATCAGCATGCAAGACAAGTCCTTTTATAGCTGTCTGTTCAGTCCTAAAACTCAAAAGCGCATTCCTCGGGAGTGGCCTGACCCAGCCACCTCACCAATAGACTTGCGATGTGGGCTTGACACATCATCATCCTAGTGTCAAGGTGACAAACCAACCATGTACCTTCCAAGAAGCTATGGACTTCCTTTCTTGGAAGCTTCCATAACAAATAGGATGTGCATGGGGCCATGATCGAACTCATGACATCTCACTTGGCCACATCAACAAAATGGCTAAGTTGACCACTCACCCACATGGTGTACTCACAGGTCATATCTCACATGACATGGAGCACAGTTGAGTTACACAACGGATCCAGGGGTCATAACTCCACAAAGGGCGGAGCATTCCTGATCCGTCCTATAATACTGAAACAGAGGTAAAAACATTCAACAAGCCGCGATGACTGGCCGGAGCGGCTGAGACGAGGAGCCGCCCTCTTAAGACGAGGATATACAGGGGATAGCTAGGGTTTATAACCAAAAATAGGAAAATGGAAGATGTGCGTGTGGAATTCAGGAGCCGACCGAATAACAGCGCCTCAAACCGCTGGTGGTTTGCAGTACATCATTGGTGGCTTTTGATGTTTTTGGCTCCGAACTTGTCATAGGGCCTGATATATGAGCTGTGCATGTTCATTGTTAGATTCAGAACTTGACCATTGATGAACATCCTGGACTTGGCTCTTGCATCCCCTTGCAAGCAAGTTAGTTTGTGAGGGTTGCATATTGGTGAACCTGACGAAATGCTTTTACCTGGGAAAAAGCATAACCCTCTCCCGTGTGGAGACATGTCGGGTCGAGATGGAGCCCGGGGACTGAACCCCCTCTTTGATCCGGAATATTCCTTCAGGGGATGGGCGGCGCACAGGCCTGATGGTGGGGACCCCGTCCGGTGCCTTTCGTCTTCCTTTGCGGCAGCTGACGACCAGCCTATGCGGCCAGGGCGGGTCAGAGTCCTCACGGATGGGGTCTGACCGCCGCTGGTATGGTCGGGGCATCGGGCGATGAAGGAGGAACAGAAGACAGCGGAGGGTGCACTGAGTCATGGCGCCATACCCCCAGCGAGGGCTCGGACCACGAGGAAGGCGAAGTCCGGTGGCGTTTCCCCCGGACAGGCCCTCCGGTAACCCCATGCCGGGGATACAGGGGTCTACCAAAGTGAATCAAGCAGATCCAACAGACAACCTGGGCATGGAGCGTGCGGTCGTCTACCAGGCCCTCAAGGTGGCTGTCGAGAAGCTGGAATAGTACCGCACTCTCGCCGACACGGCAGAAGAAAGAAACCGCCAGCTCCAGGTTTGCATGCACCACCTCGAGACAGCCTTGCAGCAACAGGAACAGGCACAAAAAGGGAAAGATGCCGTGGACGCTGCCACTGCAGTGGCCGCACCCACCAAGCCCTCTGCCCCCGGCACATCTACCAAAGAACCCACCATCCCAGCTATACCAGCGAATCCTGCCGCCGGGGGTCAGTGTGCTTCGGCCCCCCCAACTAGCCTGGGTCCATTGTTGCGCACCCTCCAACAGCATGGTGTCGTTATCCCTGGCATCGGGTGGGGGGGGGGGGGGGGGGGGTACAGGGCGCGAGTCAGCAGCGGCACCCTCCAACCTCAACCCCGAGCGAGTCAGCAGCGGCATCCTGCCATGGTCACCGGGGCTACAGGGCAAACTCACAAGTAGGCAAGGTAGGACGGGCCTCTTTCACGTATCATCATTGCCTCAGCCCAGCCCCCTCCTCCACTATTTTTGGGGAAAACAGTAGAGAAACCCTCCACCTGGACGTGGCAGTTGAAGCAGAGAGCTGACCACGCCCAGAGCGGGCTCTCCATGGCCCTGTAGGCATTAAGGGGTAGGGCATCCCACTGGGCCAGCACACGAATCTTCCTCGATTTTGAGGATTTCAAAGACCAGCTCTGTGAACAGTTGGACCCAGAACCGCCAGGTCCTACCTGGATCCAGCTGGGTCAGGCGCGCCAGGAGCCGGGCAAAACCATCAACAACCTGGCCATCCGGCTCCAGGATATCGCACGTACGGACCCGGACATCCCCGCGTAGTGGGTCATCCAGTCATCCGAGCCCTCCTAGCTCATCGCGGCCAGCCCCTGGCCACCAAATGCTTTGCCAACTTTCACGAGGCCAAACGCACTGCCCGTTGGCCGGCGGCGTTAGACATCGAGTGGTCGCGCCTCCAAAGCCGCGACAGTTCCAGCAGGAAAATCCACCGTCCAGCCGCAGTCAGCCGCTCCAGCGGACGGACATAAACATCCGTCCAACATCAAGCCGGCGGGCGTTAACCCCGAGTTCGCGCCCGTGTCATGCTATGGCTGTGGCAATTTTGGCCACATCCGTTCCAAGTTTCCGAACCCCACGACCAAACCACCAAACCTGAACAACCCGACGAACCCCAAACCAGGCCTGACAGCAACCAAAAATGCGTACTGGGAGCTTTCCCAACCCAACGCAGAAGCTGCTATCCCCCCCCCCCCCTCGACAACCCGATTGACCTCTCTCCTGGCATCAATGGCGTGGAATTGTTCGAGGCTAAGTGCAACAGAATTGGATAATCGGACAAAGCACCGCCGCTCGATCACAACAAGTGCCCCAGCCTGGCGGACGCGATCCCCATCGAAGAAAGGCTCCGCCGCATGCAGGCCCAGGTGCCACCCGGTACGGCCAATGCGGCTGCCGGCCGCCCCGCCCCCACCAATCCGGAACGTTGCTCCGGTGCCTTGGCCGATTCCGCCGCCTCTGCTGGCAGCCGCATCAAGCTGATCGATCAGCTCAAGAAGCTCCCGGCGGGCGTCCCCCTCATCTAGTGGCTCATTGAAAGTTTAAACTGCTGCAAGGACCTCTACGACGCTATCTACCCCCGACTTTTGTGCGATCTCCAAGCAGGGGTCATTCCAAATCTGCATGTTTGTAACCCTCCTACAGGACCCGTCGAGCAGAGTACGGTATTTATCCATCCACACTACCCGACCGCCCCTCCCACAGACGCTTCAGGGGAATCCCCCAACTTCACTTGGGACAACTCTTTCAGCACCTTGGTGTACAGGGTCCTGCTGCCAATGCTATACGTTGACGGGCAGGGTGCCGTTCGCCACCGGTTCAAGGGCGTCTTCGCCTACGCGGAGAATGCCGGCAACCGATTTACGGTCATGATGTATAGGGTATGGCTGCAAAATGCCCGAGTCCGTGGCATCATCAACTTTGGTGCCTCCCGCACTACCGTTAGTGTTGCCACCACACGACGGCTCGAATGGGAGGGCCACATCGTCACCTCCGACCACGAGTACGGGATGTTGTCCAGGCTGGCACGAGTGGTCGGATGGCTCCCTAACCTCCCAGTCCGCATTGGAAAGGTGACCCGTTACGTCACCGTGTCCGTCACCGATACCGACACCTACCACGTGTTAGTGGGAAACAACTTTCCCAAGCCGTCCACAGCAGTCCTGGAATGTGGAATGAACTCCCTGCATCTCCGTCTGCCCGACGGCTCCTACAACATTGTTCCGGTCGAATGCGACCGCACCCAGGCCAATGGGAACACATCCCCATGTGAACCCATCAGTTTGGCTGATTAGCACATCCATGCGCTCCCCTCCCCACCCCATGACGCCGAGCCGGCGCAGGAGGTCGGGCCAGGTACAGTAATCAAATTCAGCACCGAGTACGGCCAGTTCCGCCTCCACGTGGCTGCCAGCCCCGTGGCCGTCCCCAACCCTCCGATGGATGCGGCCCTCGCATCGGTTGATCCCCCAAAGGGTGCGGCCCCATGCCCCATCGATCCCCACTTGCCCTCAGCAGATCAGGCAGCAATCCACAACATCCTCCACCAACACGTTGGAGTATTTGCCGTGTCATCAACGGACCTAGGTATGGTGGCAACCACTCACCGCATCGATACAGGCACGGCCAACCCCGTGGCTCAGAAGATCCCATGGCAACAGCCAGAGATCGCTGACCTTATCGGTCAATAGATCTCCAAACTCCTCGCGGCAGATGTCATCGAACCGGCGATCTCGGCTTGGTGTGCCAACATGGTGATGGAACATAAGCCCGATCACTCATGGTGGTTCTGCATCAATTTTTGCGATCTCAACAAGGTTACGATCGCTAATACCTATCCCATGCCCAACATCGACAAGCTCCTACATGATTTTTGGGAGCCTCTTTCATCTCCACTCTCGATGTCAAGGCCGCCTACCACGCCGTCCGCCTGGACCCGGCCTCCGTACAGCGGTTCACCGTTCGCAGGTTGGTTTTCCCCATCACTCTCACCCACTTCTATTTCCTCCCTTGATTTCTACTTCTTCTTCTTTGAAATGCATGAGATTCTTGTTTTTCCGTGGGTCCTCAGGCCATGAAATTGTATAGGGGCAGCACTGCACATGCACTTTTCTTCATGCTAACAGCATGAATGTAAATTTTGCTCGCTTACTTGCATCGCATGGCATGGCATGGTATGGCTTGGCATGGTATAGTATGGAATGTCATAGCATGGAGGGCCATGACTATTGATGGCTATACATGACATCGCATGGCATGAAATGGAGGGCCATATCCACTGATTCCATAGCCACCTTCACTGGCTCCCGATGCATGTCTTCTTTGTACGAAGTCTTCCTCACCCTCTTTGCGGTTCATTCACCTTTCTGCCAACAATTCTCACCACTTCTTCCTTCATTTCTTGCTCAGTTTTCATACTGCATTCTCACTTTCTTCCTCATCTCTGCTTTCTGTCTTGTTAGATTCACCCTTGACCTTTTGCTTCAACCACCACTATTGTTTTGGTTTGTTCTCACAAATGTTGGAGTACTGGAATGTTTCCCTGCTTGCATGTCTATGTCCTCTCTTGCTATCTGGCTTTTCCAGAAGTCGCACGTGAGCTTTACCTTAACCACCGACATTGTCCTCACCTCGTGAGTGGGCTTCTCAACACCTTTTTACAGGCTCCTGGAAGCATTTTCATGGAAGCAAATTCATGCGCATCCCCCCCCCCCCCCCCCCCCCCCC
>SZWC01000768.1:294629-304798 GCA_023375785.1 Penium margaritaceum | reverse complement strand
AAGGGTCCACACTCTAAGTCGATGGACTCCTTGGGTGGGGGGGGGGGGCTAAGAGAGGTAGAGACAAAGAGGGAGGGGGGGGCAAAAGAAGTCAAAGGGGCAATGGAAAACGTATGAAATTTAAGAGCAGTACATGGACAACAACTTGCATCTAGCCACGGCAAGCGCGCACACGACGACAGGCCCCTGCATTGGGTACTGGAGCCACAGGCCGTGTTTCCTCAGTGTTCCCTGCACCCGACACCTCCATAAATCCACTCTTGCCCTCGTCCTGGTCATCGTCCACAATGTCACCATCACTTTCAGAGTCTGAGTCCTGAGGGCGCATGAATGACATGGTACGATGCACAGCAGGAGCATTGCGGCCTTGTTTGCGCAGCCGAACCGTGCACTCAACGCACTGCGCCACAAGGCTGCTATTCAGGCGGTTGCGCTTTGTGGTGTGGATCAGGGAGTGGATGCTGAAATTGCGCTCCACATCCGAAGTGGAGCAGGGTTGAGCGTGCAGCTTCATGGCAATGTTGCGGAGGGATGACAGCCCAACGAAGTACTTTTCCAGCCACCTGTACGCTGGCATGTGCCCCTGCAGGACCTGCTCACGATCGGTGCGGGCCTCATTCTCAAACTCCTCCGTCACTGCTGAACCCTTGGTCAGCTTCCCGGCTTCGAAGTAATCAAAGTACTCGTGCTCCACAGCACGCCTGTCCTCGAGGGAAGGGAGGAACTTGCGCAGTGCGTCATTCTATGCTTGACAGACGTTGGTGTCATCGCTCAGAGATTCAGCATAGTGGAATGGGTGGGTGCGGCGTGCGGCGTCGTACATGGGGCAGCTGACCAGTTCCTCCCACCTTGTTTCCAGCCGCTTGAGCACAAATGTCTTGTGCTCCGCGTCGACGCCATGGCGGACTGGGCGCAACCCCTCTATCAGCTCCGTTGCCTCCAGCAACGCTTCGTAATTCTCCCCTGTACCCCCGTCCTGCCTGTCAGCAACACGGAATGGGTTTGATGATGGACATGCACATCGCCACAAAATCCTGCACGCCCTTCCAGAAATCCGCGCTCCTCACCAGCTCCTTCACCTCATCCTTGCGCTGCCGGGCGTCTGCTGCACACTTCCTTCCCCAAATGGCAGAAAGCGGTGCAGCTGACGATGTTCTCAAGTGCCTCCTTGAGTTCCTGGAGGCGTTCCATCATGAGGACGTTTGTTGCGAACCTCATCTCTGCTGGGCGCAAGGGGATCTTTCCTGCATCTGTCTTGAGCACATTCCGTGCCCAATCATTGTTCCTGAAAAATCTCGCGACATTCTCTGCCTCTTTCACCACTTTTGCGCCCCAAGAACTCTTGTCGACTTCCTTCAGCACTAGATCCATGGCGTGTGCTGCAAACCCGTGGAAAAAAACACAGAGGTACTTGGGCTCCAGCTCCTTCATTGCGGCGTGGTTCACTGCGGCGTTGTCACACACCACGCCAATGACAAAGTCCTCTCCGGCCTTCTCGATGGCATCCTCCATGATGAGTGCAACGTGCGGTGTATCTTACGGCTGCCCGCTTGCATCCTTGAGAAGAGATGCACCGTCCGGAGTGCGTTGGTGGCAAGCGCTTTGTAGATTGGGCGGTTCTGGATGTCCATCCCTTTGTCGACCGTGATGGTGCAGCCGTAGATAGATCAGGAAGCAAGCACTGGAGCCTATTGTTTGTCCAACTCCCTCTCCACACTGGGGATCTATATCTCCCTCACCTTCTGCTTGCTTGGGCCTTGAAGGTGTTGTTAGAGCGGCGTGCTGTTTGGACAAAGTCCACACCAGCCTTTCCTCAGCAAGAGATAGCGGCAAATGGAGTTTGAGGATGAGCTTCACAAGGATGTGCTGAACCTTCTCGTTGTACACATTCTCGACGTGCGGCATGATGCTTTGCTGGACCAGGTTCTGGGTGGAGGAGGTGGTAACCGCGGCCGCATCATCAGCTGCAGCAGGGACAAGCGCGTTTGCAGCAGGAGCATCTTGGCAAGCACTGACGTCGTTCCTGGTAGGCGCAGCCACTGCAGAGGAAGTTGCATCCTTGGACGTAGACACCCTCTTGATGCGTGCATGGAGCTGCAGCCAGTTCACTGGGTTGTTGCTGCCTCCCCAGAGACGGCACTCCCGGAGATCAAGTATGGGGTTGGCGGGACTGAACACCACGGAGTTATGGTTAATCACCCTAAATTCATACACTTGACAATTGGTGTATCAAGAAGTGTATTCCCATATGCAAACATTTCTCAGGAATCATCAACATCATTTTATGTCACTAGATCCCTGGTATACATTCCTTATATAAGGTGTTAGATATCATGGATTATATATTCTGTGTTCTAGTTTTGGTTATAAGTCCATTTTCACTCATGTGTTCCCTTCCCAATACACTTGTCGATACACAGTTTCAGGGGTCAGGTGATTGGTCATAAATGACACCATGCTGCAAGAAACATGGGAAAGACCCAGCACATCTCGCGCTCCGTTCGGCGGGCATGCGTGGACGTCCCTCCCACCAGCGCCAAAGTGTTGGCGTATGCAATCGATGCCGCCACTGTAGGTCGTGCCGCAGGTGCCACACTGGAAGCCAGGGCAACCTTTGTCGGTAGGCCAAGGCTCACAAAATCTGCTGATGGCTCGTGTCGCCTCGACTGCGGCCATGATGGCCTAATGGGAGAAAACTGTCAGAAACTGGCCCCCGGGTGGAGGCAGTTCCAACGTGTCCTGACGGGTCCTCCGTGCTCACGGCTGTCTTTTGTGCGGGTTCTGAGTCTAAGCGTGAGCTTTCCGGTTGCCTCACGCTATGTTTCTGGCAGTTGAAGACAAATGCGAGACAGTCACTTTTGCGAAGGGAAGGACACGATTTTGCATTAGTTTTTGAACATGGACATGATTTGAACATTTGTAGGGCTAGTCATGAGCTCTCCAACGCACCAAACCGTGCGCGATTCAGATCATCATAGTTCCCACTACGTCATCCGAAGCGCAGCACCCCAAATCAGCCGCTCAGTCGGCGGCGCGCATCACGTCGCCCGCCGAGGCGCCCTCACACATCAAGGACCCATCAAAACGCCATTCCGGAGGCGCAGATGTCCCTACGCATAGTGGCGGCGCCCATCGCGCCTTTGGGGTCTGTTTCGATGAGTTAATCATCGACTTTGGTGATGGGGATTGATGTGGGTCGAAACCTGTTCGCGGACCTCCAGTCAGAATTTTGACTGTCCCCGAGTAACAAACTGTACTACTGAGTTTGGGACTCCGAGTCAGGATTTTGGCTAAGTCCCTCAGTAACAAACTGCACTCCTGGAATCCGGCGGATCATCCACCGGATGCCTCGGCAGACCTTCCGGAACAAAATCGATAGATGACATTTTGTTACTCGTTCCGGTCGATTATTCACCGGAAGTCGAACCGCGGCCGACTCCCAGAACCACCGCGCACACCCCAACTTTGGAAGCCCATATCTCCCTCGTTACTAGTCTGATTCCAGTGAAACAACTTCCACTGGATTCAGCAACTTGTCAACTTTTAGTGAAAATCCTCCAGTTTAGGATCCGAGCAATCACCAATTCGCCAGATCCGTCGACGAGGAATTTCCTCTCTCTAACGGCTCGTCGGCGCCTCCCGGCGCCGCACTTGGGCATGCAGAGGGGCAAATCTACAATATTCTCCCCCTTGCACCTGCCATGCCCGCTGCTCTTGCCTGCTCTCACTCATTTTCCGCTGCGCCCTCCAGCCCATCATAGCTGGTCATCCCAAGTCCGGCCACGCTTAATGCGTGCTGGTCCACGGGTTGCGCTTTGGTCAAGCAATCCGCAAGCATGTTGTGCGTGCTGTAATGTTGCAGCACCATCTGCCCCTTTTCAACGATGTCCCGTGCGTAATGATAACGCACGTCAATGTGCTTCGTCCTCGTGTGCTGCGTCGGGTTGTTGGTCAGCGAGATTGAGCCGGTGTTGTCCTCTTGCACCACCGTAGGCTCCTGCTGCGGCACGCCCAGTTCCCCCAGCAACCTGCAGAGCCACACCGCCTCCTTGACCGCCTCGGCCAGTGCGATGTACTCTGCTTCCACTGTGGAGGTGGCGACGTAGTCATTCTTTTTGCTGCACCACGAGACTGCTGCACCAGCAAGGAAGAACACGTTGCCAGATGTGGACTTCCGCTTGTCCACATCGCCACCGTAGTCTGCGTCCGTGTAGCAAACCAGACGCAAAGGGTCCGCCCGCCCCTTGCCGTCGAATCTCAAGCATGCATGCCGCGTCCCTTGCAGGTAGCGGAGGCTGCACTTGACCGCCTGCCAGTGTAGTGGCCCTGGATCGGCCACGTACCTGCTCACTTGGCCCACCCCGTAGGCCAGGTCTGGTCGAGTTGCCACCATGGCGTACATGAGGCTGCCCACCGCTGACTGGTAGGGCACCCCTGCCATATCCTCCCGCTCTTCTTTTGTTTGCGGCGCCATTGCCGCACTTAGTTCACAGGTCGTGGAGACTGGACTGCCAACTGGTTTGCAGTCCTCCATGCCATACCGCTTCAGCACCTCGGCCACGTATTTGGCCTGCCCCGGCTCAAGTGTGCGCGCCCTCAGGTTCCGCGTAATGCTCACCCTGAGGTAGTACTCCAGCTCCCCCATGTCCGACATCTAGAATCTGCTGCTCAGCTGCTCTTTCAGCTGCTGTAGGCTCGGCAAATCTGTCGAGCACACAATCAAGTCGTCCACATAGAGTGCAACGATTTGATGGAGCTGTTTGTCGCACCACACGTACACGCTGTGATCCGCCTCACAACGCTTGAAGTCGAGTTGTGTCATGAAGCTGTCCATCTGTTGGTACCAGCATCTGGGCGATTGTTTTAGCCCGTACAAGGACTTCCGCATCTTGCACATCTTGCCCTCCGGTGCCTCCACCCCCTCCGGCACCTCCATGTAGATCTCTTTGTCTATGATGCCGTTGAGGAAGGCTGTCTTTACGTCCATTTGGTGGAGCTCCATGTCCTTCGCGGCCGCCACCGCAAGGATCGCCTGGATGCTTGTGAACTTGGCGACGGGAGCAAACGTCTCATCGTAGTGCTCCTCCTTACGCTGTGCGTACCCTTTCGCCACCAGCCGCGCATTGTACTTGTCAACCACCTTCCTTTGTGAACTTGGTCTTGAAGACCCACTTTGAGCCGATGACCTTGGCATCTTTCGGCTTGTCAACCAGCTCCCACGTATCATTTTCCGTGATGGACGCCACCTCCGATTTGATGGCTACATCTCATTGATCCCCTTCGGGCCGCGCAAGCGCCTCTTGCATGGTAGTCGGCTCTGTTGATGCAGCCAGTTTGCACCGCGTCATGCCAATCCATCGACCGGTGCTTGCGTCAAAGCGCTTCCCCACTTTTCGCTGCCTCCCACTGCGGCGCAGTAGTTTTGGTGGCGCATCGTCGCTCTGCTACGATCCCTCCGACTCAGCACGCTCCGGTTCATCATTGACCGGACGGCTCACTGAGGATCTCTCTTGCTCCGGCGAAACATCGCCCGGACGGACGGCGTGTCCAGTGGATTTTCCACCAACGCACGTTGCACACTCTGCCGGGAGTGCGCGCCTTGGCACCTTTGGTGCCTCATCCGCCCGATCCTTCCGGTGGATCTCCTCATCAGCTTGATCGTCATCAGAGTCCTCCGCTTCGGCTGCCACCGCTGGTGCACCGTCGCGCTCTGATGCCGCATCCTCAACTTCGGCGTCCGCCGGCTCCTTCTCGTAGTCAAGGAGCTGGAACCATTCCCCCGTCTTTGGGGAGTCCACCATGCCCACATCATTGCTGCTCATGTAGCTCTGCTGCTCGTCAAGCTTGACGTCTCGGCTGCGGATTATCTTCCCCTTACGCATGTCGTACAGCCTGTACACCTTATGCACGCTCTCATAGCCAAGGAAGAGATATGAATTTGCCCGCGGCTCCAGTTTGTTGTCGCGCCTCTGCGCAGCCTGCACCATCGTGTGCGCCTTGCACACGAACACTTTCAGGTGTGCTACACTTGGCTTGCACCCTCTCCAAACCTCCTGCGGCGTCTTCCAACCACTCTTCCCCTTCAGCACCGCTGTAGGAGTGAGGTTGATGGTGTAGCTCGCCGTACGCACAGCTTCCGCCCAGAAGTTTCGCGGCAATTCCGTATCCACCAACATGGTCCGTACCATGTTCAGCAGCGTCTCGTTTGCCCGCTCCGCTACGCCATTTGACTAAGGCGAATACGGCGTACTTTGCTGCCATTTTATGCCCTCCTCCTTCATCCACCCGCTACAGCCCACATACTCTCTGCCGTTGTCGCTGCGTAGAGCTCTGACCTTTCGGCCAGTCTGCCTCTCCACCGCGGCGACATACTCCTTCAGCCGGTCCAGGACCTCGTCTTTCCGCTTCATGAAGTACACAAAGAGTTTTTTGCTGTAGTCATCAATGAAGGTGACGAAGTAACGCGCGCCGCTCTTTGACGCCGTCTTGAATGGTCTGCACACGTCGTTGTGCACGACCTCTAGCAGGTCCGAGGCGCAATTCACGTTCTCGTTGAACGGTTTGCGCCGTGCCTTGCCCAAAATGCAAGGCTCGCACCTTTTGTGCATTGCGACATCTGTCGCCTCTTCCGCACTGTCGATGACGAGGCCGCGTACCAGCTTGCGCTTCGCCATCTTCTTCACGAATGCGGGTGAGGAATGCCCCAGTCGTTGGTGCCAGAGCTCCAGATCAGCTCCCCCTCCTTTGGCCAGGTTGACGGTGTGTTCTTGCGAATCTGCTGAATCTGTCGCCGCGGAGATCACCTTGGTCTCCACGATGTAGAGGCCTCCCTCGCGCTTAGCCTCCAGCACGGTCGCGTCGCCACCATCCTTCCGCACGACTGCCCCTCTTCTCCTGAAGAGCACCTCGTACCCCTTGTCCGTCAAGCGGCTGACACTTAGGATGTCAGCCAAGCTAGGAACGTGCTACACGTTCTTGATCACGTGCTGCACCCGCTTCCCACCAACCACCACCTCCACGTCCACGTCTCCTTGGCCAGCCGCCGGCTCGACCTTGTCGTTCGCGACCACCATGGACTTGTTGGACTTGGTGTAGTTGATGAACCCGACCTTCTCGACCTCGGTGTGCTCCTCGGCTCCGGAGTCAAGGCATGGCCGGTTAGCCTTCTTGAGGTAGTGGTTCTGAGTGTCGTTGAGGAGCGCACTCTTGCCTTTGGCGTCTTTGCCGCTGGCCTTTGCCTCCTCGGTGCACTCACGAGCCCAGTGGCCCTCCTTGCCGCAGTTGCGGCACGCACCCTTCTTGGCGCCCTTCTTGCCGCCGCCATGTCCGCCACCTCCTTTGCCCCCACTTCCGCCACCACGAGTTTTGGTGACGAGGGCCGATGAGGAAGACGAGGACTCCCCGCAGCTCCGTCGTTATGCCTCGTTGCGGATGTACTCTGCGACCGCGCCATAGGTGAGCTTGTCCTCTGCCCATCCTCCCAAGACTGTGATGAGAGGGCTCCAACTGTCAGGAAGGGCCATGAGGAGGGCCATCGCCTGCAACTGCGTGTCGATCTTCCACCCGACGTTGCACTGTGAGGCAAGCGACTCGNCACTCACGGGCCCAGTGGCCCTCCTTGCCGCAGTTGCGGCACGCACCCTTCTTGGCGCCCTTCTTGCCGCCGCCATGTCCGCCACCTCCTTTGCCCCCACTTCCGCCACCACGAGTTTTGGTGACGAGGGCCGATGAGGAAGACGAGGACTCCCCGCAGCTCCGTCGTTATGCCTCGTTGCGGATGTACTCTGCGACCGCGCCATAGGTGAGCTTGTCCTCTGCCCATCCTCCCAAGACTGTGATGAGAGGGCTCCAACTGTCAGGAAGGGCCATGAGGAGGGCCATCGCCTGCAACTGCGTGTCGATCTTCCACCCGACGTTGCACTGTGAGGCAAGCGACTCGATCTGCTACATGGCAGTGATGACATCATCTCCCTCCTCGATTCTCACCGTCAGGAATCGCTTCATGGCAAAGATTTTGTTCGCTAGCGACTTGGTTTGATGGATGGTGCAAAGTTTTTGCCAAGCCTCGGCTGCCAGCTTGCAGCCTTGGAAGTAGCCCCACTGCGACTCAGCCGTCCCAGACAACAGCAGCATGAGCGCCTCCGTGTTCTTCTTTGCGAAGGCCTCCTTCTGTGCTTCCGTCGCTGTCGCTTCGTCGAGGACTTCGGTTCCCAACATGACCTGCAGCACACCCTTATGCGCGAGGTGGATCTCGAAGTGCCACCTCCATGGCCCAAAGCCAGGGCCGCCCGCATACTTCTGAATGGCCTGCATCTCCTTCTGCGCCATTGTGCAGTCTTCAATTCTGGGACCTCAGAGTTTGACAGCGATGTCGTCCCCGACGACAATCCCGTCCGCTGTGGAAGCCGTGAACGATGTGGAGTCCGGTCAGGGCTGTGGGCCCATAACCCTTTGTCAATAACTTGCCCCCGGGTGTTTCTGGCAGTTGAAGAAAAATGCGAGACGGTCACTTTTGCGAAGGGAAGAACGCGATTTTGCATTAGTTTTTTAACATGGACATGATCTGAACATTTGTAGGGCTAGTTATGAGCTCTCCAACGTAGCAAACCGTGTGCGATTCGGATCACCGTAGCTCCCGCTACGTCATCCGAAGTGCAGCACCCCAAATCAGCCGCTCAGTCGGCGGCGCGCACCACGTCGCCCGCCGAGGCGCCCTCACACATCAAGGACCCATCAAAACGCCATTCCGGAGGTGCTCATGTCCCTACGCATAGTGGCAGCGCCCATCGCGCCTTTGGGGTCTGTTTCGATGAGTTAATCATCGACTTTGGTGATGGGGATTGATGTGGGTCGAAACCTGTTCGTGGACCAACAGTCAGAATTTTGACGAAGTCCCCGAGTAACAAACTGTACTACTGAGTTTCGGACTCCGAGCCAGGAAGTCCCTCAGTAACAAACTACAATCCTGAAATCTGGCGGATCATCCACCAGACGCCTCGGCAGAACTTCCAGAGCAAAATCCCCAGATGGCATTTTGTTACTCGTTCCGGTCGAACCGTGGCCGGCTCCCAGAACCGCCATGCACACCCCAACTTTGGAAGCCCATATCTCCCTCGTTACTAGTCCGATTCCGGTGAAACAACTTCCACCGGATTCAACAACTCGTCAAATTTCAGTGACAATCCTCCAGTTTAGGATCCGAGCAATCACCGAGTCGCCAGATCCGTCGACGAGGAATTTCCTCTCTCTGACGGCAGGTCGGTGCCTCCCGGTGCCGCACTTGGGCATGCAGAGGGGCAAATCTACAGCAAGAACAAAGCTGAAGAATGACCCTCAGGACCGGATGTTTGTAGCGGATGCTAGGCAGGGCGTGTCAACAAAAGGTGACGGTAGCTTAGGCATTTTGGCAAACCTTACCGATCAATGTGAGCCTGAAACAGGAAGGTTTATCGCTCAGAAAGGTGCAGAAAATATCAAGGAAGCACCCGTTGACCCCCCTGAGCATGCATCACAAAGCAATAAATACATTCATTCTTAAAAATCGGACGAACAAACGTGAGAGGGAAAGGGGGAGGGGGGGTTTGGAAAGAAATCTCTCGTCAGGAGTTATGGTTAATCACCCTACATTCATACACTCGACAATTGGTGTATCAAAATGTGTATTCTTGTGTGCAAACATTTTTCAGAAATCATTAACATCAATTCATGTCACTTGAGTCCAGACATACATTCCTTATATGAGGTGTTACATATCATTGATTATATGTACTATGTACTAGTTTTTATTACAAGTCCATGTTCACAAATCTGTTCAATTCCCAATACACTTGTCAATACACAGTTTTAGGGGTGACGTGATTGGTCATATATGCTCGTTAGCATGAGCTTCTGCTGGAATTGAGGGGGGGGGGCTCAATTCCACCTGCGGAAGTCATTCGCGTCGCGCGCTCGACTCAGCCACCCCCAAGTTGACCGTCCGACTTGCACCGACTTAGCCAACTTAGCCGACTTGGATAGAGGGGATCAAGTCGGATATAACGGCAAACATACACACAAACACACACACACACACACACACACACACACACGCGCGCGCACGCGCTCACACACACACACACAAACAAAAACACATGCACGCACACATACACATACACACACACACACACACA
>SZWC01000768.1:245062-257564 GCA_023375785.1 Penium margaritaceum | reverse complement strand
GGGGGGGGGGGAGGGGTAGGGGACTGGTTGCATGGTGCATAGTGAAATGTATGCAAGGGAGGGGGGAGGGCTGGTTGCATGGTGCATAATGTAATGCATGCAAAGGAGGGACTGGGGGGGACTGATTGCATGGTGCATCATGTAATATATGCTAGGGAGGGAGGGGGGGGCAACAATAGGTGCTTTGCAAAGGTCACCGTACATGAGGGTTAATTTCAAGAAATATTATAGGTGCTATGCGTACTAGAGGAAGGGATTGTTCATCATTGTTGATTCCTTCAGAAACATCCACTTTGACTTTAAATTCGTGGTTGAAAGAATGGATGGTCCCAATTTCATTCTCACACGGCCGTGGAATCATGAGCAGATATGATAGGACATTTGCCATGGATTTGATATGAAAACATATCTTTCTACACACGATCCAAATGCTCCTCCCACAAGGACATTTCCAGCTCATCCCTATCAGCAAGTGCTTTTCTATATTGAGCGACTCCCTCATCCGGTAAGTCTTCTCGAAATGCTAGTCTACTCTCGGCAGCCTTTTGAGACAACCCAAGCAATGATATGTCTTGTCTCGCTGCCTCATAGGCCGCATGATCCTGTCTTGTGTTTGGGGACCAACTTTCTGTTAAAAAGTGCCCCTGCCATGGGTACCGTTTGCCATTTTCCTGGTCCGACCACTAGAGAGTGGTTCGATGTCTAATCTGATTGCAGATTTCGACTCCTTGGATTTTTCCATGCGATTTTGAGTTTTCAGTTGCTCGATTTGGTTGAGAATTCAGAGAGTTAGCCCTACCCAAAGTTCGGGTGGTGAGGCGGGTGGAATCTGGTACCCGTCCGGGGTGACGGGATACTCGACCGCCGGTGGTCCGTGTTCAGCTCCAACTGGCTCCATAGACCCCAAGGCCCTAGAGGAAGCAACCAGGGAGGTCCCCTGGACCAGGTCGAGCCGCCCTTTGACTTTTCAATGAAAGAAAGGCGCTTCGAGCCGTCGTCGACTCGTGTCGAAGACGACTCACGTCGGCGGCAGCCAAAGACGGCTCCACCAAGGGTTTCTTGGATGGGCGCAACAGGGGCTATACTGCTCCGTTTTGGGCATGCTTGGATGCGTTGGAAAGCTCAGGTCACAGGCTATAAGAAACTGATGTAATATCATCAAAAGAACTTACCATTAATGATTCGTAGCCTTTCTCAGTTTCCGCAATCTGTATTCTGCCAGAATTCTGCTCCCTTGGTGTTGTGGCGACCCAAAGCACACTCCTCCCTTGGAAGTCTCTTTGCACTAAGTAGCCGTGCACACTCAGGCAGTTCAGGGCACGCCAGGACAGTATTCCTGACAAAGGGTTATGGGCCCACGGCCTTGACCTGTCTACCAAGACGTCCACGGCTTCCGCAACGCACGGGAAGTGTGGCTCCGGGCGACGTCGCCGTTTCACTTTGAGAGTGTCCCTCATAGAAGTTCATCATGGCACAGAAGCCGGAGTCCTCACCCAAAAGTACATGGGCGGCCCTAGATTTGGGCTATGGCGGTGGCATTTTGAGATGTACCTCGCACACAAGGGACTGCTGGAGCTTATGAAGGGTACGGAGGTTCAAGATGCGAGCCCAACAAACGAGGAGAAGACGGCCTTCACGAAGAAGTACACGGAGGCGCTGATGCTCCTCTTGTCAGCGTTGCATGAATCTCAGTGGGGCAATATCCACGGCTGTGACCTGGCAGCTGATGTGTGGAAGACGCTCTGCTCCATTCACCAATCAACATACCTAGCCAACAAGATCTTCGCAATGAAGCGACTCTTGACGGTGAGGATCCAGGAGGTTGAGGATGTCATTTCTGCCATGCAGCAGATCGAGTCTCTTGCCTCGCAATGCAATGATGTGAGGTGGAATATTGACACGAAGATGTAAGCGATGGCACTCCTCATGGCTCTACCGGACAGTTGGAGCCCTCTCATCACCGTGCTGGGAGGTTGGGAGGAGAATAAACTCATCTACGGCGCAGTCGCCGAGTACATCCGCAACGAGGTGCACCGTCGGAGCGGTGACGAGACCTCATCATCCTCAACTGCCCTGGTCACCAAAACGCAGGGTGGCAGCAATAGCGGCAAGCGAGGCGGCGGTAAGGGCAGTGGCAAGAAGGGCGCCAAGAGGGGTGCATGCCATAACTGTGGCAAGGAAGGCCATTGGGCCAAGGAGTGCCCGGAGGAGGCGCAGTCCGGCGGCAAGGGTGCCAAAGGCAAGAAGGCACTCCTCAACGGCACAAAGAACCATGACCTGAAGGGTGCCAACTGAAGGTGCCTTGAAACAGGTGTGGAGGAGCATACTGATGGAAACTGCGGCAGCCCTCAGGGAGGTGATCAGGCTCACTAAGAGCCGCCTAGGCAGGACAAACTGTCTGTGAGAGGTAGTTGCAGGTTGCAAATACAGAAATTACGGAAGCAAATGTAGGTTTGCTGAGAATGCGAATGTTTGAATCGACTCTTGAGTGAGAAAGTAGATCATCACAGCTTTCTAACAAGCCCCTATATGTCTCATTTGGCCAAGGGAGTACTGAGATCCACTCTGTCAAAGTTCACCCTCGAGCACACTCCTAGCCTAGCGGGATGAGCGGCAGTCACCTTGTTACACAAGAGAATTATGTCGCGCACGTCCTGCACGGCTAATAATCGTGGACTGGTCCTTCCTTGAAGTCTCTTGGACGTCCTCCAGCTGTCTTTTCTCCTTGAAGGCCGCTCTCAGCCGTCCTGGCCAATAATCCTGCCGCCTTTTGAGCTCAAAGTGCTCAGGTCGTCACTTGAACCCGACTCATGATCTTCAAACTTTGGAAATCCATATCTCTCTCAAACGGACTCCAAATTGAGTTCCGTAGAGTGTGTTACAAACCTGTGAAGCATCCTCTATGCAATTGTGATGCCAGATGATTTTTATCGAGCAACCTGTTTTTGTCACTTTCTGGCACTCTCATATCCATCACATACCCAAGTTGAGATGGTGGGGTTCATCAACTACACCAAGTCTGCCAAGTCTATGGTGGTCGCAAACGACAAGGTCAAACCTGCGGCCGGCCAAGGTGATGTGGACATAGAGGTGGTGGTTGGTGGTAAAAAGGCACAATGTGTTATCCAAAATGTGCAACATGTCCCTGGCCTGGCTCACATTTTGTGTGTGAGCCGCTTGACAAACAAGGGGTATGAAGTACTTTTCCGCAGGAAAGGTGCAGTCGTGCGGATGGATGGTGGCGGCGAGGTCGTACTCGAGGCGAAGCATTAGGGAGGCCTCTACATCATTGAGACCAAGGTCATCCCCTCCGCAACAGACGCAGCAGAGTCGCCAGCACGCGTCGTCAACCTCGCTAAAGGCGGGGGAGCAGACCTGCAGCTGTGGCACCGGAGACTGGGGCACTCGTCACCCGCAGTCGTGCAAGAGATGGCAAAGCGCGACATGGTTCGCGGCCTCAACATCACCGGTGCAGCAGACACAGCAGCAGATTCCGCAGAGCACAAGTGCGAGCCTTGCATCGTGGGCAAGGCGAAGCGCAAGCCGTTTGAAGACGGACAACGGCGGGCTGAGAACCTGCTTGAGGTCATGCACAGTGATGTGTGCGGACCAATTAAGACGCCGTCCATTGGAGGCACGCGGTACTTCGTCACCTTCATCGACGATTGCAGCAGAAAACTCTACGTGTACTTCATGAAGCGGAAGAGCGAGGTGCTGGACCGGGGTGAGCATCACGCGGAACCGGAGGGCGCGCACGCTTGAGCTGGGACAGGCCAAGTACGTGGCCAAGGTCTTGAAGCGGTACGGCATGGAGGACTGCAAACCAGTGGGGAGTCCATTCTCCACGAGCTCTGAGCTGAGTGCGGCAATGGCGCTGCAAACCAAATAGGAGGAGGACATGGCGGAGGTGCCCTACCAATCTGTGGTGGGCAGCCTGATGTACGCCATGCTGGCAACTCGGCCAGACTTGGCCTACGCGGTGGGGCAGGTGAGCAGGTATGTGGCCAACCCTGTGCCACTACAGTGGCAGGCGGTGAAGCGCATCCTCCGGTACTTGCAGGCAACACGGCATGCGCACCTGAAGCACGACGAAAAGGGGAGGTCAGATCCCTTGCGGCCGGTCTGCTACACTGACGCAGACTACGCTGGCGATGTGGACAAGAGGATGTCCACTTCTGGCCATGTGTTCTTCCTCGCAGGTGTAGCGGTCTCGTGGTGCAGTAGGAAGCAGGAGTGCGTCGCCACCTCCACAGTGGAGGCGGATATCATCGCTCTGTCCGAGGCGGTCAAGGAAGCGGTGTGGCCCCGCAGATTGCTGGGGGACCTGGGCGTGCCGCAGCAGGAGCCTACGGTGGTCCAGGAGGACAACACTGGCTCCATCTCGCTGACCGATAACCCGACGCAGCACAGGAGGACGAAGCACATTGACGTGCGCTACCACTACGCGCGCGACATGGTGGAGAAGGGACAAGTTGTGCTGTAACATTGCAGCATAAAGCACATGCTTGCAGATTGCTTAACCAAGGCGGAGCCCCAGGATCGGCACGTCATCAGCCTTGCAGGGCTTGGGTTGACAAGCTGTGAAGGGCTTGAAGGCGCTGGAGCGGAGGAGTAAAGAGTGAGCATGAGGCATCCGGAATGGAAGGTGCACGGAGGAGATTGTTAAAAAGTGCCCCTGCCATGGGTACCGTTTGCTGTTTTCCTGTTCCGACCACTAGAGAGTGGTTCGATGTCTGATCTGATTGCAGATTTCGACTCCTTGGATTTTGCCATGCAATTTCGAGCTTTCAGTTGCTCGATTTGGTTGAGAATTCAGAGAGTTAGCCCTACCCAAAGTTCGGGTGGTGAGGCGGGTGGAATCTGGTACCCGTCCGGGGTGACGGGATACTCCACCGCCGGTGGTCCGTGTTCAGCTCCAACTGGCTCCATAGACCCCAAGGCCCTAGAGGAAGCAACCAGGGAGGTCCCCTACACCAGGTCGAGCCGCCCTTTGACTTGTCAATGAAAGAAAGGCGCTTCGAGCCGTCGTCGGCTCGTGTCGGAGACGACTCACGTCGGCGGCAGCCAAAGACAGCTCCACCAAGGGTTTCTTTGATGGGCGCAACAGGGGCTATACTGCTCCGTTTTGGGCATGCTTGGATGCGTTGGAAAGCTCAGGTCACAGGCTATAAGAAACTGATGTAATATCATCAAAATAACTTACCATTAATGATTCGTAGCCTTTCTCAGTTTCCGCAATCTATATTCTGCCAGAATTCTGCTCCCTTGGTGTTGTGGCGACCCAAACCACACTCCTCCCTTGGAAGTCTCTTTGCAATAAGTAGCCGTGCACACTCAGGCAGTTCAGGGCACGCAAGGACAGTATTCCTGACAAAGGGTTATGGGCCCATAGCCTTGACCTGTCTACCAAGACGTCCATGGCTTCCGCAACGCACGGGAAGTGTGGCTCCGGGCGACGTCGCCGTTGCACTTTGAGAGTGTCCCTCACAGAAGTTCATCATGGCGCAGAAGCCGGAGTCCTCACCCATCCAAAAGTACATGGGCGGCCCTAGATTTGGGCTGTGGCGGTGGCATTTTGAGATCTACCTCGCGCACAAGGGACTGCTGGAGCTTATGAAGGGTACGGAGGTTCAAGATGCGAGCGCAACAAACGAGGAGAAGACGGCATTCGCGAAGAAGAACACGGAGGCGCTGATGCTCCTCTTGTAAGCGTTGCATGAATCTCAGTCGGGCAATATCCACAGCTGTGACCTGGCAGCTGATGTGTGGAAGACGCTCTTCTCCATTCACCAATCAACATACCTAGCCAACAAGATCTTCGCAATGAAGCGACTCTTGACGGTGAGGATCCAGGAGGTTGAGGATGTCATTTCTGCCATGCAGCAGATCGAGTCTCTTGCCTCGCAATGCAATGATGTGGGGTGGAATATTGACACGAAGATGTAAGCGATGGCACTCCTCATGGCTCTACCCGACAGTTGGAGACCTCTCATCACCGTGCTGGGAGGTTGGGAGGAGAATAAACTCACCTACGGCGCAGTCGCCGAGTACATCCACAACGAGGTGCACCGTCGGAGCGGTGACAAGACCTCATCATCCTCAACTGCCCTGGTCACCAAAACGCAGGGTGGCAGCAATAGCGGCAAGCGAGGCGGCGGTAAGGGCAGTGGCAAGAAGGGCGCCAAGAGGGGTGCATGCCATAACTGTGGCAAGGAAGGCCATTGGGCCAAGGAGTGCCCGGAGGAGGCGCGGTCCGGCGGCAAAGGTGCCAAAGGCAAGAAGGCACTCCTCAACGGCACAAAGAACCATGACCTGAAGGGTGCCAACCGACAGTGCCTTGACTCAGGTGCGGAGGAGCATACTGATGGAAACTGGGGCAGCCCTCAGGGAGGTGATCAGGCTCACTAAGAGCCGCCTAGGCAGGACAAACTGTCTGTGAGAGGGAGTTGCAGGTTGCACATGCAGAAATTATGGAAGCAAATGTAGGTTTGCTGAGAATGCGAATGTTTGAATCGACTCTTGAGTGAGAAAGTAGATCATCACAGCTTTCTAACAAGCCCTTATATGTCTCATTTGGCCAAGGGAGCACTGAGATCCACTCTGTCAAAGTTCACCCTCTAGCACACTCCTAGCCTAGCGGGATGAGCGGCAGTCACCTTGTTACACAAGAGAATTATGTCTCGCACGTCCTGCACGGCTAATAATCGTGGACTGGTCCTTCCTTGAAATCTCTTGGACGTCCTCCAGCTGTCTTTTCTCCTTGAAGGCCGCTCTCAGCCGTCCTGGCCAATAATCCTGCCGCCTTTTGAGCTCAAAGTGCTCAGGTCGTCACTTGAACCCGACTCATGATCTCCAAACTTTTGAAATCTATATCTCTCTCAAACGGACTCCGAATTGAGTTCCGTAAAGTGCGTTACAAACCTGTGAAGCATCCTCTACGCAACTGTCATGCCAGATGATTTTTATCGAGCAACCTATTTTTGTCACTTTCTGGCACTCTCATATCCATCACATACCCAAGTTGAGATGGTGGGGTTCATCAACTACACCAAGTCTGCCAAGTCTATGGTGGTCGCGAACGACAAGGTCAAACCTGCGGCCGGCCAAGGTGATGTGGACATAGAGGTGGTGGTTGGTGGTAAAAAGGCACAATGTGTTATCCAAAATGTGCAACATGTCCCTGGCCTGGCTGACATTTTGTGTGTGAGCCGCTTGACAAACAAAGGGTATGAAGTACTTTTCCGCAGGAAAGGTGCAGTCGTGCGGATGGACGGTGGCGGCAAGGTCGTACTCGAGGCGAAGCATGAGGGAGGCCTCTACATCGTTGAGACCAAGGTCATCCCCTCCGCAACAGATGCAGCAGAGTCACTAGCACGCGTGGTCAACCTCGCTAAAGGCGGGGGAGCAGACCTGCAGCTGTGGCACCAGAGACTGGGGCACTCGTCACCCGCAGTCGTGTAAGAGATGGCAAAGCGCGACATGGTTCACGGCCTCAACATCACCGGTGCAGCAGACACAGCAGCAGATTCCGCAGAGCACAAGTGCGAGCCTTGCATCGTGGGCAAGGCGAAGCGCAAGCCATTTGAAGACGGACAACGGTGGGCTGAGAACCTGCTTGAGGTCATGCACAGTGATGTGTGCGGACCAATTAAGACGCCGTCCATTGGAGGCACGCGGTACTTTCTCACCTTCATCGATGATTGCAGCAAAAAACTCTACGTGTACTTCATGAAGTGGAAGAGCGAGGTGCTGGACCGGCTGAAGAAGTACGTCGCAGCAGTGGAGAGGCAGACTTGCCGCAAGGTCAAAGCGTTAGGCGGCGACAATGGCAGTGAGTATGTGGGCTGCGGAGGGTGGCTGAAGGAGCAGGGGATTGAGTGGCAGCTGACCACTCCGTACACGCCTCATTCAAATGGCGTGGCGGAGCATGCGAACCAGACGCTACTCACCATGGCGCGGACAATGCTCGTGGACGCAAAATTGCCACGGAGCTTGTGGGCCGAGGCCATGAGTACGGCATGCTACATAAGCAACCTCACCCCAACAGCAGTGCTGAAAGGGAAAGGCGGCTGGAAGACGCCGCAAGAGGCTTGGAGCGGGCGCAAACCAAGCGTGGCGCACCTGAAGGCGTTTGGGTGCAAGGCACACGCATTGGTGCAGGCCGCGCAAAGAAAAGAGTCCAAACTCGACCTCCGTGCAAAGGCGTACGCTTTCGTCGGATACGAGAGTGCACTCAAGGCGTACCGGCTCTTTGATCCACGGACGCAGGACGTCATCATTAGCCGTGACGTCACGTTTGATGAGCAACAGAGCTACTGCAACAGCAGCAACAATATTGATGCAGCGCACTCTCCAAAGCAAGGGGAGTGGTTCCAACTCCTTGAGCGTGAGGAGGAGCCGGCGGCTGCAGAGGTTGATGAAGGGTCTTCGGAGGATGACGGTGCTGGAGCACAGTAGGAAAATGTAGCAGGTGCAAGTGCCGCTGGAGCGCAGGACGCAGCAGCTGACGTGGGGGAGTCCGCGGCCGAGGACAACGTTGCAGCAGGGTAGCAGCAGGACCAACAGCCAGTGTCGCCAAGGTCGTCGCGTCGCAGCCGGAGGCAGCGGAATGCGCCAAAGCGGTATGAAGCGAGCACAGGCCGCTGGTTTGGCATGGCGCGGTGCATGATGGCAGCCGCAACGGCGCTGACAACCGTGTAAGAGGCGCTTGCACGGCCTGACGGACAGCAGGGGGGCGAAGTAATAAAATCTGAACTTGTGTCTCTTGCTGAGAACGGCACTTGGGAGTTGGTGGATCGGCCTGAGGGGGCGAAGGTGATCAGCTCAAAGTGGGTGTTCAAGGTGAAGCTCACCAAGGACAGCAAGGTGGAGAAGTATAAGGTGCTGCTAGTGGCGAAGGGGTATGCGTAGCGGAAAGGCGAACACTAGAATGAGACATTCGCGCCCGTCACCAAGTTCAAAAGCATCCGGACGATCCTCGCGGTGGCAGCTACAAAGGACATGGAGATCCACCAAATGGATGTCAAGACGGCATTCTTGAATGGCATCATCGACAAGGAGATCTACCTTGAGGTGCCGGAGGGGGTGGATACGCCGAAGGGCAAAGTGTGCAAGCTACAGAAGACCTTGTACAGGCTAAAACAGGCGCCCAGCTGCTGGTACCAATAGATGGACGGCTACATGGCGGAGCTCGGCTTCAAGCACTGTGAGTCAGACCACAGCGTGTACGTGCGGCGCAGCAAGGGACTCCATCAGATTGTCGCACTCTACGTGGACGACCTGCTCCTGTGTTCATCAGATCTGGCGGCTTTGCAGCAGCTCAAGGAGCAGCTGAGCAACAGATTTAAGATGACGGATATGGGGGAGCTGGAGTACTACCTCGGGGTGAGCATCACGCGAAACCGGAGGGCGCGCACGCTTGAGCTGGGACAGGCCAAGTACGTGGCCAAGGTCTTGAAGCGGTACGGCATGGAGGACTGCAAACCAGTGGGAAGTCCATTCTCCACGAGCTCTGAGCTGAGTGCGGCAATGGCGCCGCAAACCAAAGAGGAGGAGGACATGGCAGAGGTGTCCCACCAATCTGTGGTGGGCAGCCTGATGTACCCCATGCTGGCGACTCGGCCAGACTTGGCCTACGCGGTGGGGCAGGTGAGCAGGTATGTGGCCAACCCTGCGCCACTACATTGGCAGGCGGCGAAGCGCATCCTCTGGTACTTGCAGGCAACGCGGCATGCGCGCCTGAAGCACGACGAAAAGGGGACGTCAGACCCCTTGCGGCTGGTCTGCTACACTGACGCAGACTACGCTGGCGATGTGGACAAGAGGAAGTCCACTTCTGGCCATGTGTTCTTCCTCGCAGGTGTAGCGGTCTCGTGGTGCAGTAGGAAGCAGGACTGCGTCGCTACCTCCACAGTGGAGGCGGATATCATCGCTCTGGCCGAGGCGGTCAAGGAAGCGGTGTGGCTCCGCAGATTGCTGGGGGAGCTGGGCGTGCCACAGCAGGAGCCTACAGTGGTCCAGGAGGACAACAGCGGCTCCATCTCGCTGACCGATAACCCGACGCAGCACAGGAGGACGAAGCACATTGACGTGCGCTACCACTACGCGCGCGACATGGTGGAGAAGGGACAGGTTGTGCTGTAACATTGCAGCATAAAGCACATGCTTGCAGATTGCTTAACCAAGGCGGAGCCCCAGGATCGGCACGTCATCAGCCTTGCTGGGCTTGGGTTGACAAGCTGTGAAGGGCTTGAAGGCGCTGGAGCGGACGAGTAAAGAGTGAGCATGAGGCATCCGGCATGGAAGGTGCACGGGGGAGATTCTTAAAAAGTGCCCCTGCCATGGGTACCGTTTGCCGTTTTCCTGTTCCGACCACTAGAGAGTGGTTCGATGTCCAATCTGATTGTAGATTTCGACTCCTTGGATTTTTCCATGCGATTTCGAGCTTTCAGTTGCTCGATTTGGTTGAGAATTCAGAGAGTTAGCCCTACCCAAAGTTCGGGTGGTGAGGCGGGTGGAATCTGGTACCCGTCCGGGGTGACGGGATACTCCACCGCCGGTGGTCCGTGTTCAGCTCCAACTGGCTCCATAGACCCCAAGGCCCTAGAGGAAGCAACCAGGGAGGTCCCCTGGACCAGGTCGAGCCGCCCTTTGACTTGTCAATCAAAGAAAGGCGCTTCGAGCCGTCGTCGGCTCGTGTCGGAGACGACTCACGTCGGCGGCAGCCAAAGGCGGCTCCACCAAGGGTTTCTTGGATGGGCGTAGCAGGGGCTATACTGCTCCGTTTTGGATGTGCTTGGATGCGTTAGAAAGCTCAGGTCACAGGCTATAAGAAACAGATGTAATCTCACCAAAAGAACTAACCATTAATGATTCGTAGCCTTTCTCAGTTTCCGCAATCTGTATTCTGCCAGAATTCTGCTCCCTTGGTGTTGTGGCGACCCAAAGCACACTCCTCCCTTGGAAGTCTCTTTGCACTAATTATCCGTGCACACTCAGGCAGTTCAGGGCACGCCAGGAAAGCATTCCTGACACTTTCCACCTCATTCACGGCTTCACGCCACCATGCCATATCGAACCTGTCCCCGTAGCGTTGGCACATATTGTGCAAGATGATGCAGCATGTGATAACCGCGGGAATATTGTGCAAGTAGTTGTCCAGACCCTTGAGAAGAATCCGCCACCTACATTTTTTAGCAGGCCGAATACGTGCTCAACCACCATCCGAGTTCCAGAGTGCTTGACATTGAAGTAAGTTTGCCAGGGTTGTAGGCCACTCCCAACAATCGTGTAAGGCAGCAACATGTACGCACGACATGGTTAAGCGATGTCACCGATGAGCTTGTACCCATGGAGTTCACCTTGAGAAATACGTTGGTACAGTGGAGTGTTCTTGAACAGTTGCCAGTCATTAAGAGACCCAGCCCAACCTACATGGTAGTTGTAGATGGAGCACCATTGATCAACAACCGCCTGCAAGAGATCCACGTAGAATCCTTTGCGACAATAGTATGCCTCCTTCTGGTCTATCGGGCCAATGATCGGTATGTACGATCCATCCATTGCGCCTTCTATGCCACGAATCCCTCGCATGGCTGTTAAGGCTTTGTCGAGTTCAACGAGCCGAGGCGGTGTGGGCCATTTGACGAAGGTATCCTTGAATAGATGCCTGAAAGAAAGCATGAACTCTGAACATATGTTGACCACCATTGTCTTGCTGATCTCAAATTCGTTGGCTATGTGGAGGTAGGCTGCCCCAGATGCCAAACGCCTGAATGCCACGGCTACACGGACCTCCGTGATGATGGAAAAACGGAGCCTTGTGTCACGCCATTCTATTAGAGGGCGTAGTTCCTCCACAATGAAGGAGAAGAGCGCTGGACCCACACGGATGCTTTTCTTCAAGTCCCCATGTCGACGTGTGGTCAGCCATGAAGGAATATGGGTGGAGTCCCTAGGAGCCGACCATAAGGAATGAGTGCGGCGTCTCTTGCGCTTGAAGCGAACGGCTAAACAGTGGTGGACATGGAGGAGGGCCGTCATGTTCAGCTGATAGAGGAGCGTGAAGTACGTAAGAATGAGTACATTGTGTAAGAGTGCGCCATCCATGGTGCTGTGCTGATTAGGACGTCTGGCACAAGCTGTGAGGCGCAATGGTGGTTCGTGAGAGGGGTTCCCCTGGGCGCAGTGCTAGGTGCAGTGAAGTAGGCGATCTCGTTTGGCTGGAGAGGGGGTGTGCGCGGAGGCCACACTAGCCGGTCACACTTGCGAGAGGCTAGTCCCTTTTCCCCCATGAGCAGGCGCGCAAATTCAAAGGCAAGAACTCATCCCGCGTTTCAAAAATGAAGAACGAATGTGAAAACACTGCATCTATACTGCACACCATGGATGACGCCATCATCATTACAATGATGACCTGAAACCGGCAAACTCCCTCCACATACGCCAAGAAACGCATCACGGGTAGCGAGTGGGACCCCACTCTCAGTCGATAGGGGGGGGG
>SZWC01000768.1:191523-201557 GCA_023375785.1 Penium margaritaceum | reverse complement strand
TCCATGGAAAATGCGAGTCTTCTTTGTTTTATAGCTTCCAAGAAGCAAGCTCGTCCCTGTTCCCCCATGAAAATGCAATTTTTTGAGGCACTTGGTTGCTGGAACTTTGTTGCTTTTGCGATCTTTTCTATGGTCAATTTTATTCTCATTCTGTGTGAATTTAGTAGCATTGTCGATATGAAGGAACATTTTCATGTCCAGGAGCTTTGTTGGAATGGACAGTGGTTAGTGCATATGTGAGGATGAACATTTGTTGCAAGGAGTAGGTCATCATGAGAAAACCCATGATTTCAGCGTACGTTCTGTGTTTATCCATATGCTGCTGTTGCCTTTTATATTTCCAATATGTTTACATCAGGGCAAAAAGTGGAGCTCCAGAATCATGTGGAGGCAAGTGCTTCATGGTCATGCAGACCGAAAACTGCAGAGTAGAACCCATCAAACAGAATGCATTGGGTACCATCACCTACCTCAAGGTACTGACCTTGAGCCCAACAGCAGGTTCTGCAACTGACCAAATTTCTTTGACCCATTCATCTTTCCCAATGACCCGAGTAAAGAAAGAAACTGTGCTAGAAAATGTGCTTCCCCTTCCGATATTTTGCTGTGATCAGCAAACGATCGGGAGGGGAAGTAGGTCAATGGGAAATCTATGAATGGGTGGGGGGGGGGGGGGGGGGGGGGAGGGCTGCAGGAATTTTGTACAATTGGAGCTCAAATAAGTGTTCAAAAAAGCTTGATATACGTGGAGAATGTATCCAGGCAGTTCAATTTACCAGCGCACATGGGGTTTCTATACGTCCACAATCGAACGCACATGTGAAGACAATCATGGATCTTTATCATGCTTGCTTGACTGACTGTGCTACACTTGCACACCATAACAGGCCTGGAAGGTCAATGTGTTTGGCGTAGACACCGATTTTCAAATACGGTATATCAAATGATGTGTGATGGTGCAATGCTAGTCTATATTGTTCGCGAACCTTGTGTTCTGCCTCCCACACCTGGGCTGTACATTGGGGATTTTGCATAGAGTCTGAGCCTGAATTAAAAACCGGAACCTAAAATGACCTAACATCTGTTAAAATTACCATGCAACAAGAGCTAGCCACAGCACATGTAGCGTATTTTTATGTGTGTCAAATGTGCTATGGCTAGCTCCCCTTGCAATGCACGCACTTGTGCAGCATAGCAAATTCAACCCTTACACGTCAGTGCCATCTGGCAACATCTCTTTCTCTTGTGGCTAAAAATGCCAATATGGCAGAGCCTGGGTATAATTAACGGGCCAGGAAACCTCTGGTTCAGGTGCACACCAGGTTGAAGCCAGGAAACATTGGATGCTCACAAACTGTCAACCAGGATGGCTACAGGCATTGCGCACATCAAAACAGGGCCAGGCTGGACAGCTTTAATGGGCAGGAACAAATCAACTACTGCAACATCAAGTTTTCTGGGGCAACATTGCCTTACAGAGGGTCAGATGCAGCGGGTATGTCAAGCAAGGGGACTTAAAACCACTCCGGTTGCATTGACCATGGAGATTAGGGAAAAGATGTTGTAGCTTCTTAGCCACACTGAGAAAAACTTAGAAGGTTCTGAGCAAGGCATCCCGCATGGTATGAAGACCATAAGAGTAATGTTTCCGAGGTGGCTTTGAAGAAATGCCAGATAGACTACTGTGGGCGAGGGGATTGGGTCACAAAATGTTACTAAAGACCAATGAAACACCACCTTTCTGAGGAAATAATCGGTTCAATTCCATCGATCAAGAAGAGGCAAAGGCATACATCAACTAGAACCTATGGAAGGGGTGGATTGATCCAAGCTCATCTCCCTTTTTTGCGCATGTCTTCTTTGTGAGCAAGATAGCTGGATGCGTGCACATGTGCATAGAATATTGTGCACCGAACAAGCTTATGGTGAAAATTTTTCGTTTGTTGTAAAAATCTCAAGACATTCCTTCCTCTCTCGAGGATAACACCACATCCAGATCACAGGGATACACATACCAATGTACCTTCCATGCTAGAGACTCTGTGTGGAAACATTTTCTTTAAGAAAAATGAAGCCTGTGCACCTTGGACATATTGTGGGCTGTGAAGGTACTTCTGTGGACCCTTGGAAGGTACAAGCGGTAGTTGATTGGCCCCTTCTTGGAAATGTGGGAAAATCCAATCTTTTCTCAGCCTGTTAAGTTATTTCAAATGCTTCATGATGGGATAATCAACCTTGGTCAGCCCATTCACAGAGTTTCAGAAAGGAAACATTCAAATGGTGTTGGACACAATGATGCAAGAAAGTCTTTATTAGATGCCAGGAGGTGCTTTTCTCAGCAAAATTGCTTGTCCGTCCTGATTTCAGAATCCTGTGAGATATCAGATGTAAAGCATCAACCAATGGTGTTGGAGCCATCCTCATGCAGGATGATTACCTAGTTACATACGGGGGCCAAGCTTTCTGATGTAGAAACATGCTACACCACAGGAGACCAAACGTTCCTCATAGTTTACCATGCCCTGAAGGTGTGGCAGTATCACCTACAGTGAGAATAAGGGCAGACTTCACTTTTAAAACCGAATAACCTCCTTGCATATTTCCATATAGAAGCAAACTTGCTTAGATGCCAAGATTTCTAGAGTGAGTACTTCAATAGGTTCACATTCATTTGGCAGAACTAGCCCAGCCGCATCAATGTGGTAGAGTGGTAAGTCGCAATCAAATGTGTGTAGTGATCTTGGTTGATTGCAAAGAAACCTAGTACCACAACTTTGCCACCGTTGCAACACTAGTGACTCAAAGTGAACGTCCGCTCTGATGGATATGAGGTTGCCAAAAAGCGACAAAAATAGGTTGCTTGATAAAACTCATCTGGCATGATAGTTGCATAGAGGATGTTTCACAGTTTCCAACGCACTGTACAGAACTCAATTCGGAGTCCGTTTGAGTGAGATATGGATTTCCAAAGTATGGAGATCATGGGTCGGGTTCAAGTGATGACCTGAGCACTTTGAGCTCAAAAGGCGGCAAGATTATTGACCAGGACGGCTGAGAGCGGCCTTCAAGGAGAAAAGCCGGCTGGAGGACCTCCAAGAGACTCCAAGGAAGATGCAGACCACGATTGTTGGTCTTCCAAGTCATAAGAGACTTAATTGGCAAGCGTGACAAAGCGCAACAACATGAAGATGGTGCTGATGGAGAAGGGACTCTGGAGCCATGTGAGTGAGGAATAACCAGTTCAGTCCTCTCTCTCACCTGGTGAGGCCCGTACCCACCACGAGAAGCTTGACCACGTCCTCGCCACCATCTACCTCTACCTCGCCAAACGGCAGCAACTCCTCATCCGTGGCATTCTCAAGCCCAAGGAGGTTTGGAATAGTCTTCATTCTACTTATGCATCCAATTCAATCCTCATGAACATGCAGCTACGTCATCGCTTTCACACTGTGAAGATGTATGAGTCTGGATCCAGGATTGACTACATCAGCATGGTGAAATATCTTGCCGACCAGCTTTCTGCAATTGAGGACCCTATCATGGAGCATCCACTCATGCTAACCATTCTCTCTGGCCTTCCTAGCAGCTACACTCCTCTCATTGTTTCTTTGGACAAGCGTGGCGACAAGCTCTCCCTCAACGACGTGGAGGAGAGCCTACTCTTCAAGGAGGAGTGGCGCAAGGGAGAGGAGGGCGGAAGCGGACTGGACGTCGCTCTCTTGACCAACTCTGGTCATGGGGGTGGTGCTGCACCAACCAGGGGCAACGGCGGAGGAGGGAAGAAGAAGGGGAACTGCCACTACTGCAAGAAGCCAGGCCATTGGGTACGCGAATGCTAGAAGAAGAAGGCGGAACTTGCAGCAGGATTGGGAGAGTGGATTCGTGACAACCATCCGGGTCCTGCACGTCTCCGACAACACCGCCTTGTTCTGAACCATCGACTTGGGAGCCACGCGGCACATGACATGTTTCCGGGAGTGGTTCATCATCTACATTCTCATTCAGCCTCGCAGAGAGTACATGGGGGACAATTATGTGCAAATGGCAGTTGGGATGGTGAGATTGTGTTTTGTGCTTCTGTTGAGGGTAAGCACGTGGAACGTCGTGTGAAGGGGGTGCTCCATATTTCGGGGCTGGCAGTTGACCTCCTCTCTGTCTCACCTCTCATCTCCAAAGGCATGCAGGTTCGCTTTGAGAATGGTGGCTGCACAATCTCTGCCCGTGCAAGCCGTGTGCTTGCAAAAGCCAACAAGGAGGATGGAATTTGCCGTCTCTATATGGTGTTGGTGAAGGAAGCCAACTCAGCGTTGGCGGCAAGAGAGGAAAAACACGACATCGGCATGTGGCACCGACGGCTTGGTCACCTCAGCTTGGGCGCAATCATCTCCATGCAACAGATGATCCGCGGCCTGGAGCTCAAGGGGGTGAAGCAGCTTGAAGCATCGGCTTGTGAGAGTTTCATTGGAAACTCAATGGAGTGGAAGCAAGCCCGCACTCCATTTTCTGGGGAAGGGAAGGGGCAGCTGAGATTCTCTCACTTGTTCACTCTGATTTGTGCGATCACATGCCATCTTAGTCCCTGTCCGGCAAGTTGTACTTTGTCACGTTCAATGATGACAAGTCAAGGAAGAGATGGGTGTCCTTTCTGGCTAGAAATGATAAGTGCATTGATGCTTTCAATATATGCTGAACAGAATGAGATTGGCAGGCGGTTGAAGGTGTTTCGCTCCGACAGTGGAGGAGAGTACCTCTCCAAAAACTTCCAATCCTTCCTCAAGCGTCGCAGGATCAGGCACGAGGTCACCCCACCTGAAAAACCGCAGCTGAACGTCGTGGCTGAATGCGTGAATCGCATACTCATGGAGCGTGTTCGTAGCATGCTCCAAGACGCAGAGCTCCCGCCAACCTTTTGGGCGGAAGCGGGCAACACCGCCGTGTACCTGAAAAACCAGAACCCTACGTGCATTGTGCCATTGATGACATAGGAGGAGGCGTGGACGGGACTCAAGCCAACAGTGATGCACCTGAAAGTCTTTGAGTGTGTGCATTTGTGCACATGCCTGCTGACAACCGCAACAAGCTGGACGCAGAGTCGGTGAAGGTGACCTTCCTCGCCTACGACACCATGGGATACCGCCTCTACAACCTCGCTGCTTGCACGATTATCCACAGCCGTGACGTGGTCTTTCAAGAGGACGTGAAGGGCTGGACTTGGAGTCCTATGTCTGCAGTTCCACTTGCTCTTGCACTCGTACCAGAAGTGGGAGAAAAGCCGGTAGCAGAAGAGGGCGGTGCGGAAGATGGCGGTGATAGCGGCAATGACAAGGAGGTGGAGGGAGCTGAGAAAGAGAAGGAGCCAACAGCTGAATCTGATGAAATGGATCAGAAACGCAGTGCACAGCAGCTGCCACGGAGGTCTGCACGCCTCAACCATGGTGCATATGATCCTATGGAGCCGTTGTGGTGATCCAAGTGCCTCACAAGCAAACAGAGGCCGCTGGAGGACCTGGTGAACCTGTGCACTTTTTCATCTTCACAAGAGTCCTCTGACNTGCACTCGTACCAGAAGTGGGAGAAGAGCCGGTAGCAGAAGAGGGCGGTGCGGAAGATGGCGGTGATAGCGGCAATGACAAGGAGGTGGAGGGAGCTGAGAAAGAGAAGGAGCCAACAGCTGAATCTGATGAAATGGATCAGAAACGCAGTGCACAGCAGCTGCCACGGAGGTCTGCACGCCTCAACCATGGTGCATATGATCCTATGGAGCCGTTGTGGTGATCCAAGTGCCTCACAAGCAAACAGAGGCCGCTGGAGGACCTGGTGAACCTGTGCACTTTTTCATCTTCACAAGAGTCCTCTGCCCTTGAGCTTCTCTTCCTCACAGTCATGAATAATCCAGCCCCATTCGCTGAAGCCATGCGCGGTGCCAAGGCGGTAGATTGGCATGCCGTAACAGACGAGGAGTATGGTGCGCTCATGAAGAAGGACACCTGGATCCTCGAGGAAGCTCCACGTGGAAGCCGGGTGATTGGATGCTGGTGGATCTTCAGGCGCAAGCATGGTGTGGATGGTAAGGTGCTCAAGTAAAAATCACGGTTGGTTGTAAAGGGGTATGTGCATACTGAGGGTGTGGAATGCAATGAGACATTTGCACCTGTCGCAAAGTTCTCATCCATCTGAGCAATCCTCACTCTTGTTGCTGCTATGGTCTGGGAGGTGCACCAAATTGATTTCACGTGTGCATTTTTAATGGTGACCTCGAGGAGGATGTGTACATAGAGCAGCCAGAGGGGTACGTGGTGGAGGGAAAAGAGGATTAGTTGTGCAAGCTTGTGAAGGCCCTTTACGGCCTGAAGCAAGAACCACGAGCATGGTACCACAAGATGGATGAGCAGCTGGCTGGCCTTGGTTTTGTGCGTGGTGAAGTTGACCATACAGTCTCTGGGCGGGTGCAAGAGGCAAGCCAGGTCATCATCTTGCTCTATGTTAATGATCTGATCATTGCATCCGACTCCAAGTATCTTTTGGACAATGTGAAGCAGTCCCTTGCTGTGAGGTTCGACATGAAAGAAATGGGAGAACTCAGCTACTACCTTGGCCTTTAGGTCAAGCGCGACCGGCAACAGCATTTTTTGGAGTTGTCGCATAGCACGTACGTGAGCGACATCATCAAGCACTTCAACATGGTGGGATCACACAAGGCCGCAACACCACTGGAAGTGGGAGCGAAGCTGAGCATGACGCAAAATCTCCACAGCATGCAAGAGAGCAGCCGCATGGAAGAAGTGACGTACCAAGCTGTAGTTGGGAGCCTCATGTACGCAGCAGTCGGCAGTCGCGTCAATATCAGCGAAGAAGTGGGATTGCTAAGCAAGTTTTGCGTGAATCCGGGCGTGCCGCATTGGGAGGCGGTCAAGCACATGTTGCACTACCTCGACAGCAACAGCAGCCTTTGCCTCACCTTCAACGGCAACAACAGCCCCATCCTCATCAGCTACAGCGATTCAAATTGGAGGGGTGACCTGGACACATGGAGTCCAACGAGTGGGTTCGAGTTTGTGCTCGGGGGAGGTGTAATCAGTTGGAGGGGTAAGAAGAAAGAGTGTGTTATCCTCTCCTCTACTGAAGTAAAGTACATCGTTCTGAGTGGAGCAGCGAAGGAAGCCGTGTGGCTGCGTGAGCTACTGGCAAGCCTTGGACAGAAGTAGAACACAGCGACCACCATCTACTGTGACAACATGAGTGCCATTGCTCTCACCAAGAACACAGAGTTTCACACCTGCACGAAGCACATCGACCTATGATATCATTTCATCCATGAGCTCGTGGCGAAGCAGGTGGTGCAGATCAAGTTCTGCCGTTCAAGCATGATGCTGGCAGACTTCCTGACCAAGCTGCTGGCAGCGCACCACTTTCAGCAGCTGAGGGGACAGTGCGGACTTGTGTGATTGTTTTCTCTCCAAGTGGGAGAATGATGGATATGAGGGTGCCAGAAAGTGAAAAAGTAGGTTGCTTAACAAAATTCATCTGGCACTGCAGAAAGGATGTTCCAACACACTTTACAGAACTCAACTCAAAGTTCGTTCGAGTGAGATATGGATTTCCCATGTTTGAAGATCATGGGTCGGGTTCAAGTGACAACCTAAGCACTTTGAGCTCAAGAGGCGGCAAGATTATTGACTAGGACGGCTGAGAGCGGCCTTCAAGGAGAAAAGCTAGCTGGAGGACCTCCAAGAGACTCCAAGGAAGGTGCATATCACGAATTGTGTTCGTCTAAGCCGTGTGAGACATAGCTCTCATGTGTGACAAGATGACTGCCGCTCATCCCGCTAGGCTAGGAGAGTGTACTAGAGGGTAGACTTTGACAGAGTGTATCTCATTGCTCCCTAGGCCAAATGAGGCGTATAAGGGCTTGTTAAAAAGCTATGATTATTTAATTTCTCACTCAAGAGTCAATTAAGACGTTTGAGTTCTCTTCGAATCTACATTTGCTTCCGTAATTTCTGTCTGTGCAACCTGCAACTCCCTCTCACAAACGGTTGGTCCTGCCTAGGCGGCTCTTAGTAAGCCTGATCACCTCCCTGAGGGCTGCCCCAGTTTCCATCACACTCTGAGCATCTCCAAGTCCACTCATTTTGGAAAATCCCTTCAAGTATTGTATCCGCATGCCGTACACAATCGGTTTGTGGTTCTGAGACTCTCGGAACTTTGAGTGACACAAGTTGATGAAAGCTGACTGGATTCTTTGGCACGGCCAATAGGCAGTGCTCCCAGATTCCAACAAGCATCATAAGAAAAAAAATGTTCAGTTTTCAGAATCCCCCCCTCCCCCTTCCCCCAGGCAACCCTGTGGGCCCAGAGAAAAGAGGATACTCATTGCCAGACCATTGCTGGTGATAAGTCTGGAGCAGTGTGATAGGAATACATTGTGCAGTCTGTGACGTCTACCTCCAGGAAAAAGCAAATAACAAAGATCCAGGTGGGCTTCTCCAACTATTGGAGCTCCCCAAGGTCCTATGGGAGTTTGTGAACACGGAATTCATCACCAGCCTTTGACCAAAAAAAGGACCATGATGCAATAGTTGTGGGACTTGAATGTGCTACCTTCTATGATGGTGTTATGGAGTAGCACAAATGCGGTGAACTTCATATTCAGAAAGTCAATAATGACAATTAAGGAAGCAGCACACACCTTCCATGAAGGCATTATGAAGAAGGACAAATGAAATTTTAGATTATTGCCGGCCGTGATCCTTGGTTTGGAGGTCGCTTTTGGCAAGCGCCCAACACGAAATTCAGAACTTAAGTGAAGACTTCAACATTCTGTCACCCATCAACACATGGGCTGTCTTGATGCATGAACTGTACACTAGAACAGAATTCATAGATGTAAATAAAACCATCAATACAATACTGGGGTCATTTCCTTTTGCCAAAAAACATTTTTTTTGTGAACACTACCGTGTGCGAGTAAACAGGCAATACCCCGTTCCCCAATAATCACAGTTGGCATCTGGTGGTTATCAATTCACTGCTAGCGTGCAGGGGTGGTGGTCATCACATTTCTTCCACCCATGCCTTTGTTGAGAGAATAGATCCCTTGCGGCATGATACAAATGCATCGCTCTAAAAAAAACCTGAAAATGTCAAAATGCCTATGCTGACAAGCCCAGACACGAGGTCAAGTTCTCCATCAATGACTGGGTGCTTTTGAGAAGAAAGAAGTTACAATTAAAGATCATCATTGCCTCATCTCAGCCCCCTCCTCCACTGTTTTTAGGGAAAGCAGTGGAGAGACCCTCCACCTGGGCGTGGCAGTTGAAGCAGAGAGCTGACCACACCCAGAACGGGCTCTCCACGGCCCTGCAGGCCTTCAGGGATAGGGAATCCCGCTGGGCCAGCAAACGAACTTTCCTCAATTTCGAGGATTTTGAAGACCAGCTGTGTGAACAGTTTGACCCAGAACCACCAGGCCCCACCTGGATCCAGCTGGGTCAGGCGCACCAGGAGCCGGGCGAAACCATCAACAACCTGGCCATACGGCTCCAGGATATCGCATGTACGGACCCGGACATACCTGCGTAGTGGGTCATCCATTACTTCATCCGAGCCCTCCCGGCTCATCTTGGTCAGCCCCTGGCCACCAAATGCTTCGCCAGCTTTCGGGAGGCTGAACGCACTGCCCGTCGGCGGGCGGCGTTAGACGTTGAGTGGTCGCGCCTCCAAAGCCACCGAAGTTCGAGCAGCAAATCCACCATCCAGCCGCAGTCAGCCGTGACAGCGGACAGCCCAAAACATCTGTCCAATATCAAGCCGGCGGGTGTTAACCCCGAGTTCGCACCCGGGTCATGCTATGGCTGTGGCAAGTTCGGCCACATCCATTCCGAGAGTCCGAACCCCTTGACCAAACCAACAAACCCGAACAACCCAACGAGCCCCAAACCGGGGCCGACCGAGACAAAAATTGCGTACTGGGAACTGTCCCAACCCAGCACGGACGCTGCTACCCCCCCCCCCCCCCCCCCCCCCCCCCCCCC
>SZWC01000768.1:165320-182824 GCA_023375785.1 Penium margaritaceum | reverse complement strand
CTCCATCATCACAAGCTCCCACTTGACCCCAACCCTCTTTCTCCTCAAACACCACATCCCGGCTGATCACAATCTTCTTGTTGCTTGGGTCAAACAGTCGGTACCCCATGCTCTCCATGTCGTAACCAACAAACATGCATGGGCGGGTTTTGGAGTCAAGCTTCTTACGCTTTTGGTCGGGGACGTGCACGAAGGCCTTGCACCCAAACACCCGCAGATTTGCCATACCAGATTTGTAGCTGGGGGTGTGTTTTTGTTGCCGTGTCTACTCTTGTCTCCCCACGCATGCGCGAACAAGCCCATGGCGTCCCAAGACCAGGAGGCCTTTCATGATGCTCATCGAACGCTGGAGCCACAGGCGGACGACTCCATACCGCGTGAACACCTTGTGACGCCGGCAACCATGGCTACATGGAACACAGTCCGCACACACGGCATGAAGGATGATGATGTCGTCTTTGTCGCTTCTTGCCTGCCTGGTTTCAAGGCCGACCTCCGCATTGAAGAAGGACTGGCTGATTCACCGGCTCTTCTCACAAAACCAGCGCCAATGGAAAAACATTCCCCGTGCCTTTCAAGTCCTATTCGCTCCCCCACCCCTGTCCGCTCTCCAATGCCTCTATGCTCCCCTAGTCCAGTTGGCTCCCCTGCGCCTACTTTACAGTGGGCAGGCCGTGGAATTGGTGTGAGTCTTTCTGCCTCCGCAGCGCGTGGTGCGCGGGTTAACCAGCGCATAAGCATAAGCTCCCCACCACGTCCGGGCCGACCTCCTAAGCGGTAGCAACACCGCCGCCCACGTGCGTCGCAGCAGTCGCCTCTCACAGCAGCACCTGCTCGGATGACAGCGACCATGTTCTGCTCTTCCGCAGGTGATACACCCGCAGCCGAGGGGGGCCGAGGCGGCCAGTCAATCAGTGGGCCGAGATCGGAGGACGCCGCCACTTATGCTCCATCCAGTGGGCCATAGAGCACCAGCGGTAAGACCATCGAGGTGGAAAAGTGGACGGAGAAGGAGATGGAAGACATAGTAAAGGCCTGTTACGATCTCGACAACACTTGGATGTAGGAGAAAAAGACTCAAGGAGCTTTTCCTTACAAGAAATTGTGGAAAAAACTGGTGCGTGAAGGGCAGGGGTCGTGGAAACGCAGTTACCACGGGACGCATGACAAACTCATACGTATGGAGAAGAATTTTCTGAAGAACAAGACCCGATACAATCAGTCGTGCACGGCCGGTGATCCGAAGCCCAAGTGGTTCACGTGGATGGACATGATGTATGGCGACTCACCAAAGCACGTTCTTTGTGTGTCGGATGGCAGTGGAGATGAGGAGGCTCAGGTCCCACTGTCTTCAGAGAGTCATAAGCGTCGTCGCACTGCGAAGGATTCAGAAGCTGATGCGATGACGAAGATGGTCATGCATGAAATGCGACTCACACGGCAGTTGATGGCAGGGTCATTGGATCGCATCGCTGCTTGCATTGAACGTGCCTCTGTTCCCTAACCAGGTTTCATGTATGCATCCTCTGCTGGTCTTCATGCACAAGGGTTTTGGGAGGGGGGGGAGCCAGCAGTGGGCGGGTGCAGGACCGGCAACTGCACATGGACGGGAGAGTCACACAACCACCAATGACCTCGAGGCAATGCAGCGCGCCGCAGCGGAGGAGGCAGCAGCAGAAGAGGTGGAAGGGGATGAGGAGGCGTACGCAGACGAGGCTGCGGCAGATTGGGCAGACATTGAAGAGGATTCTGAGGAGGGGGGGGGGGCTGCATCTAGTGTAAGCAATGTAGACCTTGCCTGCTATGATGTCCCCTGAGGTGGTGCATGCTTATGGTTGTCTTCTTCCTACGTTCATTGCGTTCTAAACTTTGACAATGACTGGCCACTTGATCATGTTTTTAGCCGATGAATTTTATTGCGTGGTGCATCATGTCATCTATGTGTACGAGGGGGAGGGGGGCTGCTTGCATGGTGTATATTGTAATGTATGCAAGGGAGGGAGGGAGAGGGGGACTGATTGCATGGTGCATATTTTAATGAATGCAAGGGAGGGGGGGGAGGGGGGTGGTTTCATGGTGCATAGTGTAATGTATGCAAGGGAGGGAGGGGGGGGGGGGGGTTGCATGGTGTATATTGTAATGTATCCAAGGGAGGGAGGCGGGGAGGGGACTGGTTGCATGGTGCATCGTGTAATATATGCAAGGGAGGGAGGGGGGGGTTGCATGGTGCATAATGTCATGTATGCAAGGGAGGGAGGGAGGGGCCTGATTGCATGGTGCATATTGTAATGTTTGCAAAAGAGGGGGGGGGTAGGGGACTGATTGCATGGTGCATCATGTAATATATGCTAGGGAGGGAGGGGGGGGGGGGGGTTGCATGGTGTATATTGTAATGTATCCAAGGGAGGGAGGCGGGGAGGGGACTGGTTGCATGGTGCATCGTGTAATATATGCAAGGGAGGGAGGGGGGGGTTGCATGGTGCATAATGTCATGTATGCAAGGGAGGGAGGGAGGGGCCTGATTGCATGGTGCATATTGTAATGTTTGCAAAAGAGGGGGGGGGTAGGGGACTGATTGCATGGTGCATCATGTAATATATGCTAGGGAGGGAGGGGGGGGGGGGGGTTGCATGGTGTATATTGTAATGTATCCAAGGGAGGGAGGCGGGGAGGGGACTGGTTGCATGGTGCATCGTGTAATATATGCAAGGGAGGGAGGGGGGGGTTGCATGGTGCATAATGTCATGTATGCAAGGGAGGGAGGGAGGGGCCTGATTGCATGGTGCATATTGTAATGTTTGCAAAAGAGGGGGGGGGTAGGGGACTGATTGCATGGTGCATCATGTAATATATGCTAGGGAGGGAGGGGGGGGGGGGGGTTGCATGGTGTATATTGTAATGTATCCAAGGGAGGGAGGCGGGGAGGGGACTGGTTGCATGGTGCATCGTGTAATATATGCAAGGGAGGGAGGGGGGGGTTGCATGGTGCATAATGTCATGTATGCAAGGGAGGGAGGGAGGGGCCTGATTGCATGGTGCATATTGTAATGTTTGCAAAAGAGGGGGGGGGTAGGGGACTGATTGCATGGTGCATCATGTAATATATGCTAGGGAGGGAGGGGGGGGGGGGGGTTGCATGGTGTATATTGTAATGTATCCAAGGGAGGGAGGCGGGGAGGGGACTGGTTGCATGGTGCATCGTGTAATATATGCAAGGGAGGGAGGGGGGGGTTGCATGGTGCATAATGTCATGTATGCAAGGGAGGGAGGGAGGGGCCTGATTGCATGGTGCATATTGTAATGTTTGCAAAAGAGGGGGGGGGTAGGGGACTGATTGCATGGTGCATAGTGTAATGTATGCAAGGGAGGGGGGAGGGCTGGTTGCATGGTGCATAATGTAATGCATGCAAAGGAGGGACTGGGGGGGACTGATTGCATGGTGCATCATGTAATATATGCTAGGGAGGGAGGGGGGGGGGCAACAATAGGTGCTTTGCAAAGGTCACCGTACATGAGGGTTAATTTCAAGAAATATTATAGGTGCTATGCGTACTAGAGGAAGGGATTGTTCATCATTGTTGATTCCTTCATAAACATCCACTTTGACTTTAAATTCATGTTTGAAACAATGGATGGTCCCAATTTCATTCTCACACGGCCGTGGAATCATGAGCAGATATGATAGGACATTTGCCATGGATTTGATATGAAAACATATCTTTCTACACACGATCCGAATGCTCCTCCCACAAGGACATTTCCAGCTCATCCCTATCAGCAAGTGCTTTTCTATATTGAGCGACTCCCTCGTCCGGTAAGTCTTCTCGAAATGCTAGTCTACTCTTGGCAGCCTTTTGAGACAACCCAAGCAATGATATGTCTTGTCTCGCTGCCTCATAGGCCGCATGATCCTGTCTTGTGTTTGGGGACCAACTTTCTGTTAAAAAGTGCCCCTGCCATGACTACCGTTTGCCGTTTTTCTGGTTCGACCACTAGAGAGTGGTTCGATGTCCAATCTGATTGCAGATTTTGACTCCTTCGAGTTTGCCATGCGATTTTGAGCTTTCAGTTGCTCGATTTGGTTGAGAATTCAGAGAGTTAGCCCTACCCAAAGTTCGGGTGGTGAGGCGGGTGGAATCTGGTACCCGTCCGGGGTGACGGGATACTCCACCGCCGGTGGTCCGTGTTCAGCTCCAACTGGCTCCATAGACCCCAAGGCCCTAGAGGAAGCAACCAGGGAGGTCCCCTGGACCAGGTAGAGCCGCCCTTTGACTTGTCAATGAAAGAAAGGCGCTTCGAGCCGTCGTCGGCTCGTGTCGGAGACGACTCACGTCGGCGGCAGCCAAAGACGGCTCCACCAAGGGTTTCTTGGATGGGCGCAACAGGGGCTATACTGCTCCGTTTTGGGCATGCTTGGATGCGTTGGAAAGCTCAGGTCACAGGCTATAAGAAGCTAATGTAATATCATCAAAATAACTTACCATTAATGATTCGTAGCCTTTCTCAGTTTCCGCAATCTGTATTCTGCCAGAATTCTGCTCCCTTGGTGTTGTGGCGACCCAAACCACACTCCTCCCTTGGAAGTCTCTTTGCAATAAGTAGCCATGCACACTCAGGCAGTTCAGGGCACGCCAGGACAGTATTCCTGACAAAGGGTTATGGGCCCACAGCCTTGACCTGTCTAACAAGACGTCCATGGCTTCCGCAACGCACGGAAAGTGTGGCTCCGGGCGACGTCACCGTTGCACTTTGAGAGTGTCCCTCACAGAAGTTCATCATGGCGCAGAAGCCGGAGTCCTCACCCATCCAAAAGTACATGGGCGGCCCTAGATTTGGGCTGTGGCGGTGGCATTTTGAGATCTACCTCGCGCACAAGGGACTGCTGGAGCTTATGAAGGGTACGGAGGTTCAAGATGCGAGCGCAACAAACGAGGAGAAGACGGCCTTCGCGAAGAAGAACACGGAGGCGCTGATGCTCCTCTTGTAAGCGTTGCATGAATCTCAGTGGGGCAATATCCACAGCTGTGACCTGGCAGCTGATGTGTGGAAGACGCTCTGCTCCATTCACCAATCAACATACCTAGCCAACAAGATCTTCGCAATGAAGCGACTCTTGACGGTGAGGATCCAGGAGGTTGAGGATGTCATTTCTGCCATGCAGCAGATCGAGTCTCTTGCCTCGCAATGCAATGATGTGGGGTGGAATATTGACACGAAGATGTAAGCGATGGCACTCCTCATGGCTCTACCCGAAAGTTGGAGACCTCTCATCACCGTGCTGGGAGGTTGGGAGGAGAATAAACTCACCTACGGCGCAGTCGCCGAGTACATCCACAACGAGGTGCACCGTCGGAGCGGTGACAAGACCTCATCATCCTCAACTGCCCTGGTCACCAAAACGCAGAGTGGCAGCAATAGCGACAAGCAAGGCGGCGGTAAGGGCAGTGGCAAGAAGGGCGCCAAGAGGGGTGCATGCCATAACTGTGGCAAGGAAGGCCATTGGGCCAAGGAGTGCCCGGAGGAGGCGCAGTCCGGCGGCAAAGGTGCCAAAGGCAAGAAGGCACTCCTCAACGGCACAAAGAACCATGACCTGAAGGGTGCCAACCGACGGTGCCTTGACTCAGGTGCGGAGGAGCATACTGATGGAAACTGGGGCAGCCCTCAGGGAGGTGATCAGGCTCACTAAGAGCCGCCTAGGCAGGACAAACTGTCTGTGAGAGGGAGTTGCAGGTTGCACATACAGAAATTATGGAAGCGAATGTAGGTTTGCTGAGAATGCGAATATTTGAATCAACTCTTGAGTGAGAAATTAGATCATCACAGCTTTCTAACAAGCCCTTATATGTCTCATTTGGCCAAGGGAGCACTGAGATCCACTCTGTCAAAGTTCACCCTCTAGCACACTCCTAGCCTAGCGGGATGAGCGGCAGTCACCTTGTTACACAAGAGAATTATGTCTCGCACGTCCTGCACGGCTAATAATCGTGGACTGGTCCTTCCTTGAAGTCTCTTGGACGTCCTCCAGCTGTCTTTTCTCCTTGAAGGCCGCTCTCAGCCGTCCTGGCCAATAATCCTGCCGCCTTTTGAGCTCAAAGTGCTCAGGTCGTCACTTGAACCCGACTCATGATCTCCAAACTTTGGAAATCCATATCTCTCTCAAACGGACTCCGAATTGAGTTCCGTAAAGTGCGTTACAAACCTGTGAAGCATCCTCTATGCAACTGTCATGCAAGATGATTTTTATCGAGCAACCTATTTTTGTCACTTTCTGGCACTCTCATATCCATCACATACCCAAGTTGAGATGGTGGGGTTCATCAACTACACCAAGTCTGCCAAGTCTATGGTGGTCGCGAACGACAAGGTCGAACCTGCGGCCGGCCAAGGTGATGTGGACATAGAGGTGGTGGTTGGTGGTAGAAAGGCACAATGTGTTATCCAAAATGTGCAACATGTCCCTGGCCTGGCTCACATTTTGTGTGTGAGCCGCTTGACAAACAAGGGGTATGAAGTACTTTTCCGCAGGAAAGGTGCAGTCGTGCGGGTAGACGGTGGCGGCGAGGTCGTACTCGAGGCGAAGCATGAGGGAGGCCTCTACATCGTTGAGACCAAGGTCATCCCCTCCGCAACACACGCAGCAGAGTCGCCAGCACGCGTCGTCAACCTCGCTAAAGGCGGGGGAGCAGACCTGCAGCTGTGGCATCGGAGACTGGGGCACTCGTCACCCGCAGTCGTGCAAGAGATGGCAAAGCGCGACATGGTTCGCGGCCTCAACATCACCGGTGCAGCAGACACAGCAGCAGATTCCGCAGAGCACAAGTGCGAGCCTTGCATCGTGGGCAAGGCGAAGCGCAAGCCGTTTGAAGACGGACAACGGCGGGCTGAGAACCTGCTTGAGGTCATGCACAGTGATGTGTGCGGACCAATTAAGACGCCGTCCATTGGAGGCACGCGGTACTTCGTCACCTTCATCGACGATTGCAGCAGAAAACTCTACGTGTACTTCATGAAGCGGAAGAGCGAGGTGCTGGACCGGGGTGAGCATCACGCGGAACCGGAGGGCGCTCACGCTTGAGCTGGGACAGGCCAAGTACGTGGCCAAGGTCTTGAAGCGGTACGGCATGGAGGACTGCAAACCAGTGGGGAGTCCATTCTCCACGAGCTCTGAGCTGAGTGCGGCAATGGCGCCGCAAACCAAAGAGGAGGAGGACATGGCGGAGGTGCCCTACCAATCTGTGGTGGGCAGCCTGATGTACGCCATGCTGGGGACTCGGCCAGACTTGGCCTACGCGGTGGGGCAGGTGAGCAGGTATGTGGCCAACCCTGTGCCACTACAGTGGCATCCGGCATGGAAGGTGCACGGGGGAGATTGTTAAAAAGTGCCCCTGCCATGGGTACCGTTTGCCGTTTTCCTGTTCCGACCACTAGAGAGTGGTTCGATGTCCAATCTGATTGCAGATTTTGACTCCTTGGATTTTGCCATGCAATTTCGAGCTTTCAGTTGCTCAATTTGGTTGAGAATTCAGAGAGTTAGCCCTACCCAAAGTTTGGGTGGTGAGGCGGGTGGAATCTGGTACCCGTCCGGGGTGACGGGATACTCCACAGCCGGTGGTCCGTGTTCAGCTCCAACTGGCTCCATAGACCCCAAGGCCCTAGAGGAAGCAACCAGGGAGGTCCCCTGGACCAGGTCGAGCTGCCCTTTGACTTGTCAATGAAAGAAAGGCGCTTCGAGCCGTCGTCGGCTCGTGTCGGAGACGACTCACGTCGGCGGCAGCCAAAGGCGGCTCCACTAAGGGTTTCTTGGATGGGCGTAGCAGGGGCTATATTGCTCCGTTTTGGACGTGCTTGGATGCGTTGGAAAGCTCAGGTCACAGGCTATAAGAAACTGATGTAATCTCACCAAAAGAACTAACCATTATTGATTCGTAGCCTTTCTCAGTTCCGCAATCTGTATTCTGCCAGAATTCTGCTCCCTTGGTGTTGTGGCGACCCAAAGCACACTCCTCCCTTGGAAGTCTCTTTGCACTAATTATCCGTGCACACTCAGGCAGTTCAGGGCACGCCAGGAAAGCATTCCTGACACTTTCCACCTCATTCACGGCTTCACGCCACCATGCCATATCGAACCTGTCCCCGTAGCGTTGGCACATATTGTGCAAGATGATGCAGCATGTGATAACCGCATGAATTGTGCAAGTAGTTGTCGAGACGCTTGAGAAGAATCCTCCACCTACATTTTTTAGCAGGCCGAATACGTGCTCAACCACCATCCGAGTTCCAGAGTGCTTGACATTGAAGTAAGTTTGCCAGGGTTGTAGGCCATTCCCCACAATCGTGTACGGTAGCAACATGTACGCACGACATGGTTAAGCGATGTCACCGATGAGCTTGTACCCATGGAGTTCACCTTGACAAATACGTTGGTACAGTGGAGTGTTCTTGAACAGTTGCCAGTCATTAAGAGACCCAGCCCAGCCTACATGGTAGTTGTAGATGGAGCACCATGGATCAACAACCGCCTGCAAGAGAACCACGTAGAATCCTTTGCGACAATAGTATGCCTCCTTCTGGTCTATCGGGCCAATGATCGGTATGTACGATCCATCCATTGCGCCTACTATGCCACGAAACCCTCGCATGGCTGTTAAGGCTTTGTCGAGTTCAACGAGCTGAGGCGGTGTGGGCCATTTGAGGAAGGCATCCTTGAATAGATGCCTTAAAGAAAGCATGAAATCTGAACATTTGTTGACCACCATTGTCTTGCTGATCTCAAATTCGTTGGCTATGTGGAGGTAGGCTGCCCCAGATGCCAAACGCCTGAATGCCACGGCTACACGGACCTCCGTGATGATGGCAAAACGGAGCCTTGTGTCACGCCATTCTATTAGAGGGCGTAGTTCCTCCACAATGAAGGAGAAGAGTGCTGGACCCACACGGATGCTTTTCTTCAAGTCCCCATGTCGACGTGTGGTCAGCCATGAAGGAGTATGGGTGGAGTCCCTAGGAGCCGACCATAAGGAATGAGTGCGGCATCTCTTGTGCTTGAAGCAAACGGCTAAACAGTGGTGGACATGGAGGAGGGCCGTCATGTTCAGCTGATAGAGGAGCGTGAAGTACGTAAGAATGAGTACATTGTGTAAGAGTGCGCCATCCATGGTGCTGTGCTGATTAGGATGTCTGGCACAAGCTGTGAGGCGCAATGGTGGTTTGTGAGAGGGGTTCCCCTGGGCGCAGTGCTAGGTGCAGTGAAGTAGGCGATCTCGTTTGGCTGGAGAGGGGGTGTGCGCGGAGGCCACACTAGCCGGTCACACTTGCGAGAGGCTAGTCCCTTTTCCCCCATGAGCAGGCGCGCAAATTCAAAGGCAAGAACTCATCCCGCGTTTCAAAAATGAAGAACGAATGTGAAAACACTGCATCTATACTGCACACCATGGATGACGCCATCATCATTACAATGATGACCTGAAACCGGCAAACTCCCTCCACATACGCCAAGAAACGCATCACGGGTAGCGAGTGGGACCCCACTCTCAGTCGATAGGGGGGGGGGGAGAGGGGTGGGGGATGTTGCGAGTGATGGTCGTAAAATTTGCCGGATGTCTTGACCGAGAGGTGGACAGGCGGATGGAGCAAGAAGAGAAAGAAAAGATGGACAGTGAGAGAAAAGGGGTGGCTGACTCGCAACTGATCAGACTGGCGAGTCAGCACAGGAGAAATGTTTTTTTTGGTGATGTCGCACGCTTGCCAGCGCAACAAGCGACGCAAAGATCGCGAACCGAATTAAACCGGCCGCGCGTGGACGGCCAAACCCGGCTGTCTAACACCACCATGTGCCTCAACGGCAACCTGAGACAAATGGGGCACGCCAGGTGTCTATGTGCAGACACAGACAAATAATGTAGCGCCTGCTGATTCGGCAACTCTTAGTGCCGAGTCAGAAAAGTCAAGCGGGTCAATTTTAGCCGCGACTTTTCTGACCCTACACATGTGCTCATTTCCTTTTCAGCACGGACAGCGCAGGTTGCGCCCTTTGTGTTTTTCCTTAGCAAATTGCCCCACCGGCAAACTGCAACTTAGTGGCACGGGAACCGAAACAGGGCACCCGAGTCGCCTTTTGGGGTTGAGGACCAACAACCATCACATGGGCGGTATTCCAGCATGTCCAGGGGCATGAGAGCAGTGAAGGAGAATTCCAACTACCCCAAATTTCTTCACCTGTGCCTCGGAGGGTTAGGGAATCTATTTTTTGGTGTGTAATTGTGCCTCTATGTACTCTACGAGTGCCAGCTATATGAGGCACTACTCATGTGTGTGTTTTCTATTCCAAGTCAATCATTCGCTCCAAAAATCTACTGTGACCACAGAACTTTCCCAAAGTACCAAGGACTCCATACTGCTCCATTGCTGCTGAAATTTGGAGAGCATACTCTCTGACTCTCTGGTTTTCCAACGAGCCATCAAACACGTTCTAAACTCCATAGTTTGAGTGATCTACAAACGTCCTTGCAGCAGTCAAACATCTGTCCACATCTCTGCCAGATTTGGGACAGTGATCCAAGATCGAGTTTTACACGTGAGAATTCTTGCTCCAAGCCTCTAAACTGCCTTAATCATTGTGCTGCGGCCTTGGTAGGACCTCAATTTAAACCAACAGTGGTATCAGAGTCTTCCGATAGGCCATCGCCGTCCACACCGCTCTTTTTGGAGCTCGAGGCAGACGGGAGGTACCACCGCAGCAGCCATGGCAGCCGCTTAAATCAAGGAATTCAACGTCGTCGACAAGCTCAAGGGTGCTTCCAATTTCATCAATTGGAAGTACTGCATGCAAGTTGTGTTTGAAGAATTTGGGTTTTAAGAGTTCATGAAGGGAGGCAAAATAACGCTAAGCTTGTGTGCAACATTGGCGCAAGTGTCAGCCGCTTGACTGACAAGGGGTACGAGGTGCTCTTCAGGAGAAGAGGGGCAGTCGTGCAAAAGGACGGCGGTGGTGAGCCCGTGCTAGAGGCTAAGCATAAGGGAGGCCTCTTCATCATGGATACGAAGGTTATCCCCGCGGCCACAGACTCAGCAGACTCGTAGGAATGCACTGTCAACCTGGCGAAAAGAGGGGGGGCTGATCAGGAGCTCTGGCACCGTTGACTGAGGCATTCCTCACCCGTAGTTGTGAAGGAAATGGCGATGCGTGAGCTGGTACATGGCCTCATCATCGACAGAGAGGAAGAGGCAACAAATGCAGCAAAGCACAAAAAGTACAAGCCTTGCATTTTGGGCAAGGCATGGCGCAAACCGCCCATGATGGTGCAGGTTGTGTAGAGGCGTGATAGCAAGCTGGAGCCATGGGCAAAGTTGTATCTCTTCCTTGGCTATGAGAGCACACATAAGGCATACCCGCTCTATGACATGCGCAAGGAGGAGGTACTCTGCAGCCAAGATGTCAAGTTTTACGAGCAGCAAACCTACATCAGTAGCAATGATGTGGGCGTGGTGGACTCTCCGAAGATGAGAGAGTGGTTCTAGCTTCTTGACTACAACAAGGAGCTGGCGGACAATGAAGTTGAGGATGTGGCATCAGAGAGTGACGGTGCACCAGTGGTGGCAGCCAACGCAGAGGACTCCGATGACGATCAAGCTGATGAGGAGATCCACCGGAAGGATCCGACGGATGAGGCACCAAGGGTACCACAGTGCACACTTTTGGTGGAGTGCGCATCGGGCGTCGGTGGAAAATCCAATGGACGCGCCGGCCGTCCGGACGATGTTTTTGCTGGATTGTGAGAGATCCTCGGGGAGCCGTCCTGTCGATGATTCATCCGAGCATGCTGAGTTGGAGGGATCGCAACAGAGTGAGGATGCGCCACCAAAACTGCCGCACCGCAGCGGGAGGCAGTGGAAAGCGGGGAAGCACTTCGACACAAGCACTGGTCGATGGATCGACATGACGCGGTGCATGCTGGCTGCATCAACAGAGTCGAATACCATGCAAGAGGCGCTTGCATGGTCTGAAGGGGATCAATAGAACGCAGCCATCAAATCAGAGCTGTTCTCCATCACAGAAAACAACACGTGGGAGCTGGTTGACAGGTCGAAAGATGCCAATGTCATCGGCCCAAAGTGGGTCCTTAAGACCAAGTTCATAGAGGAAGGCGTGGTTGTCAAATACAAGGCGAGGCTAGTGGCAAAGGGATATGCACAACATAAAGACGAGTACTACGATGAGACGTTTACTCCCATCAGTAAGTTCACAACTATCCGGGCGATCCTTGTGGTGGCGGCCGTGAAGGACATGGAGCTTCACCAAATGGATGTAAAGACGGTCTTCCTCAATGGCATCATAGACAAAGAGATCTACATGGAGGTGTCAGAGGGGATGGAAGCGCTAGAGGGCAAGTTGTACGAGCTGCAGAAGTCCTTGTACGGGCTAAAACAATCGTCCAAGTACTCATACCAACAAATGAACAGCTTCATGGCACAACTCGACTTCAAGCGCTGTGAGTTGGATCATAGCATTTACGTGCGGCGCGACAAGCAGCTCCATCAGATCGTTTCACTCTACGTGGACGACTTGATTTGTGCTTGACGGATATGCCGAGCCTACAACGACTGAGGAATACATTCTACATGTCGGACATGGGGGAGCTGGAGTACTACCTTTGGGTGAGCATTCAGTGGAACTGGAGGGCGCGCACGCTTGAGATGGTTCAGGCTAAATACGTGGCCAATGTGCTGAAGTAGTATGGCATGGAGAATTGCAAACCAGTTGGCTAGCCAGTCTCTATGACCTGTGAACTGAGTGCGGCAATGGTGCCGCAAACAAAAGAAGAGTGGGAGGATATGGCAAAGGTCCGGTCGAGTCGCAACGCCATGGTTGCGACTCGACCGGACCTGGCCTACGCGGTGGGCAAAGTGAGCAGGTACGTGACCGATCTAGGGCCACTACAGTGGCAGGCGGTCAAGCGCATCCTCGGCTACCCGCACGCGACACGGCATGCGCGCCTGAGGTTTGACTACAAGGGACGGGTGGACCCCTTGCGTCTCGTCTGCTGCAGAGATGCAGACTACGCTGGCGATGTGGACAAGCGGAAGTCCACATCCGGATACATGTTCTTCCTTGCTGGTGGAACAGTCTTGTGGTGCAGCAGAAAGCAGGACTGTGTCACCATATCAATAGTGGAAGCAGAGTACATCTCGCTGGCCGACACGGTCAAGGAGGCAGTGTGGCTCCGCATGTTGCTGGGGGAGCTCGGCGTGCCGCAGCAAGAGCATACGGTGGTACAAGAGGACAACACTCGCTGCATCTCGTTGACTAACAATGCGACGCAGTAGAGGAGGCAACTTGCGTTATCACTATGCACGGGAAATGGATGAAAAAGGGTAGGTGGTGCTACAGCACTTCAGTACGCACAATATGCTTGGGGATTGCTTGACCAAAGTGCAACCCGTGGACCGGCATACGTTGAGTGTGGGCGGGCTTACGACTGGTGTCGTCAATGCATGTGAGGAAATATCTTCTGTCTCCATTTGACGGTATGCGAAAGGGACCACACATGTCAGAGTAGATGAGGTCAAGGAGTGCGAGAGCACACGTGCCATTGTGCTTGAACAGTTTCCTTTTTGCCTTGCCTTGAAGGCATGGCGAAAACACATGATCTCGGCCTCATCACCTGGATCACCTCCGCCTCATCACCTGGATCCATCCCACGCACTAGCTCTTGCTTTCCCATGAGCTCCAATGTGCAATGAGCCACATGCCCAAAGCACCTGTGCCTTACGTTCTCAGAGGATGTGCATAGGCTAGAATGAACAACCCTGGTGGTTGCATTTGCTTACCCTTTTGTTGCCGCGTCGTCTGCTACCAATGCTTCCACTACTCCAACATGTCCTTCCTCATCTGAATCTACATCGCTGCTCTCCTCATCATCACTCTCGACCGAAGACTTAGCCGTTGAAGTTGTCATTCTGGTCTGCAAGACGTAGAGTCCATCAACACGAGGAACCTGTGCGACAACCTTCTTGGCAGAGTAGGAGATATTCATGTCCTTGGTAGGGACTTTCACCGCTTCCTTCTCTGTAACGACCACTGTCATGCCATGGTCAGTTATCTTAGAGACAGAGAGCAGGTTCGCTGTGAAGGAGGGCAAGTAGACCACCCCCTCTAGCTTGAGGTCGGAATCTCCACCGTNCCTCTGCACTAAGCCTCATGCTAATGAGGTTTCGTAGAATGAAGAGACAGTTGGACTGAAACATCTTGTCGAGTTTGGCATATGTCGCGGCTGCCACTGTACAACCGCTGATATGTGAAAGGACTGAGGGTTGTATGGAGGACAGAAGAATGGAGAGAGCCTTCTTGTTGAGCTTGAACCATGCCACACAGTCAGCACCCTCTTCTTTTGGTGCTGGGATAGTTCCGTCAAAATATCCTAGGACATCTCTGTCATCCATGATGATCTCACTCTGCCACTTCCATAACGCAAATCCCTCTCCATCAAACTTGAGGATGGGCAAATGATTCCCTGGTTCCCCCGTCCCTACCATCCCTACAACTACTATTGTTATGGCTGCTCCATCCGTTGATGCCGATGTACCTGTGTTTGAGGCCGCTGTAGGCTCTTGGTGAGAAGAGGCAACTGCTTCCCCTATTTACATTTGCCGTTGCAAGAAGATGTAGGCTGATGTAGGCTAATGTAGGCTGATGTCCGCTCCCAAGGTGGAAAAGTGCAGATGTGTTGCATTCCCCTCCGAATGATGATTGACCAGCAAACAGAGAAGTTGGGTGAGAGTGAAGGCGCTCTCACTGCTTGTGACTTTAGATGTTCCATGCGTGAAATTTACCTAACAAGAGGAGTAGGCCCAAAACCCTTTGTTAGCTACTGAGCTAACCACCTTTGGCAGAGAAGCCGCGAAACCAAAAAAGCTCACAAAGGGTTTCACACCTTCTTCCTTTGTTGACGTATGTCATGCACCCCAAACTTAATCAGACATACACTTCACCTTCAAGATTACTAATGCCTTAGCATTGCATGAAAAGAAGAGCTCAAGTCATCAATACGCAAGAGAGAATCAAGCAAGGGTTAATTGATCAGCATGCAAGACAAGTCCTTTTATAGCTGTCTGTTCAGTCCTAGAACTCAAAAGCGCATTCCTCGGGACTGGCCTAATCCAGCCACCTCACCAATAGACTTTCGATGTGGGCTTGACACATCAGCATCTTAGTGTCAAGGTGACAAACCAACCATGTAGCTTCCAAGAAGCTATGGAATTCCTTTCTTGGAAGTTTCCATAACAAACAGGATGTGCATGGGGCCATGATCGAACTCATGACATCTCACTTGGCCACATCAACAAAATGGCTAAGTTGACCACTCACCCACATGGTGTACTCACAGGTCATATCTCACATGACATGGAGCACAGTTGAGTTACACAACGGATCCAGGGGTCATAACTCCACAAAGGGCGGAGCATTCCTGATCCGTCCAACAATACTGAAACAGAGGTAAAAAAATTCAACAAGCCGCGATGACTGGCCGGAGCGGCTGAGACGAGGAGCCGCCCTCTTTGGACAAGGATATACAGGGGATAGCTAGGGTTTATAACCAAAAATAGGAGAATGGCAGATGTGCGTGTGGAATTCGGGAGCCGACCGAATAACAGCGCCTCAAACCACTGGCGGTTTACAGTACATCATTGGTGGCTTTTGATGTTTTTGGCTCCGAACTTGTCATAGGGCCTGATATTTGAGCTGTGCATGTTCATTGTTAGATTCAGAACTTGACCATTGATGAATATCCTGGACTTGGCTCTTGCATCCCCTTGCAAGCAAGTTAGTTTGTGAGGATTGCATATTGGTGAACCTGACGAAATGCTTTTACCTGGAAAAAAGCATAAACCTCTTCCGTGTGGAGACATGTCGGGTCGAGATGGAGCCCGGGGACTGAACCCTCTCTTTGATCCGGAATATTCCTTCAGGGGATGGGCGGCACACAGGCCCGACGGTGGGGACCCCGTCCGGTGCCTTCCCTCTTCCTTTGCGGCAGCTGACGATCGAGCCTATGCGGCCAGGGCGGGTCAGAGTCCTCACGGATTGGGTCTGACCGCCGCTGGTATGGTCGGGGCATCGGGCGATGAAGGAGGGACAGAAGACAGCAGAGGGTGCACTGAGTCATGGCGCCATGCCCCCAGCGAGGGCTCGGACCACGAGGAAGGCGAAGTCCGGTGGCGTCCCCCCCGGCTCGGACACGCCCTCCGGTAACCCCATGCCGGGGATACAGGGGTCTACCAAAGTGAATCAAGCGGATCCAACAGACAACCTGGGCATGGAGCGTGCGGTTGTCTACCAGGCCCTCAAGGTGGCGGTCGAGAAGCTGGAATAGTACCGCACTCTCGCCGACGTGGCAGAAGAAAGAAACGGCCAGCTCCAGGTTTGCATGCACCGCCTCGAGACAGCCTTGCAGCAACAGGAACAGGCACAAAAAGGGAAAGATGCCGTGGACGCTGCCACCTCAGTGGCCACACCCACCAAGCCCTCTGCCCCCGGCACATCTACCAAAGAACCCACCATCCCAGCTGTACCAGCGAATCCTGCCGCCGGGGGTCCGTGCACTTCGGCCCCCCCAACTAGCCTGGGTCCATTGTTGCGCACCCTCCAACAGCATGGTGTCGTTATCCCTGGCATCAGGTGGGGGGGGGGGGGGGGGGACCTCAACCCCGAGCGAGTCAGCAGCGGCATCCTGCCATGGTCACCGGGGCTACAGGGCAAACTCACGAGTAGGCAAGGTAGGACGGGCCTCTTCCACGTATCATCATTGCCTCTGCCCAGCCCCCTCCTCCACTATTTTTGGGGAAAACAGTAGAGAAACCCTCCACCTGGACGTGGCAGTTGAAGCAGAGAGCTGAACACGCCCAGAACGGGCTCTCCACGGCCCTGCAGGCCTTAAGGGATAGGGTATCCCACTGGGCCAGCACACGAATCTTCCTCGATTTTGAGGATTTCAAAGACCAGCTCTGTGAACAGTTGGACCCAGAACCGCCAAGTCCTACCTGGATCCAGCTGGGTCAGGCGCGCCAGGAGCCGGGCAAAACCATCAACAACCTGGCCATCCGGCTCCAGGATATCGCACGTACGGACCCGGACATCCCCGCGTAGTGGGTCATCCAGTCATCCGAGCCCTCCCAGCTCATCGCGGCCAGCCCCTGGCCACCAAACGCTTTGCCAACTTTCATGAGGCCGAACGCACTGCCCGTTGGCCGGCGGCGTTAGACAACAAGTGGTCGCGCCTCCAAAGCCGCGACAGTTCCAGCGGGAAAATCCACCGTCCAGACGCAGTCAGCCGCTCCAGCGGACGGACATAAACATCCGTCCAACATCAAGCCGGCGGGCGTTAACCCCGAGTTCGCGCCCGTGTCATGCTATGGCTGTGGCAATTTTGGCCACATCCGTTCCAAGTTTCCGAACCCCACGACCAAACCACCGAACCTGAACAACCCGACGAACCCCAAACCAGGCC
>SZWC01000768.1:84483-123446 GCA_023375785.1 Penium margaritaceum | reverse complement strand
GGGGGGGGGGGACTCCTGGACGTTCGAATCGGACAGTGACGACTAAGAATCAGAAGAGCAGCCGGACTTCACCTGGAAAAAGGACAGACCGCTTGGACGAACATTGTGAACGGGCGCACCGGCGGCACGGCCGCACCGTGAGGTGGACGATGACACATCAAACAGGCTCAGTGCGCCCGTGGACATCACACGGCCAGGGAGCCGTGACAACTGGCTGGAGCGGCTGAGACCAGAAGCCGCCCTTGTAGGATGAGGATATACACGGGATAGCTAGGGCTTGCAACCAGCATTAGGAAAATGGAAGTTGAGCGTGTGGAATTCGGGCACCAACCAAAGAACGGCGCTGCAAACCGCTGGCGGTTCGCAGTACATCATTGCTGGATTTTGATGTTTTTGGCTCCAAAATTGTCGTAGGGCCTGATGTATGACCTGTGCATGTTCATTGTTAGATTTCGTACTTGACCATTGACAAAAAAATCCTGGACTTGGCTCTCGCATCCCCTTGCAAGAAATTTTGTTTCTTATTGTTGAATATAGGTGATACTAGTTTCAAGCCTTTGCCGGCCCTTGTCTGGTCCTGTACACAAGTAAATCCTAATGGGCCCTTAGAAAGGCTCTCGAAGCCGCGAGTTCCCTGTCGTGGCCGTGGTGCTGTCGGACAGCCAGGTAGGCATGGCCACCCACGTGCGACAGGCCAACCCGGCTCCTCATGCTGTAAGTCGTGCTGGCAATCAACAGCAAGGGGTGGTTATGGAGCCAGTCTGTTTTCGGAACTGATTTTCTATTAGCCGCAAGCTGCACGGCTGGGTGCAGCAGAAGGCCCCCTGGTTGTGTAAGGTTTTCCATGTGGTTTTTTGTTTTGAAAAACATTCCAACAGAAAGTTCCAGGACCCGCCGCGCTGCATGAATGACGTGCTATGTGTTTCCTGCTTCCAAGAACATGCAGGGGTGAACCTGCAAACTCGCACGCGTGAACATCTCCCCCAGGTAGAAAGGGCTGCGTATGGGTAACTTCTTTTCCAACCCCTTTGTTGGCCTTTCACCCACTGCGTTGGAGGATGGATGAGGATAGAGGCCTTCAGTGGGTGATGGGCAAGGATGTTCCTCGAGGGGCTTTCAGGCATCAAAAGCCCTTCGCGGCACTGGAGGCTTCCCAAATACAGGTGAGGTAGTGAGTGCTAGCTACGTTGGATTGCACCTGCACGTGCGTGTCCAGAGTTTTTTTCAGAAAATGAAAACGAGAAGGAAGACATGTCGACCACAGACTGGCATTTGAGTGCGACGACTGCGCAGAAGTGGGTGAAAAAGGGCGATCTCACTAACCCCAGAACCCTACATTGACGCACCCCATCCCACCCCCTTCGATGGCCTGCGGTATATGCTGTAGGCCCCCTGCACCGCACGATGTCGACGCCAGCATACAACGGTTGCGATGCTCCCCAAATTGGCATGGGTACACGCAGCCCTGCAGCGATCTCACGACGGTTTACATTCAATCGAGGTCCCAACCTGCCCAGGCTTACTCGTTTTTTCCCCTGTTCACCCTCAGACCTAAACAATATGGCGACATCTAGCCAGGGAGAACTTCCTTCAGCACCTTCTATCAACACATTCCTTCCTTGGTTTAACCACGGGAGACTTCGCCGACCTTGCCGTGTGTCAGCTTACTATACAGAACCCAGAATGTTAAAATCTCTCACTTGCTGACTCACCAGTTTGACCGCCGGCAAAATCCCCCCCCCTCCCTATCCCTCCCTGCCCACCCGCCCTCCTCTTCATCTCTCTCTCTCCCTCTCTCTCTCTCTCTCTCTCTCTCTCTCTCTCTCTCTCTCTCTCTCTCTCTCTCTCTCTCTATCTCTCTCTCTCTCCCCTGTTGGTCTAAATTGAGCTCCTACCAAGGCCGCAGCACACTGATTAGGGCAGTCTAGAGACTTGGAGAAAGAATTCTCACGTTTAAAACTCGATCTTGGGTCACTGTCCCAAATCTGGCACAGATGTGAGCAGGTGTTTGACTGCTGCAACGACGTTTGTAGATCACTCAAACTATGGATTTTAGAATGCACTTGATGGCTCGTTGTAAAACCAGAGAGTCAGAGAGTATGCTGTCCAAATTTCAGCATCAATGGAGCAGTAAAGAGTTATTGGTACTTTGGCAAAGTTACTGTGGTCACAGGAGAATTTTGGAGCGAATGATCGACTTGGAGTAGAGAACACACACAAGATTAGTGCCTCATATAGCTGGCACTCCTATTGTACATAGAGGCACAATTATACACCAAAAAATAGATTCCCTAACCTTCCGAGGCTTAGGTGAAGAAATTTGGGGTAGTCAGAATTCGTCTTCACTTCTGTCATGCCCCTGGACCTGCTGGAATACCCCCCATGTGATGGTTGTTGGTCCTGAACCCCAAAAGGTGACTCGGGTGCCCTGTTTCGGTTCCCGTGCCACTAAGTTGCGGTTCGCCGGTGGGGCGATTTGCTAAGGAAAAACACAAAGGGCGCAACCTGCGCTGTCCGCGCTGAAAAGGCATTGAGCGCACGTGTAGGGTCAGAAAAGTCGTGGCTCAAATAAACCCGCTTGACTTTTCTGAATCGGCACTAAGAGTTGCCGAATCAGCAGGCACGTTGTGCTAAATTCTTTGTCTGTGTCCGCACATAGACACCTGGCGTGCCCCATTTGTCTCAGGTTGCCGTTAAGGCACATGGTGGTGTTGGACAGCCGGGTTTGGCCGTCCATGCGCGGCCGGTTTAATTTGGTTCACGATCTTTGTGTCGCTTGTTGCGCTGGCAAGCATGCGACATCACCAAAAAAAAACTTTTGCCCTGTTCTGACTCACCAGTTTCATCAGTTGTGATTCAGCCACCCCTTTTCTCTCACTGTCCACCTTTTCTCTCTCTGCTTGCTCCATCCGCCTGCCCACCACTCGGTCAACATATCAGGCGAATTTCGCCACCATCACTCGCCAACACTCCCACTTGGCGAACACTCGTCGGGAATACACATAGAGCAAACAACATCAGGACCTAGGAACCAGTCCCATGCCTTAAGAGCACCACACATGCTTCTCCTTTGGCAGTGGTTTGGTCAAGGAGTCTGCCAACATCTTCTGTGTAGGGCAATACTCCAAGTGAACTGCTCCCATCTCCACGTTCTCCCGCACAAAGTGAAACTGGATGTCAATATGTGTTGTGCGAGCATGGAATGCTGGGTTCTTGGCCAAAGCAATGCAGCTTTGGTTGTCGACGTTGAGGAACACCGGACCTGTGTTGACGCCGACTTCACCAAGAAGGCGGCTCAGCCAGATGGCCTCCTTTGTGGCTTGTGTGAGGGCGATGTATTCAGCTTCAGTGCTGGAGAGGNTGCCAACATCTTCTGTGTAGGGCAATACTCCAAGTGAACTACTCCCATCTCCACGTTCTCCTGCACAAAGTGAAACTGGATGTCAATATGTGTTGTGCGAGCATGGAATGCTGGGTTCTTGGCCAAAGCAATGCAGCTTTGGTTGTCGACGTTGAGGAACACCGGACCTGTGTTGACGCCGACTTCACCAAGAAGGCGGCTCAGCCAGATGGCCTCCTTTGTGGCTTGTGTGAGGGCGATGTATTCAGCTTCAGTGCTGGAGAGGACAACTGTTGGCTGCTTCTTTCTGCACCAGCTCACACACCCCTCTCCAAAGAGGAATGCATATCCGGATACACTCCTGCGATCCTCCAGATTCGATGCCCAATCTGCATCGGTGTAGCCCTCCAACCTCCCGTCCTTGTTTCTTCCCCCAAGGACGAACCTCCAATCATCTGAACCCTTGATGTAGCGGAGCAGATTCATTATGGCAGCCCAATTTTCAGCAGTGGGGCTGCTCATGAACAGACTCACTGCTCCCACTGCGAAGCCGATGTCGGGACGCGTGGCCACCATCAGGTACATCAGGCTGCCCACCACGCGCCGGTACTCAGTCAACGAATCTGCTGCAAAGTCGAAGACATTGCCTTTGACCAGCTTCGTTCTCACCGGTATTGGAGTAGATGTCGATGCACAGCTGCTCATCCCGAACTTGTCGAGGATGTTTTGATGTAGTGGGTCTGGTTCAGCATGATGGTGCGTGCGGCACGGTCACGATGAAGCTGAATGCAGAGGAAGAACATGGCCTCGCCGAGATCTTTCATCTCAAACGTTGCCTCCATGACCTGCTTGAACTGAGTCAGTGGCTCAAGTGCACTTGCAATGATGATGAGGTCATCAACATAGACAAGAAGGATGAGCAACCTCTCCTTCTTGTCTTGCACATAGACACTGTGGTCGGCCTCACTCCGTACGAAGCCATGACCACTCAAGTGCTCATCAACTTTTCATTCCAAGCACGAGGAGACTGTTTGAGACCTAACAGTGACTTCACAAGATGACACACAAGTTGCTCTCCTCCCTCTTGCACAAACCCCTCAGGTTGTGTCATGAACACATCCTCATTCACATCCCCATTCAAGAATGCACTCTTCACATCCATGTGGCAGATTTCCCAATCCTGTGATGCGGCATCGGAGAGAAGGGTGCGAATGGAGCTGAACTTCGCAACAGGTGTGAAGGTCTCGTTGTAGTCAATACCTTCCACTTGCGTGAAGCCCCTTGCACAGAGCCGTGCCTTGAAGCGGTTGATAGTGTTGTCCGGGTTGTACTTAATGCGGAAGACCCACTTGCAGTCCACCACCCGGCGGCCTGCTGGCTGCGGCACGAGCTCCCACATATGGTTCTTTGCAAGTGAGTCCATCTCCTCTTGCATTGCCGCATGCCAATCTGCTGCATGCTCACCGTTCAGGGCCTCGAAAACAGTTTTCGGCTCCTGCACGGTTGCCACAAGAGCACGCTCTGCTGCGACGTGACTGAAGCGAGTTGGCGGCCTCACGGTACGGCCACTTTGCATGGAAGTGCGGCTCGGCACCTCGGCTGCAATGTCGGTGTCGCTCTTTGTTCCTTCCTTCTCTGTCTCTTCGACAGTGCTTGCTGCTGTTGCTGGGTTTCGTGCCAATTCCACTGCTACAGGGGGGGTTCAATGTCAGAGAGGCGCTTCACCTTGTTTCTTGCCCCTTCCTCCTGCTCCTTCATGTTCTCATGTTCCTGCTCAATAGCCATGAAAATTGGGAGGATGGGCGTAAAGACTTCAACAGCTCCATCATCACAAGCTCCCACTTGAACCCAACCCTCTTTCTCCTCAAACACCACATCCCGGCTGATCACAATCTTCTCTTTACTTGGGTCATACAGTCGGTACCCCATGCTCTCCATGTCGTACCCAACAAACATGCATGGGCGGGTTTTGGAGTCAAGCTTCTTACGCTTTTGGTCGGGGACGTGCACGAAGGCCTTGCACCCAAACACCCGCAGATTTTCCACCGATGGCTTGCGGCCCAACCACACCTTGGCCGGTGTGACACTGTCGAGTGCCTTCGTTGGGGAGAGGTTCTTCAGGAGGGTTGCGGTCATGACTGCTTCCCCCCACATCTCAAGCGGCACACTCCGCCCGTGGAGCATTCTCCGGGTGGCCTCCATGAGGGTGTGGTTGCACCTCTCGGCAACGCCGTTTTGTTGTGGGGAGTATGGAGCTGTCCTCTATGCTTTGATGCCCGCTTCCATCAGCACATGTTCAAAGGCGTTGTCGACGTACTCTCCGCCACCATCACTACGCAACACCTTGATGCTTGACCCCTGCTCCTTCTCCGCCCTTGCCTTGAACTCCAAGAACCTGGTCAAGCACTCATCTTTTGATGCAAGGAGAAATACGGTGGTGAAGCTGGTGGCATCATCAATGAAAGTGATGAAGTAGAGAGCACCCCCCATAGTGTCCACACTCATTGGACCACAAAGGTCCGTGTGCACAAGCTCAAGCCGCTGCGTTGCATGGCGCTTTGACACCGCCCCAAATGCCTCGCGATGTTGCTTGCCCATCATGCAACCCCCACAAATGGCTTCAGCGCATGAGAGGTATTTGGACAGCCCACTCACCATCTCCTTCGAAGCCAAGGGCTGCAAGTTGCTGCTCCCAGGATGACCAAACCTCTCATGCCACAGGTGCCCCATACCATCACCATCCACCGATGCCTTTTCACACACCACCGCCAATGGAACATGCGCAAAGATGTGGTAGAGGTGCGACACATACAAGGACAACATCTTCATTCAGAATTTTGCATCCCCTCTCATCAAACTCCACCTTGCACCCCTTCTTCGTCAACTGGCTCACTGACACAAGATTTGCCGCTATCTTCAGAACATAAAGCACATAACACATTGGTGAGCTGTACATTCCATTCCTCATCCCCCACCTTGGTGATAAAGCCCACGGTCCCTTCTCCCATTGCCAACAAGGCCCCATTTTCTCCCATGATAACATCCTTAGGAAGGATAATCTCAAGTTGCTCAAACCACTCATGATGGCAGGTGAGGTGGCACAAGGCACCGGAGTCAACGTACCATTGATCCGGAGCTTTGTCCTTGACTGTGGCCATGAGCACAAACAACTTCTCGGTGGCTAGCGCAGTGCGGATGGTTGAAGGGTTACCATTGGAGGAGGACGACCCTCCCTTGGAGAAGTGCGGCTTCTTGTGTTGATGCGATTTCTGCTTCCACGTGGGGCAGTTGCGGATGAGGTCGTCAGTCGCACCGCAATGGAAGCATGCATGTTGTCCCTTCTTTGGCGGTGCGGCCGTCTTTCCCTTGCCCTTCATATATTTCGACTGCAAGTTGGTGACGCTCACAAAGGCGGCGTCTTTTCCCTTGGCGTCGCAAGAGTGACAACGCATTTCCTCGTGGAGAAGCTTGACCGTCACCTCCTCGAGTTGGAGCACGCCTGACTGCGCCTCCAAGGCAATGATGAGCGGTTGGTAGCTTTTTGGAAGCCCCTCCAAGAGCCTGAGAAAGAGCTCGTCGTTCCCCACCTCAACGTCCACCACCGCAAGTTGCTCCACCAAGTCCTTGGCATGGGTGATGTAGGCCTGCATGGTCTCGCTTCCTCCCACGCAAAGCTTGCGGAAGCGATCGCGAAGCATGATGCGGTTAGCCACTTGCCCCACCTCATACAATCCACACAATACTCCCCAAGCATTTTTACGAGCCAACTTGTGCGGGCGAATGTAAGAGATAAGCACGGGAACAACGTTCATGGCAAGAAAGATCAAGGCCTTATGGTTATCCTTCTCAAACTTCTCCTTATCTGCAACACTCATCTCGGCCTCCTCGTCACGTGCCGGGGTTGCCGGCAAGGAGGTCATTGATGTCGACACTTGCGCCAATGTTGCACATAAGCTTGGCTCTATTTTTCCTCCCTTCACGAACTCTTAAAGCCCGCATTCTTCAAACACAAGTTGCATGCAGTACTTCCAATTGATGAAATTGGAAGCACCCTTGAGCTTGTCGACGACATTGAATGCCTTGATTGAAGCGGCTGCCATGGCTCCTGCGGTGGTACCTCCCGTCCGCAAGATCGGTGTGGACGGCGATGGCCTACCAGAAGACCCTGATACCACTGTTGGTTTAAATTGAGGTCCTACCAAGGCCGCAGCACACTGATTAAGGCAGTTTAGAGGCTTGGAGCAAGAATTCTCACGTGTAAAACTCGATCTTCGGTCACTGTCCCAAATCTGGCAGAGATGTGGACAGATGTTTGACTGCTGCAATGACGTTTGTACATCACTCAAACTATGGAGTTTAGAACGTGTTTGATGGCTCGTTGGAAAACCAGAGAGTCAGAGAGTATGCTCTCCAAATTTCAGCATCAATGGAGCAGTATGGAGTCCTTGGTACTTTGGGAAAGTTTCTGTGGTCACAGGAAAATTTTGGAGCGAATGATTGACTTGGAATAGAAAACACACACAAGAGTAGTGCCTCATATCGCTGGCACTTGTAGAGTACATAGAGGCACAATTACACACCAGAAAATAGATTCCCTAACCCTCCGAGGCGCAGGTGAAGAAATTTGGGGTAGTTGGAATTCTTCTTCACTGCTGTCATGCCCCTGGACCTGCTGGAATACCGCCCATGTGATGGTTGTTGGTCCTCAACCCCAAAAGGCGACTCGGGTGCCCTGTTTCGGTTCCCGTGCTGCTAAGTTGCAGTTCGCCGGTGGGGCGATTCTCTAAGGAAAAACACAAAGGGCGCAACCTGCGCTGTCCACGCTGAAAAGGCATTGAGCGCACGTGTAGGGTCAGAAAAGTCGCGGCTCAAATTGACCCGCTTGACTTTTCTGACTCGGCACTAAGAGTTGCCGAATCAGCAGGCGCTACATTATTTTTCTGTGTCTGCACATAGACACCTGGTGTGCCCCATTTGTCTCAGGTTGCCGTTGAGGCACATGGTGGTGTTGGACAGCCGGGTTTGGCCGTCCACGCGCGGCCGGTTTAATTCGGTTCGCGATCTTTGTATCGCTTGTTGCGCTGGCAAGCGTGCGACATCACCAAAAAAAACATTTCTCCTGTGCTGATTTGCCAGTTTGATCAGTTGCGAGTCAGCCACCCCTTTTCTCTCACTGTCCATCTTTTCTCTCTCTTCTTGCTCCATCCGCCTGCCCACCACTCGGTCAAGACATCCGGCGAGTTTTACGACCATCACTCGCCAACATCCCCCACCCCTCCCCCCCCCCCCCCCCCTCCCCCTCCCTTGCATACATTACACTATGCACCATGCAACCAGGCCCCCCCCCCCCCTCCCTTGGATACATTACAATATGCACCATGCAATGAGTCCCCCCCCCCCTCCCCCTCCCTTGCATACATTACACTATGCACCATGCAACCAGGCCCCCCCCCCCCCTCCCTTGGATACATTACAATATGCACCATGCAATGAGTCCCCCCCCCCCTCCCCCTCCCTTGCATACATTACACTATGCACCATGCAACCAGGCCCCCCCCCCCCCTCCCTTGGATACATTACAATATGCACCATGCAATGAGTCCCCCCCCCCCTCCCCCTCCCTTGCATACATTACACTATGCACCATGCAACCAGGCCCCCCCCCCCCCTCCCTTGGATACATTACAATATGCACCATGCAATGAGTCCCCCCCCCCCTCCCCCTCCCTTGCATACATTACACTATGCACCATGCAACCAGGCCCCCCCCCCCCCTCCCTTGGATACATTACAATATGCACCATGCAATGAGTCCCCCCCCCCCTCCCCCTCCCTTGCATACATTACACTATGCACCATGCAACCAGGCCCCCCCCCCCCCTCCCTTGGATACATTACAATATGCACCATGCAATGAGTCCCCCCCCCCCTCCCCCTCCCTTGCATACATTACACTATGCACCATGCAACCAGGCCCCCCCCCCCCCTCCCTTGGATACATTACAATATGCACCATGCAATGAGTCCCCCCCCCCCTCCCCCTCCCTTGCATACATTACACTATGCACCATGCAACCAGGCCCCCCCCCCCCCTCCCTTGGATACATTACAATATGCACCATGCAATGAGTCCCCCCCCCCCTCCCCCTCCCTTGCATACATTACACTATGCACCATGCAACCAGGCCCCCCCCCCCCCTCCCTTGGATACATTACAATATGCACCATGCAATGAGTCCCCCCCCCCCTCCCCCTCCCTTGCATACATTACACTATGCACCATGCAACCAGGCCCCCCCCCCCCCTCCCTTGGATACATTACAATATGCACCATGCAATGAGTCCCCCCCCCCCTCCCCCTCCCTTGCATACATTACACTATGCACCATGCAACCAGGCCCCCCCCCCCCCTCCCTTGGATACATTACAATATGCACCATGCAATGAGTCCCCCCCCCCCTCCCCCTCCCTTGCATACATTACACTATGCACCATGCAACCAGGCCCCCCCCCCCCCTCCCTTGGATACATTACAATATGCACCATGCAATGAGTCCCCCCCCCCCTCCCCCTCCCTTGCATACATTACACTATGCACCATGCAACCAGGCCCCCCCCCCCCCTCCCTTGGATACATTACAATATGCACCATGCAATGAGTCCCCCCCCCCCTCCCCCTCCCTTGCATACATTACACTATGCACCATGCAACCAGGCCCCCCCCCCCCCTCCCTTGGATACATTACAATATGCACCATGCAATGAGTCCCCCCCCCCCTCCCCCTCCCTTGCATACATTACACTATGCACCATGCAACCAGGCCCCCCCCCCCCCTCCCTTGGATACATTACAATATGCACCATGCAATGAGTCCCCCCCCCCCTCCCCCTCCCTTGCATACATTACACTATGCACCATGCAACCAGGCCCCCCCCCCCCCTCCCTTGGATACATTACAATATGCACCATGCAATGAGTCCCCCCCCCCCTCCCCCTCCCTTGCATACATTACACTATGCACCATGCAACCAGGCCCCCCCCCCCCCTCCCTTGGATACATTACAATATGCACCATGCAATGAGTCCCCCCCCCCCTCCCCCTCCCTTGCATACATTACACTATGCACCATGCAACCAGGCCCCCCCCCCCCCTCCCTTGGATACATTACAATATGCACCATGCAATGAGTCCCCCCCCCCCTCCCCCTCCCTTGCATACATTACACTATGCACCATGCAACCAGGCCCCCCCCCCCCCTCCCTTGGATACATTACAATATGCACCATGCAATGAGTCCCCCCCCCCCTCCCCCTCCCTTGCATACATTACACTATGCACCATGCAACCAGGCCCCCCCCCCCCCTCCCTTGGATACATTACAATATGCACCATGCAATGAGTCCCCCCCCCCCTCCCCCTCCCTTGCATACATTACACTATGCACCATGCAACCAGGCCCCCCCCCCCCCTCCCTTGGATACATTACAATATGCACCATGCAATGAGTCCCCCCCCCCCTCCCCCTCCCTTGCATACATTACACTATGCACCATGCAACCAGGCCCCCCCCCCCCCTCCCTTGGATACATTACAATATGCACCATGCAATGAGTCCCCCCCCCCCTCCCCCTCCCTTGCATACATTACACTATGCACCATGCAACCAGGCCCCCCCCCCCCCTCCCTTGGATACATTACAATATGCACCATGCAATGAGTCCCCCCCCCCCTCCCCCTCCCTTGCATACATTACACTATGCACCATGCAACCAGGCCCCCCCCCCCCCTCCCTTGCATACATTACACTATGCACCATGCAAGCAGCCCCCCTCCCCCTCGTACGCATAGATGACATGATGCACCACGCAATAAACCTCATCGGCTAAAAAACACGATCAAGTGGCCAGTCATTGTCAAAGTTTAGAAAGCAATGAATGTAGGAAGAACACAACCATAAGCATGCACCACCTCATAGGACATCATAGCAGGCAAGGTCTACATCGCTTACACTAGCTGCACCCCACCCCTCCTCAGACTCCTCTTCAATGTCTGCCCAATCTGCAGCAACCTCGTCTGCGTACGCCTCCTCATCCCCTTCCGCCTCTTCTGCTGCTGCCTCCTCCACTGAGGTGCACTGCATTGCCTCGAGGTCATTGGTGGTTGTACGACTCTCTCGTCCATGTGAAGTTGCCGGTCCTGCACCCGCCCACTGCTGGCTCCCCCCCCCCCCTCAAAGCCTTGTGCATGAAAACCAGCAGAGCATGCATAGATGAAACCTGGTTGGGGAACAGAGGCATGTTCAATGCAAGCAGCGATGTGATCCAATTACCCTGCCATCAACTGCCGTGTGAGCCGCATTTCATGCATGACCATCTTCGTCATCGCATCAGCTTCTGAATCGTTTGCAGTGCGACGACGCTTATGACTCTCTGAAGAGAGTGGGACCTGAGCCTCCTCATCTCCACTGCCATCTGACGCACAAAAAACGTGCTTCGGTGAGTCGCCATACATCATGTCCATCCACGTGAACCACTTGGGCTTCGGATCACCGGCCGCGCCCGACTGATTGTATTGGGCCTTGTTCTTCGGAAAATTCTTCTCCATACGTATGAGTTTGTCACGCGTCCCGTGGTAACTGCGTTTCCACGACCCCTTGCCCCTCACGCACCAGATTTTTCCACACTTTCTTGTAAGGAAAAGCTCCCTGAGTCTTTTCCTCCTACATCCAAGTATTGCCGAGATCGTAACGGGCCTTTGCTATGTCTTCCATATCCTTCTCCGTCCACTTGTCCACCTCGATGGTCTTACCGCTGGTGCTTTGTGGCCCACTGGATGGAGCAGAACTGGCGGTGTCCTCGGATTTCAGCCCACTGATTGACTGGCCGCCTCACCCCCCCTCGGCCGCGGGTGTATCACCTGTGGAAGAGCAGAACGTGGTCGCTGTCATCCGAGCAGGTGCTGCTGTGAGAGGCAACTTCTGCGACGCACGTGGGCGGCGGTGTTGCTACTGCTTAGGAGGTCGGCCCGGACGTAGTGGGGAGCTTCTGCTTACGCGCTGATCAACCCGCGCACCACGCGCTGCGGAGGCAGACAGAATCACACCAGTTCCGCGGCCTGCCCGCTGTAAAGTAGGCGCAGGGGAGCCAACTGGACTAGGGGAGCGTAGAGGCGTTGGAGAGCGGACAGGGGTGGTGGAGCGAATAGGACTTGAAAGGCACGGGGAATGTTTTTCCATTGGCGCTGGTTTTTTGAGAAGATCCGGTGAATCAGCCAGTCCTTCTTCGATGTGGAGGTCGGCCTTGAAACCAGGCGGGCAAGAAGCGACAAAGACGACATCGTCGTCCTTCATGCCATGCGTGCAGACTGTGCTCTACGTAGCCATGGTTGCCGGCGTCGCAAGGTGTTCACGCGGTATGGAGTCGTCCGCCTGTGGCTCCAGCGTTTGATGACCATCATGAAAGGCCTCCTGGTCTTGGGACGCCATGGGCAGGTTCACGCATGCGTGGGGAGACAAGAGTAGACGAGGCAGCAAAAACACACCCCCAGCTACAAATCTGGTGGGCAAATGGGGTCAACGCGTGAGTCGTCGCGATGGCCGGGGGGGCGGCAGTCACAACAGTCAGAACGCGTCCCCTTCCTAAGCGCCGGCTGAGCTTGGGGCGGGGGTCAACGCGACTACCATATGAGGCGGGAGGCTGCAGTCACAACGGAACCCCCTTCTAGGCGTCGTTTGAGCAAGAGGGGTCAACACGCTCGACTGTCGATGAAATTTTGCTTGCTTCTTTCAAGACTATAGCAAGTCGGGCGAGTTACTGCATCCCCTCTGAGTTTCCCCTTCTGCATGACCGTTCGACGCAAGCTGACTGTAGCAGCAACGGCATGAAATCAGGGCCTGGGAAACACGATGAAAAATTTGGATTTGATTCTCTTTTACCTTGGGAAGCGCTACAACATGCCACACCCACGCACCTGGTCGACCCGTGATGGAGTTTCCCCTCCTGGGAAAGGCGGGAATTGACTTTCGGAGAGAAGGTCCTATTCTCTGTCAGACAGACATGCAGGCTCCTAAATTCCTCGCTTTCGCCAACCAATGGAAATCGTTCGCCAACCTGAAGACCACTGCCACCTTCTGATAACCCCGCCAGACGTCCCCTGACTCCAAAAGTCCATCGCATGTAGTGTGCAACCGCAAGGGACGGTGGGAATTACGCGGGAAATCAAGCGGGCTGTCTCTCTATTGGTGCGTTTGAATTCTGATGGGAGATTTCAGCAATTTCACTTTAGAAAAACCCATCACAGGTAGCGAGTGGGACCCCACTCTCAGTCACCTCCTGCCGCGAGGTCAAGGCGGTTGTCGGGTTTTGGCACCATCATCTTCCAACATGGAAAATATTAGTAGATTGTGTGTGTTCCATTTACATGCACAATCTCCCCTCCATTTGCGTTATCTTCGTCGTCACCAGCTCATGCTACCGTAGCCAATACGCCACCCAAGCGAAATGGCTCAACAAGCCACGAAGAGTCAATGCGGACTGCTGCTGTGTGCAGTATTTCTTTTTGCCGTCCTCTCACCTGTTTCTGGTATGGAAGAAAACATACACGTTCCCAAGCTAGCACTGGAACTTACCTATTTTCTCTATGACGTTACTTCATGCTGGAAGAAAGCAAGCAAGCTGCTGCTGCTGATCTTGGCCGCTGCTGCTGATGCTACCACTGTTATTGCTGTGTGTGCTTACGTTGCTTTTTCTGCCGTTACCGCTTATGCTCTTGATTCTGCCTCTTTCTACTACGCTGATGTTGGTGCCGCTGCTGCTGCTACTCCTGCTTCCGTTGCTAGTACTGCAGGTACCGCTGGTACTGCTGCTGCTGCCGTTGTCGCTGTTTCCACTTTTTCCTTCGCTGTTGCTGGTGCTACCGCTGCTACGGCTGCTGCTGCTCCCAATGTTGCAATTGCTACAGGTTCTGCTGCTGCTACCGTCGTGTCTTCTGTTTTTTCTCATGCCGCTACTGCTGATTCCGCTAATATGCCACAGCTGCCACGGTCGTTATTAGTTCTCCTGCTGCCGCTTGTGCTGCCGCTTCTCCCGCTGCTACTGATGCTGCCGCTACTGCAGCTGCTGCTCCTTCGATACCTGCTTTAGCTGCTACTTTACTTCTGATTCCAACGCTTATGTTGTTGAAGTCGCTGGCGCCGACCCGCCTCCGCTACTGCTGCTGTTGCCACCACTCATGTGGCTGCTATTGCTGCTATTTTTGCTGTTGCAGCTGCTCCTAAAGCCGCGGAGGTTCCCCCTACTGCTGCCGCTGCTGCTCCTACTGATGGCGCTCTCTCCTCTCCTTAATGCTAAAGCTACCACTGCTGCTGCCGTCTCTACTTCGGGTGCTAGAAGCAGCGCAGCTGCTGCTGCCATCACTGGTGTCCTGCTGCTGCTACTGATACCATTTCTGCCAACGCCCTATTGTTCCTGCATTCCTCCTTTCGGAAAGAATTGCTGCTGTCGTCGGACAGTACCACCTTTCACTAGTGTCAACGCTGCCACTGCTGCCACTGGTGCCACTTCTGGCTCTCTCATGAAAGGCTGCTTTCAATGTTTATTTTAATCTACTTGGTACAACTGCTTTTGCAAGAGGACAGCGGCCCTTACTGCCACTGCCACTGTTACATGCTTCTGCTGCTGGCTGGGAGTCCGCCAGCTACTTTCCTCTGCTTTCGGAGTATGGCTAATTGAGGCCATTTCATACACTAGTTTTCCAGTGTTTGCCTTGAGTGTACTCTCTTTCAAGAGAGTTCATTGCACCTATTCATGCACTCCTTCCATAATGTGTGGAATGAGTGTGCTTTTGTCTTATATGGTTAAAATTTTCTCTTCTTAGGAAGGGCCTCAGTGCGTTTGGCTAGTGTATGTGGCAAGTGCGCTATGTCACCATACAAAAGTACACTAAGAGCGTACTCAGTGCGCTTTTTTGTCTCATGTGTTCCATCATACTTTAGAGTTTGTCCTACATCGCCGAACAATTTTCTCCTCACCATACTAATGTACATTGAGAGGACACTCAAAAAGCTAACTTGTCTCATGTGTTTTAGTGCATCTTATGTTTTTTCCTTTATGGCCGAACAATACTCCTCATAGGAAGGACTTCAGTGCGTGGGGCTAGTGTACGTGCAAGTGCGCTAAATCAGCATACAAGAGAACATCAAGAGCGCACGCAGTGCGCTTCTTTGTATCATGTGTCCCAGCAGAATCTTCATTTTGTCCCATCACACTTAATGTCTTGTCTTATATCGCTCAAAACGATTCTCCTTAGAAGGGACTTCAGTGCATGAGTTTAGTGTATGTGGCAAGTTCGCCCAATCACCATACAAATGTACACTAAGAGCGCACTCAGTGTGCTACTTTGTCTCATGTGTTCCAGCATAATCTTCCTATTGTTTTACATGATCAGACCTTTATCCTCCTTGAATGTCCTTCATGCATTGGGTAGTGTATTCTGGAAACTATGTTATCATTATACAGAATATTGTTGAGAGTGTAGTAACTGCTTAGAATTTTCTCAAATGAACATAGAGTACACAAGAATAACATATCTAAATTTTTTTTTAAATGTGCATCTTTATCTTACTTGGGGGGTAGATTTTTTTAAGACATTCGTGGGTTTGTATATTGCATTTGGCAAGTTTCCTTATATCATATGAAATACCATTGAAGTACCTCCTACTTAACATTTCTTATTTTGGAAACTATCGTTAGTGAGAAATTTATCTCCATTGGGTGTCCATTGGCTGTCTGTCGTGTGTGGTATGCACGGCAGACAACTGCCGTACACTTCAGCTGAGTAGTATGTTTTGTGGTACACACGGCAGATAGTTGTGGTACACTTCAATTGAGTAGGATGTCTCACACTTATCAGGAGATCTCACACACTGTACAGGTACACGGCTCGTCTCTTCTTGAATCCAATGATGTTCTGAACACATTAAATTATCAAGTACAGAAGAAGCACTAAATTTCCTAAGACGACTGTTATTTGTGGTGAGCGCTACACGCGACTCGACGAGGACTAGAAATAGCAGAAATACAAAATCCGTAAACACCTGGCTGTGCATTCGAGGTGGGCTAATGCCCAACACCCCCGTTAAGTCAACGGCGGAGATAAACCGCAGACTTTATTTCCTCCATGATTCCTCGATCTTCATACGGTGACATTGGACGAAGCTGACGCTCGTCCCTTGGTCGTTGGATGGCTGCGATTGCTTTATCGCACCATTAGACGCTCCAGTCCGTCCGTCCATCTCCAGTACACCGGTATCTTCACAGCCGGCACGTCTTTGTGTCCGCCTCCTCCTTACATCAACCAGACACCGAGAGGAGCCCTGCTTGCACGCTTGGTCTGTCCGATGTTCCTCGGCTACGTGCCACGTCAGCCGCTTGACCGAGAGGAGCTCTTGCTCAAGTGCTCGTCTGTCCCCACTCCGTCCCCGTCTCTCTTGCTTCTCTTTTGTGTGGCTCAACATCGAGTATGCCACTTTTGGAGGCTAGAAGTATGCGCCCTAGAAGTTAGGCCAGGTTGGCATCAATTTGGGCACAGAACATGCCAGATTATAATACCGAGCCTCTTTGAGAACGGCGGAAGCAAATGTCCTTTCAATTGACAAATTGGACAGCTCAAGAAGGCTCGCTTCCAGGATCAGAAGCTTCAGCAAAGTAGCACTCTCACCTATAGGGAGTGTAACAAACCAAGGCACATTGCACGGGATTACCCGAATTGTCAGCAATATGGTCCTCCACTGGGGCCAGCTGCCTGTCAAGGACAAGGATAGAGGCCTCATGGGGCCTGAAGCGACAATGGATGCCGAAACACCAGCATGGTCGTGCGCGTCCTGGTCAGGGCGTTGGCGGTGGAGTACCAGCGGGTGCTCTACCGCCTGTTGTTTTCATCCACTAATGTATGCCACAAAGAAGAATCTTGACAACGGTTCATGCCTTGTCGAAATTACAAAGGAAAACATGGCTGACATCATCAAAGAGGCCCAACAAGCTCATGAGACGTAGTCATTGACTGAAGTTACAATCGTTGTGCCCGTACATGAAGGAAGTGATGTCACAAATGAAAGACTGGAGGTTGCTTGCAACCTTTACACATGGTCATCACATGTAGGAAAAGGTAGGTGGTAGAGTGGAGCTACGTCGAAGCTTGTATGCCTCCCAAATTTACCACTTGTAGGCAAAGTGGCCAGTTAGCTTTTTTGTGCGGAAGGCTAGTGCAAACATGACCATGCATTTTCGAGGAAGTGTTAATGGGACACGAGCCCAAATTCTTGGTGACACTGAAGCTGAAGATTTATTTGTAGAAGCTACATTCTTGAGTGCCATTCGTCTGAAACACACTCATCAAGAAGGGAAAGTGTTGGTGGGTGATAACTGGGAAGTACCAATCATCGGTGATTGTATGGTACGGATCTTCCTCGGAGGATTGAGCATAAAGACTCCATTAATGGTTCTTGACTTGATGGGCTCATTTGATGTCATTTTAGGAAACCCGTGGTTGGTGAGCCACAGGGTAAAAATGGACTTTGAGTAAAAAACATTGCAAGTGATGAAAGGAGGACAGAAGATCACCATCTCGCCAATATCCCAACTTTAGAAACCTCATAATTACATACCTGTCACGTTGAATGTGATACAAGTAAAGACAAGATTGCGACAAGGATGACAATACATCTTAGCCACACTAAGAAAAACAGAAGAAGAGTCGGTATGTGGCATCCCATACAACATGAAAAACATCATTTCACATTTTCAAGATTTATTTCAACAACCCCGAGATGGACTGTCGCCTTCGAGGGAAATGCATCACACGATCCCACTAGAGCCCAATGTTGCACCACCTTTCAGAGGCATGTATCGGCTCAGTCCCTGCCAGCGAAAAAAGACTGAAACACAAATCAAAGAGTACCTGCGTAAGGGATGGATGGAGCCGAGCTCATCTCCCTTTGGTGCACCAATCATCTTTGTGAGCAAGGAGGATGGAGGCTTACAAATGTGCATGGACTAACCCACTTTGAATGAGGCCGTCAATCCTTGTGATGTTGCAATCATCCACGGTAGGTCGTTTTGGATATCAAAAATCCAATCGCTCATCAAATGTCTCATTAGAGGCTATTCTTGTAGTGAAAACAAAGCTCGTCATGGACTATGTCAACACCGGCGATGATCTCGCAGAATCTCCGTGTATATTGTGTCGTATTGGACTGCTAACAGAGATGCTAGGGCTTGTACTGAGCGTAAGACTTCTCATTCAGTCGTCCAAATCGTGTGTGCATCGCTTGCAAGAAATAATTCTAGTTTGTTGGTAGCGTCAGCACGTCTTGACATTGCGGGTTCATTTGCTCCAAGGGTAGAAAGCCTGCGGTCGGCAATATGAGACGGGCGTCGTTGGCCGTTGATGAGGCCCCGCCGGTCTCCTGCTACCGTTGGATGGCCTTGAGATCAGACAACCAACTTAGCTTCATGCCACGCAAAAGCGCGGCCGTGAGGTCAATCTCTTTTTGTTTGTCGTTGACCCTAGTAGCGGTGAAGTACACCTCCCAACTCATCAACCGCATCCCAACTGTCCATCTTTTGGAATTTGCCTGATCAAACGGTTCTAGTTTGGCTGGAAGAATTTTGGGTTCGCTCGAGAGTTGGGTTTTCTCTCGATGAGCACAACCTCCTGTGCGCTTGCGTTGCGAAGAGCCTCTATCGCGACGTTGAGTTGTTGGAGTGGATGGCTGTTGATTCCCTAGAACGCAGAGATACAATTCGCTAGTTCCTCATTGATTCGCACCCGTCATCCAGTGCCACCTGCCGTTCCTGCTATCGTTGTTGAGGCCGTCGGTAAGGGCGGCTTGTTTACCGTCGTTGGATCCGTGACTGGATTGATTGTCCGAGCCATAGGGGTTACTCTAGCTGCGGCGTAGCCTGCCACGCCAACGTTCTCTACCGCTTCATGGTTCGCGTGCATAGGCACGTTCTGTTCCTCCATCGCCGAAGTCATCGCCGAAGACCCGCTACTCGTCATCTGGTGCACTTGCTTGCTTCAAGTTGTAGTCGCGAAGTCAACGACGTAGTCGTCCGGATGGGTTAAGTAGTCGGATGCCTCTCCAGCACCACTACGCTCTGATACCAAGTGTTATGCAGAATGGAGCGGAGATGGTGAACTCGTAGAAAATGCGAGGTAGAGCATGATTTAGAATTTGGGACACTTGAGCAATTTATAATTAGCCGTAGTTGTACTTTGGTGACAAGTGTCAAAATGGTTGAACATATATATTTAAGTGTCGAGTTGCGAATGAGGTAAAGTCGGGGTCGTTGGGTTGATTGTCCAGCAATGTGTGTGGATTCGGGACGTGAGTGGTCCAATTCGAGAAGCTTCGCTAAGAAGTCGAGGGGCTTCAAGGATCGACGGTGAAGATGCAAGATGCATCTTTATAAATTGAGATACTGTAGTGCAGAATATATTTGCCGCATTTTCTAAATCCATTTTTGTGGTAGGCTATTGGGGGAATTCCTTTTTACCCACCATTTGAAAACGTTCTGCGCAGGTTACCCACGTTTGAAAACTTCATTTAAGTAATAGCCGGTCGTGCGAGAAGATGACTAGTATGCCCACTTTTCGGCAGGTCCCTTCCATTCACCCCACACTTTTTAATCGGTGACCACAATGTCCAAAGTTAAAAAACGATGCATGCTTTACCCACTCTGTACGAGGTGACTCCAATACCCACTTTGGACATCCGCTCGTCACTAAACGTGACGAGTGGATGTCCAAGGCTCGTGCTCCTACACACTGCGAATCCTACAGAACAGACCCCACATCATCACTGTCGCAAGTGACATTGGTCATTGAGGACCCTATCTTACTTTCTGAAAAGTACTAATATTCGTTCGTTTACAAATCGTTCCACGATTTGTAAACGAACAAATCGTGGAAAGATTGGTTCCTTTGCCACCATTGGTTGTTCGTCGACAATCAATCTGCTCAAAATAATCCTCATTGTTGAGGGACTATATACTTTGAGGGAAAATGAACGACACGATCTTTATTTGCCATGTAGATTGAACGGTTATGGTTTGTCGTATTCCACAATGCAAATATTGGAGTTCTCTCTAAATCTTTGTAAAGCCCCCGAGACAAAAAGATGGGTGCGAGATCGTCGCCCTCGCTTCTTTCGTTCCATATCTTGTGCAATACGAGACATGGAAGTGAGGAAAAACCTTGCTTCGGAAGTGCAAAATACAGTACCCTGCAAGATGTATAAGTCCCCATTTTACTACTGTGTATCGCACCATGCATCGCACGCCGGAAGAACAAAAGCAAGATCGACGAGGTCATCCACGTATTATTTTCAAAAGAGGTCCATCATCGAAAGCAAATCCGTGCCTATGAAGTCGATCCAACAGTCGAGGAAAAGTTTGAGTTGTTAGATGGTACGATCCTTCGAACCACGACTAGGAATGTTTACAAAGAGATAGATGTTTGTGTCATATATATCTGCAATACTTGTGTACGAATGAAGATCTCGGATATTTCTACGGAGAAATATTACATTGTATTATGTCCGATATGGTTTGTGATGAAAAACGTATGTTGAGGTTGACGAACTGCCGTCGGATAGGACAATCTAATGCCTCAAGTATAAGCAAAGAAAGGTAACTTTCAAATTAAGTCGCTACAAAGATAGAAACAGGGCCTTACTAGACGCTAGCTGTCGATTCTCGAAGAAGAGGAGCCGACGTCATCGGCCTCACTTCCCTCGTTCCAACGTGCGATGTCGCGTGCAACGTGCAGTATTGTTTTTTTGCACGTAGTGTGCAAAAAAGTGAGTGGACCACCACTCGACCACACTCGAGCACGGCTGTCCATGTCGACAGGTGAACCCCACCCGCTGAATGCAAGAACGACCTCAACAATGCGAAATAGCCACGTTGTGGAGACGACATCGGACAGAAACTTCGAAATAAGCACCCCAGCCAAAACTAGCTGTGAAAGGCGACCATATTCTTCGATATTTTGGAAAATAACTAAAAACAATACATTTGTGTTGTTGTATTCGCCGTCGCATCCCATGTAAACAATGAGAAAACAAATATCGTGATGAATCCGTAGAATCCTAAAATATATTTGAATATAATACCCACTGTGAAAGACAGCTTCCTAGCACTGCTGTCGCTGGCGCGGCAGTACAAGCCGGCTAGCTAACTCGCAAGCACACACATGTGGAGGTGAGAGCAGCAAGGGGTTGGCTAGGGACACAAGTACAAGTGTCAGAAGCTGAAAAATGTTGAATTGTGCATAGAGGGATAACAACTTAGGTCTGGACAACCTAAATAGTGTCACGGACCTAGTACACACACACGCGGCGCACAAGGGGTGCTATTTTCTAGTAGGACAAAACAGTGGCAAAAACACCGTTTTGGCCATAACTCCCTGCAGACACGTCAGAACGACNACTCGCAAGCACACACATGTGGAGGTGAGAGCAGCAAGGGGTTGGCTAGGGACACAAGTACAAGTGTCAGAAGCTGAAAAATGTTGAATTGTGCATAGAGGGATAACAACTTAGGTCTGGACAACCTAAATAGTGTCACGGACCTAGTACACACACACGCGGCGCACAAGGGGTGCTATTTTCTAGTAGGACAAAACAGTGGCAAAAACACCGTTTTGGCCATAACTCCCTGCAGACACGTCAGAACGACGAGCCGTTTGAACCAGAACGGCCGCATCAATGAGATCTACGTCCTGATAGGCTGCACGCCTACGTGCTGTGACATAGCGGGAATCTACAAAATACGGAAGTCTTCTGGGCACCCGTCGCCGCCGGCCGCCAGTCTTCTGCCACCGACGCCAATCTCAAAGATCTGCACGTGAATGGACATGAGCCGAGGGGTCACCGTAAGCTGTGTACGACACACACAACAACACTCCCCCTTGGCCGGAGGGCGAAACACGTCCATGCACATGCAGACACTAACGTTGTACAGAGCAGGAAACGCACAGCAGCTGCAGGCAACAAGTACAGCACACGCAAGATGGCACATGAGGAATTAACCTACAACAGGGATGGGGCAGAGTCCCATGGAACGAGTGGCCGCATGAAACTTCGAACGACCCAGAGCCTTGGTCAGAAAATCTGTGCACTGCCTGTTAGTGCCCACGTGGATGACTCGGATCTCACCACGATCAACCAGATCACGCACGAAGTGCTGCTCGACATTTATTTGCTTTGTGCATGCATGGAACACACCTGAGTTCTTGACGATGGCCTCCGTGCTCATGTTGTCACACTGGAGGACAACGGTGGGAATGGACTAACGCAGTTCATGCAACAGACAGACGAGCCACACACATTCCACTGCACCAGCGCCTAGGGCAACATACTCTGCCTCAGCAGTGTTGCGTGCGATGCAGCCCTACTTCCCACTTCGCCAGGACACTACAGTGCCTCCAATGAGAAAGATGTAGCCGGTGTGGCTCTTTCCATCTGGACTCCACGCCCAGTCACTGTCTGTGTACCCATCGAGCACAACAGACACCTGCTCGCGAAAGCATAGGCCGAAGCGTGCGGTGGAAAGGATGTAGTGCACACATCGGACTACGGCCTCCAGTGTTCGCTGGCAAAGAGCCTTCGAGAACTGGGCGAGTAGGTTGACAGTGAAGGCAATATCAGGCCGTGTCGTGGTGGCCAAGTACATGAGCGAGCCGATGACTCGCAGGTACAGGGTCACATCGACTGGCTCCCCCAGGTCAGCTGGGTCATCCACCTTCAGGGCGGCCTGCCCCTCAGGGGTCATGGGCGTGGAGGCCGTGCGGATGGCAGCGAGGAGGTCACTTCGNATGTAGTGCACACATCGGACTACGGCCTCCAGTGTTCGCTGGCAAAGAGCCTTCGAGAACTGGGCGAGTAGGTTGACAGTGAAGGCAATATCAGGCCGTGTCGTGGTGGCCAAGTACATGAGCGAGCCGATGACTCGCAGGTACAGGGTCACATCGACTGGCTCCCCCAGGTCAGCTGGGTCATCCACCTTCAGGGCGGCCTGCCCCTCAGGGGTCATGGGCGTGGAGGCCGTGCGGATGGCAGCGAGGAGGTCACTTCGTAGCATAGTCTCTGCGTAGCGCCCCTGATGGACACGGAGTGTGCAGCGGACACGGTCGTGCACGATCTCCATCCCCAAAATAACAGAGGCCTCACCAAGATCTTTCATCTTGTAGGCCGAGGAGAGAATGGCCTTGGTAGCGTTCACTGCTCTCACGTCAGGCAAGGCGATCAGAAGATCATCCACGTAGACGAGGATGGCAGCGAGCGGTGTCGGGGACTGTGAGAGGAACAGGGATGGGTCAGCATCACTCTGAACGTACCCGACGTGTCTCAGCGTGCTGGTGATCTCCTTGTTCCATCAGCGAGGTGACTGTTTCAGGCCGTACAAGGCCTTCCGCAGCCGGTATACGCGACCGGTGCCATCCTCAAAGCCGGGTGGCTGAACCATTGGATCTCCTCCTCAAGGTCCCCGTTCAAGAATGCATTGTTGACATCCATCTGATGGAGTTCCCAATTGTGCTGTGCCGCCTGGCTCAACAGCGTGAGCGTGGTCGTCATACGCCCAACAGGGACAAAGGTCTCAGTGTAGTCCACGCCAGGGACCTGAGAGAAGCCTTTCGCTGTCAGGCGTGCTTTGTAGCGCTCCACAGTGCTGTCTAGCTTGAGCTTCTTGCATAGAACCCACTTGGCCTTGATGGCCTTGCGGTTCTTTGGCAAGTCCACCAGCTCAAAGACGCCATGCTCTCGGATGGCATCGAGCTCAGCCTGGCAGGCAACGCGCCACTATTCAGCGTCGGAGGCTGACAAGGCCTCAGGCAGACTGGTGGAATCGGGAGACAGCACTGGTGCACTGCGTGTAGCCAGGACATACGCCGCAGAGGGAGGGTCAACCGTCACCATGGCCTCAGCGGCGTCACGAGCAAGACCGCGCTCATGAGCAAGTAGTGCTATACCTGTGACATAGCCAGGGTGAACCTCGGCGAGGCCACGAGGGCTCAGGCCGAGGGCCTTCGTGCCCGGGTCATCGTTGACAACGCTGCGCGTGGGGCGTGGGCGGAGATGTCCGCCGGGTGCCCGTGAGTAGGGGTCCGACGGAGCAGGAGCAGTGGGTGTTGCTGACTCACATGTCGGTGTGGACTGCACGGTAGGCGTGCCACTTGAGGCCGGCGTGGCCTCATCAGCCGAGGACGGGGCCGCGGCAGACGCAGACATGTTCGCGGCCGGAGGCAGGGACGGCTCAAAGCTAGACACAGACGCGGACGCAGGATCCGGCAGGGCCTCAGACGTGGAGGCAGGCGCAGGATCCGACAGAGCCTCAGACACGGAGACAGGCGCAGGATCCGGCAGAGCCTCAGACGCGAAGACACACTCTGACACAGACTAGGACACGGGTGACAGCGGAGAGTCGGGTGCAGAGGAGTGAGCCGCGGATGGGGCGGGGCGCGGGGTGCCGGTGCGCACAGCCTCAGGGGACAGCCCTTGGGGTGTCGGCGACGGAGTGACCGTACTAGACGGGGGCATTGTGCCAACCGTGCCAGGAGCCTTCCCTACACTACGGGGTCCAGCACACCCCAGGGCATGCGCAGCACGTAGAGCATGGATGCAGGCAAGGTCGCGGAAGGCGAGATGCTCAAAGAAGAGAGCGTCACAGGATTCCACGATGCGGCGTCGCTCAGGGTCCCAGAACCGCCAGGCCTTGGACCGCGGGGCGACGCCAACGAAGGCGCAAATGCGGCCCCGCGGAGAGAGCTTGCTCCCCTGCTGCTCCGGTGTGAACCAGACGCAGGCAAGGGAGCTCTAGACACAGGCCAGGCGCAGATCCACGTGATGCCCGTACCACAGTTTGTAGGGCGTGCGATGACCGGGGAGGGGGTCGTGGGGAATGCGGGTCCAGACCCAGGTTATGTACGCCATGCCCTCGAAGGCAAAGGCCTCAGGCATGGCGCTGTCGGCGCGAATGGCGCGGACCGCATCCTCCACGGTGCGGTTCCAGCGCTCTTAGACACCATTCTGCTGGGGGGTGGCGGGAGCGAAGAGGTTGTGAAAGACACCAAGTTCGGTGAAGGCACGGGCCATGTCACCAAGGTACTCGCCGTCGCGGTCCGAGCGAAAGGTCTGAAGGCGGTGGGGAGACTGGCGCTCGGCCATGACCAGCCAAATGCGGACTGCAATGGCGGCATCGCTCTTCTGATGCAGACTGTAGACCCAGCGCATGCGCGTGAATTCATCAGTCAACGTGAGGACATAACGACCGTGGTGCTCCTGAAACTCGACAGGGAGCGGACCCATGAGGTCGGAGTGGACAAGCTCCAAGGGCCGACGAGCCCTGGAGACAGACGCGGGATAGGTGGACCGGTGCATTTTGCCTTCAGCACAGGCAAAGCAATCGGTCGTGGGCGGCGCCTTGAAGGATGCCGCATCGAGACCAAGAGCGGGCTGAGTGCGGACCAGCCTATCGACAGCCCCCAGGTGCACATGACAGAGGCGTTGATGCAGGAGACGGTGGTGCTCGGGGGAGAGAGCACCAGTGACAAAAACACGAGCAGTAGGAGACGGAGGCAAAGGGGGTGCACTCGCACAGGACCCAGAAATGTGATACAGATCATAGACGACCGTCCCACTAAGGACGGTCTCCTCGGTGTCACGCACAAAGATGCGAGCATCAGCAGCTGTGTGCGTGACACCCAGGCCCATCTTGATGCAAGCACGGACAGACAGCGAACTGAGTTCGAGATCAGGGACACAGAGGAAGTTGGAGATGTATACGGGACCAGCGGGCCCGGTGAACTGCACAACCCCAACACCCTGGACAGGGACCTCATGGCCAGTTACAGTGCGAACAGAGCGAACAGTGCCAACAGGATGGCGACACGTCATGTAGTGGGTGGCACAAGAGTCAACGACCCAGGTGGCATCGGTGACATGTGTACAAGGGGCAACGTGGCACTCGGTGACGAAACAAGGCGTGGCAGCAGGATGCTCAGCGGGGGACACAACAAGGCCACTAGTGGAGCGCACATAAGCCGCATGCAACCAAGACACATTGTCAGGTCCTTCACGCGCACACGGCTGAGCATGGGGACCACCACAGGCATCATCACGCAATGATACAGACAGTCCACAAGCAGTAGGACCCCTCGACTCAGTCAACTCACTCGCACCTCCCTGAGATGAGTGTAGGGCGAGAAGCTCGTGCAACTCGGCGATCGTTCTGTCGCGTTCGATGAGTGCCTGGTCGCGGGGATCCGCGAATGAGCCCATTCTGGCGGCGGACTCCTCTGGGACGGCTGCGGTAGTGGCGGCCGAGCGGGCAGTCACACCGGACGTCTGGCGCATACGCGCCTCGTGAGCCTGCTGTAGCCCACGGGTGACCTTGGCCCAGTCCAACGGGCAGCCTGTCAAACGAGTGCAGTCGGGATAGCGATGGCCACCTCCGCAGTTGAAGCACACGAGGCGGCGGCCTGTTGTGCTGCCGGATCCGTTGCTGCCACTGCTGCTGCTGCTGCCGCTGCCGTCACTACCGCTGCTGCAGCTGACACTACTGGTGCTGTTGCCACTACTGGTCCCGCCGCTAGAACCACCACCTGACGATTTTCTGCCCTTCTTTCCCTGATCTGGGGCTGCTGTAGCTGTAGACGGCGGGGAGGGGGATGCGGCGGCAACTGCAGCTGAAGCGGTGCTACGGTGAGCGCGGTTCACGGCGTCCATGCCGGCGACCTCCAGGAAGTGAATGGTGGCCCAGTGCAGTAGAGTCCCGTCGCTCGCCATGTCACGAAGTAGAGTCTGGTCGAAGTTGCTGAAGACACGCGCGTAGTCGGGGTGATTGCCGTAGAGGATGACCTGGAGTGCGGAGTACTGCGTACGGGCATCGTCTCCCAGCTCCTCGTACAGTTGGATCACCCGACGCCAGTAGTCAGTTGTAGACTCCTGAGCAGTCTGGCAGAGGGAGTTGAAGTCGACGAGGCGCTGGGACATCAAGGCCAGGGTGACCCCCTCAAAAAGAGTGACAGCCAGTGTCCACGCCTCGTGAGGGTTAGCTCCTGAGCCGGTCATCGGATCGCCAAGGAACCGACTGGAGTCCTTGGTGAAGTCTGGGGCGGCCTTCATCAGACCGGAGGCGACGCGGACCGCCATCTGCGTCTGGGCGGGGTCAGACGCCTGGTAGGGGGTGAGGTAGTAGGTGAGGACTCCCTCGCTCATGGCCCACATGCGAAAGCGCGGCTCCCAAGACTTGTAGTCGTTCCCAGTTCAGAAGATGGGAGGGTCCGACTCAAACCACTTGGGTGGCTTGACCGTCGGTAGAGCGACGGCTGAAGCCACCGCGGGATCGGGCATAGAGGAGGAAACCCCCTTGCCCAGGCGGGCCCGCAGAGCCAGTTCCTCAAAGCTCAGAAGGCGGCGAGACGAGCTCCGGCCGGCGGCTGCACTGGAGCTCGTGCCCTTGAGGGTGGCAGTGGCCTCATGCGCTCTACGGCTTGCCTCCAGGCGGATGAGGCATGCTCGCAGCAGCTCCTCCTCACCCTCCTCGCCAGATTCGCAGAGGGTCTCCGCAACCTCATCTGCATTGCTGCCGGGAGCGAGGTGATCCTCGCCCGGGTCTGCTGACGGGTGCTCTTGCTGCTGCTAGGCCTGATGCTACTGAGGCAGTAGGCCTCTGATCAGGTCCTGCAGCTTAGCGACCTGCTTCGTCAGAGCAGTGCGACTCTCCGCCTGTAGGTCAGCCAACGCGCGCACTTGGCGCGCCAGTGTCGTCGGGCTCGGTGACCGCTGCTGCTCTTGCTGTTGTGGCGGATGCTGTTGTCGCTGCTACTGCTGCTACTGCACAAGCTGCAATAGCTGCTGCTAATATTGCTACTGCTGCTGCAGCTGCTGCTGCTACTACTCCTGCAGCTGCCGCTGTGGTGATGATGGCGGCGCCCGGCGTTGGCCGTTGACGGAACTGCCATCGGCAGCTGCGTCGGTGGTGGCGCTGGAGGGAGTTTGCTTCGGCATGAAGAACGGTTGCTCCCTCCCTCCTTTTTTTGTTACTGCCGCGGAACGCTGTCACGGATTACTGTCGCGGAACGCTGCCGCAGAATGCTTCCGTTAGATATCACCGCGGAATGCTACCGTGGAACACCTCCGTGGAAAACCTTCCACGGAACACTTCCGCGGAACGCCGCCGCGAAACACCGCGACAATGGCAGTGGAGCAGCTGCCGCGGTCGCGCTGATGCGGAACATGGTGGGGTGCCGCGATCTGCCGGGGCACCACCGTTGGTGCATTCCGCAACCGTCGCGGAGCGGCCGCGTCTGGCGACCGCGGAATTGTCGCGGACTTGCGACTACGGAGCAACGACGAGCAGCACCGGCGTGTTCCAGAAGCGCCGAGGGGCTGCGGTGACGGGATGACGCGGATCCGCAGAACACCGCGGATCTGCCGCGGCACCGTCACCGCGAGGTGACGTACTTGGAACACTGCGTGCCACCGCGGCACCGTCGGCGCGTTCCGCTGCGGTTGCGCAGTTGCCGCGTCCGCCGCGGAGGCCTTGTCGCCGCGGAGCACCGCGGATTTTGTGCGAAGCGGCTGCTGCTATTGCGGAACGACCGCGTAATGGCCGCAAAGGTTTTAAAAAAAACGGTCGGAGTGGTGGTGGGCCCTCCCAGGACCTCCCGCCGAGGCAGTGGGCACTGCTGCTGCTGCTACTCAAGGCAATGGCTGCGGTTGCTCACGGCTACTGCGGTTGCTGCCTCTCTGCTATGCAACTGTGCGAGCACTGGCTCGCTGCTCTGATACCAAGAAAGACAGCTTCCTAGCACTGTTGTCACTGGCGCGGCAGTACAAGCCGGCTAGCTAACTCACGAGCACACAAAGGTGGAGGTGAGAGCAGCAAGGGGTTGGCTAGGGACACAAGTACAAGTGTCAGAAGCTTCAAAATGTTGAATTGTGCAGAGAGCGATAACAATTGAGGTCTGGACAACCTAAATAGTGTCATGGACCTGGTGCACACACACGCAGCGCTCAAGGGGCGTTATTTTCTAGTAGAACAAAACAGTGACAAATACACCGTTTTGGCTATAACTCCCTGCAGACACGTCAGAACGACGAGCCGTTTGAGCCAGAACGGCCGCATCGACAAGATCTACATCCTGATAGGCTGCAAACCTACGTGCTATGACATAACGCGAATCTACAAAATACGAAAGTCTTCTGGGCGCCCGTCGCCGCCGGCCGCCAGTCTTCTGCCACCGACGCCAGTCTCAGGGATCTTCACGTGAATGGACATGAGCCGAGGGGTCACCGTAAGCTGTGTACGAAACACACAACAACACACCGTTCCAAGAATGTATATAATACCGGTATTCTAGTCAGGATTTTTCAGAAGTGGATAGTTCGGTCACGGTTACTTGCTATTCGCACTTTGTGGACAATGCGATCACTAGTTAAAAAGAGTGGTTATTATGTCCGTTTCTTGGACGAAGTGGGTATTCAGGAATTACGACGCTCAAAAGGTGGGTATAAGGGAATGAATCCGTAGGTTATTTCACCCAAAATTGGGGTCTTTTGAATTTTTGTTGTGTCCGCCCAAATTAATTAGGCCTCTCGCTAATGAAACTCAACTTTGCCAACTGTTTCGCCGCCACCGTCGAAGGCCAGCCAAATGGTGCGATTCGCACCTCCATTTTCAGCCATTCGATGGTGGAAGCAGGTACCTCGGAAGCTGATGTGGCATGCCAGCTCGAATGGTGTAACCATTCCCGCCAATCCGGCGCAGCTCAACCGTGCGGTCGCTAAGTTTTTGTCCCCAGCGTACTGGCGAACACGAGATTTTTTTTCAGGATTTTGAACCTGATTCACCTAAACAAGGAATTCTCATGGGTGAATTAAAATAAATGTTTTTGGCGAATGTATGATACACTTCGGTATGTTTCGATGCGTCGAGAAGTCGAACGAAAGGTCGTGATAGCTCTTTCGACGATGCTTGAAAGTGGTCGGAGTTGTCAGAAAGTGTGTCAAGGTTCACCGAGGGCAGTTGGCCGAATCCCCCTTGACTGTCGAGGTGAAAGTCGAGGTCTCGAAGCACGGTGGGCTATTTTGGTATTAAAAAAATGCCTACTTAGAAATACTAGAGACTTGTGTACGTCTAGTATGAAGCACCCCCCCCCCCGCTCCCCTCTTCCTCACATGTTGGCTGAGGTTCTTGAAGAGACCACTCACGTTGCAGTGTCGCACGTTTTGCTCAAATCGAGCGTTCAAGACCCTACATATGCTTCATTGTGTTTCTTGATGTTTCACGTATAAACACGACATGTTGGACACACGTCATTGAAGAAAAATTAACGCTTAACTTGAAATTTCCAATTTGTGCAGTTTCTCGAATCGTCTTTTGCTTCCCCACCCATCCCCGTGAACCACTCACACCATGCTCGGTTTAACATGGATCAATCGTATAGAGTTTGAAAACGGAGGCAAGAAAACGATGAAGTTTCAGCCGAGCTGGGCATTCTGGAGATAACATGTGGACAGAGTAGAATCGTAGTGACCTGGAGGGAATCCTCAGAATTGGGGCAAACTAAAGATATGTCTACGACATTTGCGGCAGCTCAGAAGTTCGCTTGGAAACAAGTCCGCCTCAAGAAGGTGGCACGGTACGAGGAACTAAACCACGGTCGCTCATAAACTGTCGTCTAGCGATCTTTTTCTCTCAGGCACATCGCAAAGTAAGCTAAACGGTTCCTTTGCGGGCGCCGGCTGTAGGTAACCTATCGAGTTTGCTGGACAATGCACATGCGTGAAACAGATTTGTAAATATTTACAAAACGGAACATCCTTATTCTCAAGAATTCAACCCGCCTTTCTTGCAGTGACAAAATCGTCCTGGGATCTCGAACCTGACACGAAGGTCCAACGTTGCGCGGGATTCGCAGCACACTTCGAAACCCGCGTCACCTTGAACCTTCATGTTCTCAGAATCACATAAAATGCCCATTCTAGGTCGTTCTAAAATGTTTTCCTTGAAATGACTTCAGCTTTCACCTATCGAAATTGAACAATCCTATCAGAAATGCCTATGAAGGCATAAACATAGATCAAATACGATCAAGAAATGTCTCCAATAGCTATCCTCTCCATTTTAAGCGGCTTCTATATTATTCTTTTTGTGCCCATCTCCTATAAATAAGATAAAAACGATCAAAGGATTATACAATAAGACACATTCATGCGCAGGAAAAAAGTTGAAGAAGAGGTTTTTTCTCCGAGACTTGATAGAAACATGTCATCAAGATTTAACTAGATAAAAACATGTTATGCAAGTGGCTGCGACATAATGATTATGAAAGATAAGGAAAAATCTTGAGGGTAAGAAAATGAAGAGTATGAGAAAATTCCGTATCAATAATTGAAAAATCATAAAAAATTTAACAAGATTTTTCCCGACAACGTATCAAAAATTCATATTGAAAATGTTATCATATGTAGGTTTTGTTTCCTTCAATCTTGTATAATATAAATTGAACGTTGTTTTTTAGGGTTAGTTTCTCCATACTTGCAAGCCAATTTTGCACCTCCTTTTAATTCTGGACGTCGGCTTCTATTTTGGCATGAAACATTTTTGCAGTTAAATAGGAACAAAAAATTATGAATCACAGACTACCAGTATGAAACCCCATGGTGGCTATGACAATTTGTGTAAGACAAAAAGGCAGGAAGCACTCAAAATGAGTTAAGAAACCTATCTCATGCTGGATCCATTGTGTATGAAAGAAATTGTATTCAACCTATTGTGTACTTATCACCTTAAATTCTTGCTTCTTATATGAAGACCCATCGTGTGATGCACAAATAGTCGAAATGTGAGTTTAGATACTTCAAGGCAACTTAATCCTAGACCTCTTATTCAATACCCAAATATCCATACCAAAACAATGTTGTAGCGATGTTGATTTTGGCAGTCAACGAATAAATTGATGCAACATCCAAGGTAGAATTTACCTCATTGGAGGCTTAACCATCATAAAGTCCAATTAAAAAACAAACGTCACATAGATGAAGAAAGAATAAAAATGCATAATTGCCAAGAAAGCAACTACAAAATTTACGTATCTCATGCGCATGCTGGAAGAAGTCGATTGACTTCATGTGTGTCTTACATCCTCATTTGCAAATGACCAATGAAACATCATCCTTGCAAACCTAATACATTTCTATGCCGTAAAAACATTATGATGAATGAAAATGTGTTTCAACCTAAGGATATACACTACACATTGACCCTTTTCTTCATTTATCGAGAAGAAAAAGCTATGCATTTCCTTTCAAAATTCTTAGAACAAAGAAAACGGAGACCTTCCACCTTATCAAAGCGAAATGAGTGGAGATATTTTACTAATTTGTATTACACTAATGATGTATATATGGAGCTATTTGTATGCCTTAGTGAAGATTTAACATGCATCAACGAAGGCATAGCCACTCACATATTTCGGTTTTCTAGACTTCAAGGAATAAGACAATGTTACAGAGGGATCACAAAGACCCTCCTTGCAATAAATTCGGCCGCCCATGTGGATAAGGTTCTAGTATGAGATATGTTTTGAGATTGTTTTGAAAAAAAAAGTATTTATCATAATGAAATAATTTTAAGGATATCATATCCTACAATGAAGCCGTTTTTAAATTATTGCTGAGTTGGTAACCTGAAATGAGTCTTATTATAACATTAAACCCCAACTAGTTTTCATGAACTTCATTATGGAGCTTCATTCCCATTAACGCCTAGAGAGAATTTTGAAAATAATGCACTCTATAGTCTTATGATATACTTTTGATGTACTTGATTTAAGAAGATACTTTGATCGCATTTTGGACTAGTTCCAGAGGCTAAATTGAAAGTCGAACGTGTTGTGTTTGTAGCAATAGTGGTATCAGATAATGTCATGATGTGAGAGATCCAAGTGAGTAGACATGGAGGTGATTGAAAGGTTGGGAGGCACTCTTGAATAGTCCATACGCCATGAATTGACGGCCTTGTTTCATTGATTGAGATTTTTCTAAAGTGGCATTTCAAATGGTTTTTGGAGCATGAATTGGTTTCTCAAATGTGTTACACTGTTCTATCTCCCATAAATGTTTCTTGATTTTTACAAAATTTTAATCATTTTCTGATGGGGAGAATAATTTCTCTACACACTCATTCCTTTCATTATAATTGTTTGAGGTTTATGCTATTATGTTGAATGGAGTTGGGGAGAATAATTGTGTGATCTTGTTGTGTAAGGTTGAATCTTTCAAGTTCTCCTACAACATTAATGCACGATGACACTTACTAAATCTTTGAGCAGAACATGGATGATGAATAAGTAGAAATTAGGAGTACAATATGATGTGGTAAACATGGAAATGAGTAAACGATGATTCATTTTAGTGTGCCTTTGTGATAGGTTTCTTCAACACATAGATACTAAGTGTATACTTGGAGCTCGTCTGTTCGTAAAGAGAGGGACACATGTAATTATGTGTTATGATTGGCTCATTCAAGAAATTTGCTAAGATTTCAGGATATTGAGGGAATATCTACGTTCATGTATATGAATTTTGAGTTCAAAAGAAATGTGGAACGACGAGTATGGGGAGTTAGAAATGGCGTGTGATAGTTTTTTTTAGTCTTTTGGAGTGATATCAAACTTATAACATGATTTAGGATTGAGTACGGGAAATTTTTTAAAAACCCCAGAAATAATTGATGTAAAATGTTGAACTTTTTTTGTGTGGGTGGTTATGGATGTAATGAGATAATGTTTCATGTATGGAGTTTATTGAATCAATTAGTCTAGGTTCTCTTGGTGGTTTTCATAAATGGTTTAGGCTGATAATAACCCATTAAAAGTATTTCATTTGAAATAAAATTTAACAAGGTATTGTGGTCAACTATTTTTGAAAAATCTCCTAATGTTCAAAATCCATTGATTTTTGTTCAATGGTAAGGTGAGAGGGGGTGTTTATAAATCATATAAACCTAATTGATTTTTGCAAAAAATATTTTTTTTGCTAGAAAATAATATTCTGCTTTTAGAATTTTCCACATTATATGATTTTGATAATGTATGTAATGCATTTGGCCACACATGCTACTTTTTGTTCGATTGTAGAAAAAATAATATTTTTTTTCATTTCTTAGTTTCTTGATTTGTATTTTTTTGCAAGGATTTGGCCGCAGATGGCTGGTTAGTGGCCTGGTTCTGGCTCTCCCTGGAATGATTGTTTGGTTCCGTTGTTTGAGGTATGATGCGTTCGGATTAGTATCTCGTGTTGCGTTTTGTTGAGGCGGGGAGGTATTGTAGCAATTTGCGTTTGATCACAGAATTGTTCCAAAGATACGCAGCTCGTCACGCAGGTGACGTGGTTTCGCAGCTGACTCACGGCGGGTCTGTCGGCAGGGCCGGAGCGCTCTGACGTCGACGTTGTTCTTGTTCCGTCTCCTCAAGGCAATCTCTCACTATTTGGAATTGAGCTTTTCACCGCAACTTGACAATTTAGGAGCTCATTCCTAGAGGACAGAATAAGTTCCCCTAACGAGCTGTCGGACGCTACAACTCTGGTGGGAGGAAGTAAGCAAAATTTGTGGGACGACTGCACCGACGTCGGAGAAACAACTTCATTAGCCAATTCTGGCCTCTCGAAGGCTTTTCTTCCTACAGACGGCCACGATTCTACGCTGGATGACGACTCGATTGCAGCGACGGCCAGGATCGCCCGGCTGCTCAGCCGATTTTGTCATAGTGTAACCCACCGGGACTGGTTCGCCGCGTGAGTGCCTCCTCAATGTGTGGACCGTTCACGAGGAAGGGAGACTGGCGGACAGACGTTTAACGAAGGGGCCGAAATTCATCCGGTTTCAAGTCCACTCCAGCCGCCCCCTTAGGTCCGCACCACCGCTTTCGCCGCCGCCAGGTCTGCTCGTTCGGGGCGTCCGGACCGCAGCCGTCGCCCACCGATGCCGCTGGTGCTGCTTCTGCACCAGTTGGCGGGCCCCGGTACACTTCAGAAGCCAGCAGCGTGAAGTTATGCACTAGAACCATAAAAAGCAGGCTCTATCCAAAGACAACATTGTCCTCTCTGCCCTTGTTCACCATCGTCTTCAATTGCGCGGGTCAACTTCGTCGCCAGTATTCACCCTATCGTCGTCATCTGTCCAAATCGCTCTATTCGCTCTATTCGGCGGCAGCGGATTGTGCGCCGTGCTGTCGAAGCCAACTCACAGATTCAACGCCATGGGTCGATCCTCCCTCAGCAGCTTGTGCGCCTTGCTACTATGCGCAATGGCCGCCTGTGCTGCTCTTCCGCCTGCCCTAGGTAGGTGATGGAACCTGCTTGAATCTGCGTTTGCAGTGACGTCAGCATGCTGGCAGCAGGCAAGAAGCCTGCCGCCGCCGCCGCTGCTGCTGCTGCTGTGCTGCTGCTGGTGGTGCTGCTGGTGTTGGTGCAGGAGCTGGTACTCCTGCTGCTGCTGCTGCTGCTGCTGCTGCTGCTGCTGCTGCTGCTACTTCTGTTGTTGCTACAGGGGCTGCTGCTGACGCTGCTGCTGTTGGAGCAGCTGCCTCTGTGAATGCTGTTGCTGCTGCTCCTGCTGCTGTTGCTGCTGCTGATGCTTCGGGTGCTGTTGCTGTTGCTGCTGCTGCCGCTGCTGCCGCGGCTTTTGCTGCTCCTGCTACTTCTCCTGCTCCTACTGTTCCTGCTCCTGCTGCTGCTGCGGCTGCTCCGTCTATTTCTGTTGATGCTGCCGCTGCTGCTGATGCTGCTGCTTCTGCTGCTGTTGCTGCCGCTACAGCTGCAGCTGCTGCAGCTGTTGGTTCTACTGCCGCCCCTGTTGCTGCTGTTATTGCTCCTGCTGCTGCCCCTACTGCTGCTGTCATTGCTCCTGCTGCTGCCGCTGTTGTCGCTACTGTCGCTGCCACTTCCGCCGCTGCTGCTGCTGGTGCTGGTACTGCTCGTGCTGCTTCTGCTGGTGGTGCCTGCTGTTTCCGTTGCGACTCCTGTGTTTTTGGAGGAGGTGCAGTTTCGTAGAAGCTGCCGTGGCCCAGAGCAACTTTGCAGTGGTGCCTTCAATTTGTTCACCACTGCTACCACTTCTGCCACTTCTACCATTGTTGCCACTGCTACGACTGCTGCCACTGCTGCCACTGCTGCCACTGCTACCACTGCTGCCACTGCTGCCACTGCTGCCACTGCTGCCACTGCTGCCACTGCTGCTCTGTGAATGACCTGCTTTTGCTTCTGCAGCCGCTTGCATGACTGGCGTTCGCCAACTTCCAGCAGCTGCACCCTTCACCGCAGCTGAAGCTGGCGCTGCCGCTGTCGCTGCTTCTGCCGCTGCTGTCTGGGCTGACAGTGATGGTTGAACCGCAATGTGTTTCCGTTCCGCCCCGTTCATACCAGCCTGGGCTGTGTGCACAGCACGGGTGGGAGAGAGCGTGGGGAGTGACTACCTCTTTTTTTCCAACAGCCAAAGGCTCCCCCCTCACTCTTCCCCACCCTATGGGAGCAGAAAGTGAGCAGCCCTTTGTCCTGATTCCACTTGCTGAGCAGGCTGACAAGTGCGCATGGATGTCGGAGAGGCGCTTTGGCCAGATGTTGAGGACGTTGCAATCCCTGGAAGCCTTCTCACATAACCCATGCCACTCCCGCATCCATGTCCACATGCCCACACGTCCACATGTCCACATGTCCACATGTCTTCATGTCCACATGTCCACATGTCCGCATGTCCACATGTCCACATGTCTTCATGTCCACATGTCCACATGTCCGCATGTCCACATGTCTTCATGTCCACATGTCCACATGTCCGCATGTCCACATGTCCGCATGTCCACATGTCCGCATGTCCACATGTCCGCATGTCCACGTGTCCGCATGTCCACGTGTCTGCATGTCCACATGTTCACATTTCCACATGTACACATATCCACATATGCACATGTCCACGTGTCCACATGTCCACATGTCCACATACCAAACAGGCCGACAAGTACGAACAGATACTGGAGAAGTGGCATCGCTGTCTTCAGCAGCATTGCTGGCAGCAACTACTTCTACAGCAGTAGCGCAGCAAAGGGCACTCCGCAGCGCAATTGCCAAAGCTTCGGTGAGTCTCACTCCCGGCCCTCCCACACCCCACCTCCTCCCCGCCCCTAACTTCCCGATTTTCACCAAGTTCCCCTGCTGGCTCATTCCAGCCTTTTGATCCCTGCTGCTACTGGACAAGTTCTCTTTCTTTTGGTTGTTTTTTTTGTTGCTTTCTTTTTTGTTTTGTTTTTCTTTGGTCGGGCGGATGGCACCACTGTCCAGAGCCGCCGTTGCCGAGGACACAACTCGCCTCTGCTTGGGTGGAATCATGGAATGGACATCCGGTGGCATTGGCCGTGAACGGCGAGAGGGCATCAAGGGGCCACAGCAGGCTCAAGGGGGGCCAGGCTCGAGCGGCGGGACGCAAGAGCAGCTCGGTGAAGTCTGCTCCAACGGCAGCCATCGAGGTCCCATTCCAACTGGCACTTGGGCCTCACTACCCAGAACTGTGCCAATGCAAGTTTGATCCCCGGACCTCTGGGGAGATACTTGAAGTTGCATCCTCTGCGCCAAGCAGAAGATTTAGAGAGCCGTGGTTTTGAGGTTGTACAGCCTTGGTCGAGGCAAAGGGCTTGCCAGATCTGTGTGAAAACGTGTTCCGCTTGCGAAAGGCAATGGCCTGTGAGATGTTTGTTTTGTCTCCCCTTTCTCAGCTCCACTGTTTCTGCCAGATCCCTGTCCTGTGTGCTCGTTAGACCGCTTGCTTGCTGCACCCCTTGCTTGCTATACTTCTTGGTTGCGGCACCCCTTGCTTGCTATACTTTTTGGTTGCGGCACCCCTTGCTTGCTACACTGCTTTGTTGCTAGACCCCTTGGTTGCTGGATTGTTCCGGCCTATGCTGCTCGTTTGCTTGGTCGTCTGCACGTGCGCTTACCTCTGTGCTTGCTTGCATTCTTGCACGCTTTGTGCTTGCATGTATGCGTACGTGCACGCATGCATGCTTGCTGGCTCGGGTTTCCACTTTCCTGCCTTCTCGCTTGCCTCGCTGCACGCTGACGTGTCTTCTTCCCTCTGTTGTCCAAACTTGTGCAGGAATCACCCGTGAGCTTCACACTGACCACTGACATTGTGCTCACTGCGTGAGTGGGACTTCCCTCTCCCATCCTTCTCTGCTCCTGTCGAGCTGTTTTCCGGCCAATCTCGGGCTGTCGACGCCTGGCGGCCCGTGTGGCTGCTGTCCGGCTGCTGATGTGCCGTGCCATTGTTGGGTTATTCCCGGGCAACTGTCCGGCTACTGCTGGGCTGCTGTCAGTCTGCTGCTTGGTTGGGTTGCTGTTGCACTGCTGGGTTTGAGTTGAAAAAGGAAGGAGTTTGTGTGCACAGTTGCATCCAGTTCTCATGCCAATGGGGAAAAGTGTGTTTGGTGTTTCAGTAGACTTGACATGGTCAAAACCTGTCCAGCTTGTTTATGTCTCGCCCTCTCTCCCCCCCCCC